>JAOXNX010000026.1:25625932-25640604 GCA_028566075.1 Solidago caesia | reverse complement strand
TAATTAAAGGACAGGGATGTACTTACCATGTCTTGAACCCAAGACCTCCCACTTATAAAGTGGGTACTCAACCACTATAACAAACAGGGAAGTACAAATTACATTGTTGTCTTTTAATGGTTTCATGCAAGTAATTAATCTCCTTTTAATTTTCTATTTATCCTGCATCAAACTAAAGAGAATCTCCACCCATTTCATTTGCTAGAAAAAAAAAAATACAAAAGCCCCTTCCTCTCCCTCTCTAAAACTCACAGCTCCACCCTCCACCCAAGAGGGCAGCCGACTTCTTCCTCCAAAACACCCCTCTTTCGTCTTTAATCATCATCTAACAAGTATCTAATAAGAATCTAGGATCATGGGAGGCTAAAGGTTGTTTTTGGTTGCAAGAAAACTAAGAAAACCCTTGTGTTTCTTATATTTTTCGGATCTAATAATAATACTAATAATAAACATGCAAAAATTATCAATCATGGTTTGGAATCATTAGTTCTAGATTTGTGATTAGTATTTGAAGGTATATGGGAGTCGAAACGGCCACCCTCCTTCCCATGAGGGCTGGCCGAATCTATATAGGGTGTGAACCCATATATTTTTCATTTATTTCTTGCTTATAATCCTCTTCAATGATTTGTCTAATCATTTTGGGTGTTTGGTCTTTTGGTTTCAAACACTAATTCTTATTTTAAGGGGGGAGGGTGTCACCACAACCCAAACCAAACCAATACCCAATATCATATTGTCAACTCAATTTTACCCCTCAAACCAAAAACCCACCATTTTTTACTAGGTGTCATGATACACCAAACCAAACCAACCCCACCATTTTTACACCCAATTAAATTAGTTTACATTTCCCACACATGTATCATCACAATCGGTTTGTGAAACCGATCCTCTCCAACCCAAAACTAAACCGATAGGGACGGTATGGACACCAAACCAAACCGAGATTGAAACCACATGAAACCAGTCGGGTTCGGGTTTTTTTGCCATCTCTACCGAGGGGCACACCCTCCCCCTAATAAAGATACTGTTTTTGTAAAAACAAACGATTTATGCCAATAAGCCAATTTGGCATTATTAAGATATCAGTACTGAAAAACCGTTTATATTGACTGGGGAATTCGGCATAGAGGTGCTTTGCAACTGTCGAGGCACATGGTACGGTTCCGTGATTTTAGCAACACTTTTATATATATTTATATATATATATATATGTATTATTGAAGATCTCAGGCACATGTGTCAGCTAAACATAGTAGGTAATTCCGGTACTCCTCTTATTATATTAACTACGTTATAGTTTCTTTTGTTCACGTAAAAAATGGTTTTGCATAAATGATTTAAATTAGTTGCATTGAATACACAAATTTTAGCAAACTAAAAACTAATGCATTATGTTAATGGACAATCATTTAATGTTCCAATCTCGTTAAGCATGACATAGACGGAGTTACGGTATGCTGAGCAGAGTTGCCTGACTCCGCTGAAAATATTGCTGTTTTGAATTTTACTGTCCATAATCCATATGATACAATTTTCACATATAAACCCATTAATTCTACGTCTATATTCCTTTATATAAAAAAGGAACCCTCTCTCAAAATTTCAAAAGATGATTTGATGAGACAAAAATGTCTCTCTTTTTCTATTGTCTTTTACTCCTTCAAAATACTAAACTACCCTATCATTTATTAACTAATTTAAATATCTCCACTTTTTATACCTATAATATCCTTAATGAAATTATTTATAATATACATCTCTCAATCCTTAAAATAACTATCATTTACAACATAAATCTCTCAACTCTTAAAATAACTACATTACCCCTTTTACATAAATTATTTTTACATTAATAACCACATCGTTACCGCCACCGCCGCCACCTGTCGTCGCCGCCACCTGTCGTCGCCGCCACCACCACTCGTTGTCGCCACCACTACCACTAGTCGCCGTCATCACCCGTCGCCGTCATTACCACACCGCCACCGCTACCACCACCACTGTTACCACCATCACCGCTGCATTGCGCGAGTTTTCGTCTATATTATATAATTTGTTTATGAACTTGCTGAGGAAAATCCCTGGATCTGTTCCTAATTATGGGGTCTTTTGGTATCACTATGATCATCTTTATGGACTGATTTAAGTAATGTTTTAACTGTTTAATATAAATTAAGGATATTTTAGTGCTCATTTTTTTTATAAACTATAAATGGTACCCGTACAATGTGCGTGCGAGGATTGATGACTTCTTAATTTTTAAAATCTTTGTAAATTTCATTTAAGACACCCTACAAGAGGTGATGGCGGACGACTTTGTCGATCACTAACTCTGACTTTGAATTGTGTAAAACATAGGTATATAAATTGTGTTTGTTATCTATTGGTGGAATATTTAAATATAGATATGAATAAGTAAAGTATATATAAGAATAATATAAATATGAAAATTTTAAAATTTTAAAATTTAAGACATTATTCATTTGTTTTATAAATGAGTATAGATATAGATATTTAGTATGGTTTGTCCCCTTGCGTATATTCAACTTAATTGACTTGATAAGAAGTTTTTAATATAGTAAGTAACAACAGTCTGTGTATTTTTGACGTAATACGATAAATAATAACCTAACTTAAAATATATCGGTGTAGTACTTTACCCAATAATTCAACAAATTTTCGATATTATCTTTTTACGGTCCTTTTATTTAACATTAACCTATAAAATAAACAACAATTGTGTTTAACATACGGTGTCTTTAATTTAGATAAATGTAGCTACATTTATCTAAACAAACACGTTTTATCAATTAACTCAATCCTTAATAAGTGTAAAAACAAACAAACAAACAAATCCTTGTCACCATTATTCAGTCATTTGCAACTTGTCTTCATATGATCAAATCGACAGTTTAAAAAATAAGTTCACGATCATTGAAATATAATAGATTTATTATATTATAATATTAGTAATCCAAATATGAGTCACTCGTCTTTAAATAAATACATGTAAAAACAAAGATAAATTTTGGATCCGTACTTCCCGATGGCTACATTTTCCTAACAAAGTTAATTGTATCATATGGTTTTCACAATACTGCACGATGACATTAACTCCAAAATATTAATTACCATTTAATGTGAAATATACGAATATGTATGAATGTGGGATATTAAGTCTTATATTCCAACAACCAACCATCAATAAATCGATTGGTACATGGAAATTTTGAAACTTTGATGTCTTGGGTTCAAATTATGGTGTGAGCAAAAATGATCTCAGAGACAAGGTTTTCCGAGAATTAGAGTTAGGTATGTGAAAAGACAATGATATTGAACCCATAAACAAGGTTTCCCGAGAATTAGAGTTAGGTATGTGAAAAGGCAATGATCATTTTCCCTTGAGACTTATTTGGGTGTACATCAAAAACATTGACAGAGTGAAAACCGGTGGCGCGGCCTCTGTTGATGAAGGTTTTTATCGGGTCACGGCTCGAGTTTTTTGATCTTTTTTGTACACCTCGCAGTTCAAGTCTCAAGAAGATCTAGGTTTTGTATATAGTTTAGTTTTTCCTAGATTTGTAATTATTGTAATTATACGTTGTATCGTTGGTGATGTCTAGCGAGTTTTGCTAGATATCTTTTGTTATGTTATACCTTTTTTTGCTGTTAAATAATAAATAAAAACAAAACAAAACAACTTCCATTCCACCAATGAATTTGTTCATTGCCATGAATTAAAAGTAACCAAAAACAATTACAGAATTGTACTATAAAATATAGGGTTTTGTGTTGTAGTTAACGTGCATAAAATAGTTGTATTCTTACCATAAAATTCAAGAGATGAGCTTTTGATATGAAAAAAATACAATTTATCAATAGTTCAATATTTGATTTTATTGACTCGGATCGAGTCGGCCACGTCTCAACAGCTAATCAGTTGCAAGTAATGATGTTACTCAGCAACAATGAAAACATGAAGACTGATACCATCACTAATCCATGTTGATCAATGATTCATTTTGAATTCCAACCCATCTAGCTAATGTCTATGTGTAATCGTTTGTAACTTATTATAACCTTTTTGGGATTAATTTAACTATCATAACTTCTATTTTGGGTTTTCAAATTTCTATACATGATAAAAGAGTTTTGATAAGAAGATGGTTGAACTCGATCATTATGTTTTGTGGATGGTGGATGATTTGGAAATTTAGAAATCAAGAAGTCTTCTCTCCAAAGAACAAAAGGAAAGACTCGCTGATGGACTCCATTGTTACTTTTTTGTATTCATGTACTCAAGTAGATGTAGTATACGTACTATTTCTTGGGTTGAGTGGCTTAAAAATCACTTCTAGCTATGTAAATTACTTTCTTTGTTTGCTAACGGTTGAATCCTTTTCAACCTGTTAGCCTTGTTTATTTATTAATAAATTTGTCGATTCAAAAAATAAATAAAATAGAGTTTTGATAACTCGAGACTCCTGGTCACATGCTAACATGTATTATTCTCAATGTGTATTGATCGAAAATATTATCATGCGTAAAATCATTCAAAATGAATTCACGCAGTTCCTTTAGCATCATTGTATCTAAACACATATGAAGAAAAGACTTTCTTTTATAAATAAACGACGCTGTTAACAAATATGAACCTTTTTATTATTATTTTTGAACATTAATATGAGCCATGTTTGATATTCCTATTAAAAAACATCAATTTGTCTTTCACATCAAGCGAGATAAAAAAAGGGTTTAGTGTCTCGCGATGTAATGATCTATGTCCGATTGTGTATGTTATGTAATAATCTACTCGGGTGTTTATTGTATATGATGAACTTTCAAATATCGGTTATTGGATGTGCCTGACCAATCAAAAACTTACAAATTGACAACGTGGCATTGGACGTAGCAGCTTATATGGTAGCCACGTATACTCGGGTACATCCAATAAACGGAATTTAAAAGTTCATTACATACAATAAACACCTAAGTAGTTCATTACATAACATACACAACTGGACATAGTTCATTACATCGCTGGACACAAAACTCTACAAAAAAAATATCACTTTACAACAAAGTTATTGAAAAGAGTTATTGCGGTTAACTTACACAAAAATTTAAATTTTGTTTATATTAGACTAATTAAAAACATTATTGTACTCACTCCGTCAAAAATAAATGTTAATTTGAAATTATCACACAGTTGAACTTGTATTTTGATTTTTGAAGATAGATGATATTTTATAGTTTATGGGTGGTATATATGAAATTCTTAGTTAAGTTACATGGTTCTCAAAATAATCCGCTTTAAGGCAAACCAAATCCACACAGAGTCACCAACAACTTCTATTTCAAATTTTCAACGGAAAACAGTTGCACTTTTGTTGAAGCATCTTGACAAAAGATGACGCCTACGACCCCCACAAATGTTTATTCTCCTTCTAAACTTTCCCAACGTTTCTTTTTCTGATTTAAAAAAAATTTATTTCAAAAGAATTTTCTTTGATATATCTAATATTTTTGAGGAAAATAATAAATATAGCCCGGTGGACTATATTTAACTTTGAGAATATTCATAAAAATATTGTAATTTGAATATAACCATCTCTTATAAATATGTATAAATATCGGTGTATAATAAATTTATGCATGTCTAAACATATTAATCATAACTCCAATGCCTATATTTATCATTTCCTTATTTTTAATTATTCAACATATTAAAAAGAAGAAAAAAAAGATTTATAGATCACTGGGTAATAGGGGTGTTTACGGACCGGTTTGGTCCGGTTTTGACTAAATCTCAAACCAAACCGGTGTTTCCGGTTTCAATATATATCAAACCAAATCAGACCAAGTATGCTGTCTAACCTGACCAGACCAGACCAAACCATGTAAGTCGGTCCAGTTTGGCCGGTTTGACGGTTTAGAGTTCTTTCTTCTTCTTTTCTTTTTTTTTTTTATAAATTTCCAGAAAGTTTTGTGTATTTTTTTTTTTTGTCAAGGTTTATGTCAAGAAGAGCCATAACAAACATAAACGAAGTACTAGGAGGTCTAAATGTTTGTTTTAATGTATTTGAACATTAGATAGAAACTTTAACTATATTTTGATAACAGGTATAGCAGTCATATATAGAAAATGTCTCTGTTTATATTAAAAATGTATAATTATTTATAAATTTGAAATATAGGTGTGTCATTCAAAGTGAAACTTTAGAGAATTTGAAACATAAAAGTGTGCATTTTTGTAAAATGTTTAAGCTTTATGATTTCAGATTAAGCCGCCATCTTCTCGAGTTGTGAAATTATGAAGTCCGGTCCGGTCTGATTTTTACGGTTTTTTCTTTGCTCAAACCGTAACCGGACCAAATAACCCGGTTTTCTCAAAACTTAAACAACCAGACCAGATTTTAACAACTTAATCCGCCCAAACCAAACCAAAAATACCCCGGTTAGGTCCGGTTTGATGGTTCGATTAACACGCTTACTGGATGATACAGGAATTTGGTGTTTGATGCTAGTTTTAGTACATTTGTAATTGATATTGCAAGTTAGTTGTGTGGGGTTCACTAGTCCATATCTCATGGTGGTGGATAACACAAGTGTGTAATAGACTATTGTGGGAATCTTTGAGTAATATAATGATGTTTTTCTATATAGAAAATTACTGTGCAGATTATGTGTTAATTAGATAATTTATATATATATATGTCTTAAAATAATTGTTTATTTGTAACAAAATAGTTATTATAAAAGGCTCGTTTATTTTTTTTAATCATTAAATGCTGAGTGGATAAAAAGACTGAATGTATAAATAATATATGTATTGATTAATACAATTGGTTTTTTGTTTATTAAGTCAAAAACAAACATTCATAATTGAGTTAATGGATTAAGTCGTTTCCTATTTTAACCATTGTTTAAATTAGTATTACAACTATTAAAGAAAAAATAGATAAATAATGAAGGATAAACTTTTGATTTAAGCAAAAACTAAATTGTAATAATTAAATATATATATATATTTTAAAATTATGTGTTTTTTTTGTTCGTGGACAATAATTTTGGAATGGGTGAGAAGTTCCATAGTTAACTTATAATTATGTTTTTCACATGTCCCAAAACAAATGTTTGTATAACAATTTTAGTTTCCTTAAAATAAGTATAGATTTTCCAAAATATAACTCAGTTTTATTATACTGTTAATAACTTTTTCCATAATGCTAGAACTTTATAAGTTTAGGTAACGGTAAAATTTTCATATCAGTATCATTAAAAACTATTAGGATTCCTAAAAATTGTGAGTTATTTTTACTGCCTGACATATATTTTTTTAAAAGACTAAAAATCTGTGGATGGTTTTTATTTTCTAAAAAATCTGTGTAAATATATGTAAATTTTGTACCGTTTGTCAGATTATCTTTAAAAAAAAAAGAACTTTTTTATAGCCCTTAAACACTACGAATAATATGTTGTAATAATGTTATATATAATATTTTACAGTGTTATTAGGGTTATGAATATTAAATTTCTTAAAAAATACTGTATTAAAATATAAACGAGTAGTTACTTAAAGAAAAACTAATCTATGTTAATCAAATTGAATCTGTTAAGATATTGCCAAATCATCATTAATTAACAAAAATACTAATAAATTTAAAACAGATATACATACACTGATATATATATATATAAACGCTCCTTAATGTATCACAACCCTCCTTTCTCCCACACTATCAATCCCACCACTTTCCCAAAACTGCATCCACCGGTTTACATTTACACACACACAATGAAAACCGGCAACAAAATCAGTCAAATCGTTCGACTGAAGCAAGTCGTCCAGCGGTGGCGCCGCCGCATCGCCACCGCCGGATCACTCGCCGTCTACGTCGGAACCGAACGGCGTCGTTTCATCATTCCAACGCGTTTTCTCAATCTCCCTGTTTTCGTATCCTTACTGAACAAAGCGGAAGAAGAATTTGGCTTCCAATCCTCCGGCGGCCTTGTTCTGCCGTGCGACGTCGTTTTCTTCACAAATTTGTTAGACGTTTTGGAGAAAAACGAGCGCCAGTTTTCTGATTTTGATTTTGATGATTTCACGGCGATGTTTTCCGATTTGGATGTGACGGATTGTCGAAACGGCGTTGTTTTTGATTGCCGGAGCTTTACCCCGTTGTTGCAGAATGCTAGGGTTTGACCGCCGGTCAAAGTTATTAGTTTAGTGTCAGGGTTAAATTAGGGTTTTTTTTTTTTGTTAATATATTTTCAAGGATTGATTCGTTAGAGTTTTTTATATTTTCGATTATCCTTGATTTTATTATTAATATTAATTAGGTTTTAATGGGATTTTTTTCTAGTATCCAATTTTTAGGTTTTTTTAATTCTTTCTATTAATTTTTTTTATTTTTTTTAAATTGCAAAAGGCATGTTTCACCAATTGTGTTAATAATTTAATGGGAATAACTGATGTGCTATCATAACTTACGTGGTTCTAAAAATTGTTTTGAAAAGAATTTTCATTTCCGTCCTTGAAATTTATTTGAATGGTTATGAGAGGGGAAACTCCTAACTTATATGCTTTTGGAAACATATAAGTTATCCCCTAATTTAATTTATGATTTGTTAATATATAATTTATGTTTTAGACGTATCAAATCAATTGCATTTTTTTTCTTTTTAACAATAAAGTAACTTTTAGAAATAAAAGTTGTTAAAATTGTGTTGTTTTTTATTTGAAAATAACATTGAATTATGGCATGTCGAATGTTTAAACGAATAAAGTTTTTTTGGAGTTACTATTTATTTCGCCTCTGGCTAGCTTATTCTTGGTTTAATGAAATTTAACGTACCTTTAAAAACAAAACTAGTTATTTTGTAAAGTACGAATGTCTCTGACTCATAAATGGCTTAATCGAAATATTTCAACCATATTTTTGGTCATACACTAGCAAGTACTGAAGATATCATGACATTTTATCACCAAATCATGGCGATTAAAAATCGAATAATAGATTTTGTTATATGGTTTCTGTTATAACCACGATGGATAGATAGATAATGAAAAGGTTACGGATGTCTTATTTTGTGCGATATTTGCAATATTGATGTTGCTATTTTTGTTCTTTCGTTTGTGTTTGTGTTTGACACCATCAATGAGTTATTATTTAGCTATGAAGGAATCTTTACAAATGGGGATAAAAATGTACATACACCTAGTTTGCTTATCTCTTTCTGTCAAAATCTTGGAATGTCTTTATATGTTGTTAGGGGGTTGGCAATGGGATGTAGTGTCGCAATCTATATCACACTCCTCTACCAATCTCCTTATGCCACCTCATTCCTTTACTTTTTCATACCACACTCCCTTATTTCATTGGCAATGACATACCACACTGCAATCCATACCACACTACAATTAAATAAATAAATAAACCACAAACAAACAAAATACACTTCTTGGATGAGGCATACCATGCACTACAATGTTTACCATGTTTTCCATACCATGCCTCATACCATGGGGTTGGCGGTGGTGTTCCCACATGGTATGAGGCATACCATACTTCTATCTAGTGCCATTGCCAACCCCCTAATATATTAAAAACAATCTCTTGTTTTTCCTAACACCAAAGTATAAATTTTGATGCACCTAATTAGTTTTTATTGACAACCTTAAAGGATGTCATTAACAAAACCCAATATTATATTCTAATTTTATAGCGAACTATACATGTAATTTTAACTGTTTACTTTACATATTAATAAATTTATCAATTAAAAGTTTCGTTAGCCCGTGTATTGCTCAGGTATAACCTAGTTAATAATAAAACCCTACCAAACTTTTGAGATCATTTCATACGATGGATGGATGGGAATCTTAATTAAAAACTCAAGTCGGCAGTTGTTAATAGCTACTACCAAATCTTTTGTAGATGAAGAAGAAGAAAAGGAAACATACAAGAAACCAAATGCAGAATCTTCTTTTAGTTACCATGCGTCGCGATCGATTTATGTTCGTTGGTGGGTCTTGTTCAACTATCAATCACAAATTTTATTTTTTATTTTTTTTTAAAGTTGAAATTTCAAAAAAAAAAAGACTACCTGGAGTTGACCCACCTTTTAGAGCCTCCTTTGACCAAACAATTTCTTCAACGTTAAATTTATGAAATCGATCAATCTTTTTGAGATACGCTGGGGTGGCTAATCCGCTCGGAAGTGTACAGCAAAATTTTAAAATGAGTTCAACAGCGGATTTAAGAATAAAAATCACGTGTATCCAATTATAATTCATCCACTTTAAATGCTTCAAAATGCTTACTTTATAATTTACTTATGTTTAAAATTTTGGATAACATGTATTCAAACATAATTTTCATACGCTTGTTAAAATTTTTTTAATGTAACCTAGATCTATGGACCTATGTTGATCACATATAGAACCGCTTCTGTTTGTGCTTAATAAATTTGTCTATAACTCTATTAGATATGTTTTCTTACAAAAATCTTAATTAAATCTTGAGTAAATTACACAGATCATCTTCGTGACATGTCATTATTTTACAATTGGATTTTCCTTTTTGTAAAGTGCCTTGAGACTAGTTGTGAACAAAAGTCGGGTTCGGGCCGACCCGAACCGGGTTTGACCGAGCAAAAGGGAACCGGGTTTGACCAACAACCCGAACCGGTTTCAAACCGGGTTTGGAGCTGAAATATCCAACCCACCCAACCCGATTAGGACCGGGTTCAAAACCATGTTTGGAGAACCGGGTCCTAAACCGGGTCCAAAACCGGTTTTTCTTTTTTTCTTTTTTTTTCATCGTAATTCGTTTTTTTGACACATAGTTCGATTTTGATTCAACACTTGGCCCAAGTATACCTCCCAATTGGTAATATGTAGTGTATTGACAAAAAATATTCGACGTAATTGCTAATAAATGACTTAAAAATAGGTAAATATATCAAAAAATTCACTAAAAATTCAAAAAAATCATATTTCTTCGTCGTAATTCGATTTTTGGATACATAATTGCTAATGATTCAACAATTGGCCCTAATATACCCCCCAATAGGTAATATGTAGTGAATTGACAAAAAAGTTTTGATGTAATTGCATATAAAACTCTTTAAAAAATAATAAAAAGTCAAAAAAATTCACTATAATTCAAAAAATTCACTTTTTTTTCGTCGTAATTCGATTTTTGGGCACATAATTGCTAATGATTCAACACTTGGCCATAATATACCTCCCAATAGATAATATGTAGTGAATTGACAAAAATTTTTGATGTAATTGCATATAAAACTCTTTAAAAAAATAAAAAAGTCAAAAAATTCACTATAATTCAAAAAATTCACTTAAAAATTCATACTTTTATTATAGATATTATTTCAATACATTCAAACACAAATAGTATTCAATCAAATACATAGTCTTCAAGCAAACACAAATAGTCTTCAATCTTAAACATCTTCAAATAAAATAGTCTAATAACGAAATAAATTGTCTTCAAGCAAATAAAATTAGGTCTTCATTGGTCTTCAACGTCTTCATTTAGCAACATCTTCATTGGTCTTCAACGTCTTCGTTTAGCATTGCTTCATTAAGTTGGATTTCTTCATAGGAAAGTGATATTGTTGCACCCTCTTGCACCTCTTCATTGTGTATGTCTTCTTCAAAGTCTAATGGTTCTTCAAGTCTAGATGTGTTTTGTACACGTTGGACGGCGTCTAAGTGATCTTTCAAGCAAATACACATCTCCAAGGATGTCGGTGTGAGTTTTGTTCTTCGTATGGATAAGACCCGTCCACTAGTCGAAAAAGCGGATTCCGAAGCTACCGCAGAAGCTTGGACACTTAGTAAATCTTGGGCCATGGCGGCTAGCACGGGAAATTGACCTTCCCTTGCTTTCCACCAAGCCAATATATCAAATTTGGCGAATTCATCGTATCTCGTGTTCACGACAAAATTCGTCCCTGTATACCTTCCAAATTCGCTATTACTAGCGTCTGAACCGTCACCCCTAACTCGTTTAGTATTTTCTTCCATAACCATATTATATAAGTTTATTTTCAGATCCTGGCTATGTTGTGTAGTAGAAAAATAAGAACTAGAAGTTGAAGAAAATGCTCTTGAACCATATTTTTCATTGTAAACCATAAACAACGATTTAAACTGTTGGTTAAAAATGTACTTTACACGCATCATATAAACCATATCCTCCTCCCACATCCCCAAATCATCCAATATTTTTTCCAAAAGTATTTCCACGCCGCTAACGTTCAAAGTGAGGTTCAATGCGGCGGTACAAGTAAAAATCGGGGGTGTTTCTTTAAAGTATCTTTTCAATGTCTTTTTCATGACATTAATCATTTTTTTCAAAGAAAGAATCATTAAAAATTGATATTCCCCCAACTTTAAACAAATCAACCAAATTTGGTTAAGTACCAAATGACTAGTGGTATAATAAACATCTGAAATCAAAGTTGTAGCATCTTTAAACACTTGAAGTAAATTAGTTTTTTTTCCCAATCAAATCCCAACCCCCATCATCAAATTTATTAAGTTCCCCGACGCTTGTCAACTAGGAGATCATGAAACACTTTCAAAGTAGAATTTGACATAAAGCACATTCAAACATTTTAAGAGCAGAGTTCCATCTAGTAGGACAATCTCAGTTAGGAGCTAAAAAAAACGAATTCGTTTCATGGCACAATCTCATATAATTTTTATATCTAGCTTTACCCCACAAAATACTTCTTGTAACATCTTTTTAAAATCGTTTATTACACCATCCACCCCGTCAACACTTAAACCACTTTGCACAATTAAGTTTAGAATGTGTCGACCATGATAAAAAAAAATACCTTCACAAGGCGGGTTATAAGTTAGTTTTAATTTTTGAACCACACGTATTGTTACTTGCATTATTAAATGATATTGAAAAAATATTTTGTTCAATTTTAAATTAAATGATATTGAAAAAATATTTTGTTCAATTTTAAATTAAGTCATTACATCTCGTAACATATAAAATAGATTTTGACCCGTGTGGGAATATTCAAAGTTTTCAAAAGCAATCGTACGCTTCATCATTTGCCAAGTACTAGAATCAATCTAATGCGCCGTAACGCAAATGTAAGAACCAGGCAAACCATGTGGGGCCGACCAAACATTCGTTGTTAAATTTATACTAGTATTTAAGTTTTCAAACAATGTTACAAATTCTTGTTTAGCAATTTTTCACATTTTCATGGCATCACGTTTGAGTGTAGAACAACTTACTTGTCTATAGCGAGGTTGCAGATTTTCTTGAATGACCTTAGTCAATCGCGGGTTGTCAAAGTGGTTGAACGGCAAAGTATCTTGAATCACCAATTTCGCAAATGCTTCACGAGTGCGCTCCGCCGAAAATGCAAAAATATTTCCATTTCGACCCAACGACGATTGAACTTCTTCCGGAACGGTTTTAGCGACTCACAATGTTTCTCGAGGTGGTTCCTCAATGTTGTGTTGGATTATTTACCCATAAATTTTCCACAATTTTTACACCGAGTTTTAGTGAGTCCATCCGAAATCTTACACAAATCGAAGTGTTGAAAGAGATCCGCATTTCTTTTTGTTTTTATTATTGGCACCATCGTTGCCGCATTCGAAGAACCAACACCGGTGGATTGCGAAGCGGAATTAGTAGCCTTTTTTTTAGTGTGTTTTTGATATTTTTAATAGTTTTTGGAGTGTTTAACTGAACCAAACTCAACCTACTTATTTATACAAGTTTTAGGATGACAAAATGGTGATTTTTGCTCAAAAAAAAGGGTAAATAACGGCTCCTAACGGCTATAAACGATAAAAAAAATGCTTTTTACCAGAAAAAAAATCCCGGTTTCAAACCCGGTTTTTTCGTACCTGGTTCGGAGAACCCAGTTTTGTACCAGCTCCTAACGGTAACATGCCAACCGGGTTTGTACCCGCCGGTTTATGCAAAACCCGAACCAGTTTTGAAATACATGGTTTTAAATAGGGTTTGATTTCGGTTTTTCAAAACTGGGTTTGCCCAACCCGGTTTTTTTTTTTCACGGCTAATTCTAAACACCTACATTTAACTAAACATAGTCAAGATTGCCAGTTCTATACTTCTATGTCCCCGTGCAAAAAAGTCGGGTTTGGGCCGACCCGACCCGGACCAGAACCGGGTTGGGCTAGGACCCGACCCGGGTTTGAACCCGAAACCGATCGAGAATACCCGGACCCGAATACAACCGGTTGTTACGGGTTTGAAACCGGTTTTGGAAAAACCGGGTTTGGACCCGGGTTTGGACCCGATTTGGGTATTTTTAAAGCGTAATTCGATTTTCGACCACGTGATTGCTAATTTTTCAAGACTTGGCCCTCAAAAACCTCCTAATAGATAATATGTAGTGACTTGACAAAGAAAAAGTGCAATTGGTTGCACTTAAGTCACTTAAAAAAATTCCAAAAGTCTAAAAATTCACTATAATTCACTATAATT
The DNA here is from genome assembly GCA_028566075.1 of Solidago caesia. NCBI lineage: Eukaryota > Viridiplantae > Streptophyta > Magnoliopsida > Asterales > Asteraceae > Solidago > Solidago caesia. The sequence goes on along the minus strand of JAOXNX010000026.1, from coordinate 25,626,079 downwards.
CACTAAAAACTTGTCGTAATTCGTTTTTTGAGCATATAAAACCTAATGACTCAAGACTTGGCCCTCAAATACCTCCTAATAGATAATATGTAGTGACTTGACAAAGAAAAAGTGCAATTGGTTGCACTTAAGTCACTTAAAAAAATT
>JAOXNX010000026.1:25613610-25625832 GCA_028566075.1 Solidago caesia | reverse complement strand
TGGGTGTGTCTTGGAGAGAGAAAGCTGATGTGGCAATGAGGATGAGGAGATGATGGCGTCAGGATAGGAACTAACCTAATATAACCACAACAATGCAATATGTTGAAAAGCATTTTATTTTTAAATTTATTTTATTTTTATTTTTTGGTAAAAAGTTGACAAATTAGAGGAAGCATTATCCCCACGCAAAGCATAAGATTTATTAGGAGGGCCCAAAACTTAATGGTTTGTGTAAAAGGTTAAAGTCAGAAGTATGAGTATAATCTACATTTCAAAGTTGTATATTTATTTCGTAAATGAATTGTTTTATTTGGATCGCTTATCTATAATCCTTTGTAAAGCATTATCTTCTCCCTTTCTTTTTTTTATTTAAATGTTTAAAACTGAAGGGAGTGAAGTAAAGATTTCATAAAGTACAGGGACCAAAATGCAAAAAGGAAACTTAGCCAATTCTATCATCACAAATGGATATGATTTGTTCATATATGCAAGTTAAAATCACAGAATCTGCAAAAGAAATGGATATGATTTCATCATCAATGCAACCTCTAAATGTCCTTGAAACTCTAAACAGACCCAAATCGAACTACAATTCTAGAATCTATGCATTGAAACTTAGTGAACTTGCATTGACCCACCAACTGTTTGATGAAATGCCTCACTCAAATGATTCTTTAGTTTGGAACACTTGTATTCAAACTCATTTAGGAAATGTCGATTACCACAAGGCGGTGATAACGTATTGTGAAATGTTAACGCGTGGTGTCCGTCCTGATAGGCACACTCTCCCTCGAATGTTATCGGTCTGTAGACTATCTGGTAGCTTGTCATTAGGCAAACAGTTTCATGGGCAGGCAATGAAGTTGGGGGTGTGTAATGATATGTATGTAACTAGTGGTTTGATTGAAATGTATGGGAATCTTGATGGCATTGATGCTGCAAAATGGGTGGTGGATAATTCCGAGAGGAAGATGAGTTGTGTAGCTTGGACATTGTTGGTCAAGTTGTATATTAAGGAAAAGAAACCTGCATTGGCTATTAAGTTGTTTAATGAGATGGTTAAGTTGGGTGGTAAGATAGATGCGGTTTTGTTAACTACAGCTATTAGTGCTTGCGTTCTTGAAAGGTCACTGAAGGATGGTAGGAATGTTCATCAAACGGCTAGGAAACATGGGTTAGAGTTAAACGTGTTGGTGAGTAATTCTCTTTTGAAAATGTACATAGAATGTGGTAGTGTAAAAGATGCTCGCGAGCTTTTTGATCAAATGGCATCTCGAGATGCCATTTCATGGACATCCATCGTTCAAGGGTATGTGAAGAATGGGGAGATAAACGAAGGGTTGAAATTATTCAGAAAGATGATACTTGAGGACAACATAAAACCGGACGTCGTAGCAATTTCTAGCATTCTTCCAGCTTGTGCAAGAATGGCAGCCCATAAAAATGGAAGGGAGATTCACGGGTACTTGGTTAGGAATCAAATTCCGATGAATCTTAAAGTTGAGAATTCTTTGATAGACATGTATGCAAAATCAGGATGGTTGGAGTATGCTTCAACGATATTTTCAAGAATGAATTTAAAAGATATTGTGTCGTGGACGGTGATGATATTAGGCTACAGTTTACACGGTCAAGGTAATATTGGAGTTGATTTATTTCAGAAAATACCAGCAATGGACATAGATGAGATTGGTTATGTTGCAGCCCTCTATGCGTGTTGCACATCCCGCTTGGTTGAAGAAGGTATGCTTTATTTTAAGTGCATAAAGTCACCTAAACCGGCACATTGTGTTTTAATGGTTGCACTTTTATCTCGTGCTGGAAAATTTAACGAAGCAAGAGCCTTTATTAATGAACATGGGATATCAAGGCACACAGAGGTATTAAGAGCATTGATAGATGGATGCAGAATTCATAGAAATCTAACTACGGGAAAAAGATTAATTGAGCAACTATGTGATTTAGAGCCCCTAATTGCAGATAACTACATAATGATATCGAATTATTATGCACAATGTGGGAAATATGATATGGTTAATATGTGGAGAGAGACCATAAGAGACATGGATTTGATACCAAAGGTTGCATATAGTTGGATAGAGTTTAGAAATAAAGTTCACGTCTTTAGAACAGGGGATGTATCGCATCCAAGATCAGAGGGTATATATTGGGAGTTAGAGTGTTTGATGAAGACCTTTGAAAGAGAAGGATTTCACTGGGTTCCAGATTTTAGTTTTCATGATATAGATGAAGAACGAGAGTGTATTCCAATTGGTCATTGTGAGTTGTTGGCAATTTCGTTCGGTTTGATTAGCACTAAAAGCGGAGCTCCTGTTCGTGTGACCAAGAATCTCCGTGTTTGTCATGGATGCCATGAGGCTGCAAAGTATATCTCTAAAGCAGTTGACCGAGAGATTATATTGAAGGATCCAAATCGTTTTCATCATTTTAAGAATGGCATTTGCTCTTGCCAGGACTTCTACTAATTGGTTTTTGAGTGATTTGTGTGAAATCTATAACCTTGATAAAGGCCAAAAATTGATCAAGCACGGTCTGGAGGGATAAGGACCAACTGAAGCAGCTAACCTCTGTGGTCCATGGCTGACCACGTGAGGCAAATGGTCTCGAGGAGCAGCTAGCATATTTGGTATGCAACAAAAACACTCCCCTTCAAGTTTTTATTTCCTTTCAAATGATGTAGGTGGGATCTAAGGGAGCCAAAACATTGAATACCGATTGAGTTGCGGGTTCACACAACGTAGCTGATCAATGTTGGTTGTGACATGACATCTAGCCAGCTTGGGTATTCAGAATCCCCATCTGGTGTTTGGAAGTAAAAGATGAACCAGAGTGAGCTTGATCTTGTTCAGGATGGTCATATTAAATTTTGCATTTGTACCCTATCAAAATAAATGAAACAAGTGTATCTGTGTATATATGTATAAGACTATGCACATACATTTTTAAGTACGTGGTTTTGCTTGTAAATTTGCAAATGAAATATTTGTATCGAGTTAGGACATAAAAGGTATATATGCGTTTCCAATCAAATATAATGAAATGAAATAAGCAAATTTTAATCTTCTTCGATACTTTGATAGAACACTCTTTTGAAATCCTCCATATGTCTGACCTGTAAACACAAAGCTAGAATCAACGACCCATCTCCTTCTTCCCCACGAAGAACCAAGAAATCACCATCTTCGGCATCATTAGTACCTGGACCTGTAAAAATCTCCTTTCCCAACCCGAAATCAATACCATACATTGGCAACGTTATCCAGCTGATCACACCCAGATTTGGGTTCCCATAAAACGGCCCTTCATCATCTTTAGCCAACTGCAAATCTTGAAACTTTGACAAATCTTCCTGGTTCTTCAAGAAATCAATCACTGAATTCACAAACTCACCGTTCACCTTCTCAATTGTGTCTCGTATCTTACTTGAAACATACCCTAACGTCTCTGAAACTATCTCACCGGAAGTCCCGGTGGCGATCACGTCAATGATGGCGTTTCCAAAGTACTTATCCGGCAATGGCGGGTTCATCCTGCTTCTAACGTCAATACAAACACCGATTGAAGTTGGCTGCTCCGGTTCAAGATTACGAATCTTGCATGCTGTTCGCCATGCATGTGCTGTTACGACTTCATAACGTGTAAAATTACGACTGGTTTCAGATATTTTGTTTTTGTTAGCTTTGTTTTGTAGTTTTCTGACCAAGGTTTTAGTTAACTTCAACATTGTTACGGTGGTTTCCTTATTACGTTGATTTTCATTGCTAGACTGACCTAGAAGGTTTGGTGGAGGACTACTTTGTGCATGTTGTTCGATACTAGTGTTAAAACTTGTCGCTGGAAGATCACCAGCACGCAAAACTTTTCTATCAAGATGGGGTGGCTGTCCCAATGGTTCACCACGACAAACTCTAGCCCATTCTGACAGAAAATGCAGCGCGCTTTGCCCATCCACGACAACATGTGATATAAAAAACCCTAGAGCCCATCCTCCACATTGAAATCTTGTAACTTGTAAAAGCAACAATGGCATTTCTTCAAGGGATGTATGGCGATAATCTACTATAGGAATAAGTTGGTCAAAGATCGGATGCTGCATGAAATCATCTAAGTCGGCTAGTTTTACGTCTGCATAAGCTTCAGTGAACTGTACCCCGGCCGCGTTGCAGTTAAGTTCCAGACGGCCACCAGCTGTAGAAACTAGCCGACCAGCTAGAGGGTAGAAATGAACGAGTGTGGTGGTGAGGGAATTTATTAGGGTTTGTAGGAAATTGTTCCAGTTTTCAGAGGATCGGGTATAGAAGTAGATGGTAGGGACATGTGTGGTCATACCAGTCTGGTCTAGTTCGGATAACGCAATCCGACCAGACCATGTTCGCTTGGCTGGTTCGACCATGGAAGGAGGGTTGGTAGTGACTCTCATTTTGATTGAAGAAAGAGTGTCTGAATGTTTTAGACTATTTATAAATGAAAACAGGGAAGTGGTCATTATAATGGTGTGAAACTTGAGTTACGGCACAAAGAAAGGGGCATGGTGTTTAATTGTTTAATCTTCATGAATAGAGATGGTTCATTACTCCAAGGCAAATAGTTTTAACACTTTAACCTGATCTACAGTTCAATATATGCAACTTCTTATAATTTTATCATAAAACGTACATAACTTTTGCTCATTTTGTGTCGAAAAAATCTCTATTTTGTCTGCTCTTGTGATGTAACATAAGAGCACACTTCAGGCGTTTGGCCGTTAGGATAAGTTTCCAAAGTTTGATTCCAGTAAAATATACATGATTTCAATAGAAATTGAACTCTTTTCTGAACTCTTTTCTTTGAAAACATTCGAACGATCATATCCAACAATTTTTGCAAACAATCCCCCCACATTATTGTGCTATTGGGGATCCAGCAATTTGCCAAAGAGCCCACATACAAGTCGATAAAGGGAAATTTATTGCTAACAAGTAAAAAAACAACATGGATGCAATCAGTTACAACACAGTAGTTGTTCAGCAAGAAAATGGGTTCACAAACATAGGCTACTTGGATCAAAAGGTCGGTAATGGAATGATCAGATACGGCCCATAAGATACCTGAAGCATTCATTGAGAATTTAACCTTTGAACATCAACCAAGTTGTAAAGGTCACCACGGCGTTGCTTCTGTAGTGGGAGATTCGTCCTGGACGTTTAGAAGCAGATTATAAGTAACAGTTAACGGTAGATGTGGCAGATTAGGTGGGGTGGTGGGTTGTCTAACGGGTTTCAGGAGAAAATGGGTAAATATTACTATTTTAGTGCCTCAAATGATCACAAAAGTATGTTATTTCAAAACTAATCCAAGTTTCTAAATAAATAATACTAGGAGGTTTATGCATTAAAAGATATTTTGGGACTTTTCAACTTCTTCAACCCGTTTTTATGCAAGCTATATTTTTTAGTTTACTATTTTGATATAAGTAAAACATAACAAGATTTGATCCATCCATAAAAAAAAGGTCAAAATGCACTACGGCGTAGTAGTAAAGTCTTACCTTCTTAGATCTAATAGTGAATAATCAATTTCAGATATGATGGTTGCCTCATCGTGTTCTGTAGTAGCCAATACCTCTCCAAACTGTGACAAATGCTATGACTTCAGGTTAAACCGTTAATATAAAACACTCTTTTCAGTCACACAAATCACCCAAATACAACATATACAAGATTGTTCATAGAAGTATAGAACTTTGAAACTGAAGATGAGAAACTTACCGGTCCAACAAGGGTCGAATGGCCCCATGCCACATACCCAGCTCCAGCTTCTCGAGCAGGAGAGCAAGTTGCTACATATAACTGTCACAAAATTTATAGTATTTAATATTTGAATGAAGAAATAAACTAGATATAGTAATGCACTAATGCATGAAAACTAGAGGTGGCTCAACAAGAAGGTTGAGTAGCAGACTAACAGTTCAAAACAGGTTAAAGATTTTACAGGTTGGAACGAGTCAGGCTGGTTTGGACGAAAACACTTGCCTGTAATTTTTTTTTAACAATTAGTACGTCAAAAATGATTACAATAATGATATAACTTCTGAAAATAATCTTACTTTTTTGAATAAAATAATTTAAGACGTCTTAAGCATGAGAAATATATTTTGGCTGACTTTGGACCCATTTCCTTTGCCAGTTTGACCTGTTAGTCATTAGAGATAAACCAAAACTTCGACCAGTCATAAGTAAATGGGTTGAAATTGCCATCTCTAATAAGACCCAAGTTGCCTAAAATTTAAAAGGTTTCAGGAACAAATTAATCAAAAGTCACGAATTCTCTGCATGGGGAATCTTCTGGGCAAAATCAAATGATAGTAGCCGCTTAAAAGATTCTAGCACAGTTCGAAAACTAGACTTAATATGATTGCAGAGAAAATAGGCACTGAAAAACACTCAAACAAGGAGACATCATCATTTCTATGATATATCACAACTCCCAATAACAGTTATAGCATTTTTCATGGGACGTTGAATGTAGTTAACGATATTTAATTAGAAAAAAAAAATGGTATTATCCAAGTACCAATAGAAGAAAGCAAAATTTTATATACCAAGTAAAAAGGGAAATGCTCCTTGTTGTACAAAGATATTGGCATGCAACATTATTGTTCCAACTAGAACACATTGTCCATCTCAATAAACTAAATTGTCTTCTTTTAGTTTAAATCCTATAGATTTCATTTCTATGTGTTTCCAGTCATAAAATCAAATACATGCAACACATTATCATAAATTACAATTGTAACTTTAAGATCATAAATCAAACTAATCAATATTTGTATCAATTGACAAATTTTAGTTAGAAGGACTTAAAAAACCAAAAAGTAGCTCTTGTGGCATTAATCTTATGCCTTTCTTACTTTTGCATATTTTGTTAAAAATGTTTTGAATACTTAATAAAGTGACTAATAGTCATTCACATTATCCACTAAGAAAACTAATCATCATTCAGATTTCATAATTTAGTAATTCCAGACAGGGCTTCTAACCAATTCAGACCACTTCCTCAGTCAATTTTAACAAATAGTCAGAACAACTTACAGACAGAGCTAGTAGCATACCTGATTATCAGCCGCCCTGCATATCAAATACAAAGAAGTAAGTAAACCACAAGGGATAAAATTTATCGTTTAAAGGTGAAAAAAAGACATCATACAGATTACAGGGAAACAATTTGTAATCTTTTTCACAAAAATAAACCAATTAAAGAATGAGAAAAAAGTTACATGCTAACCAAAACTCTTTTCATCAAAATATTCTTTAACCTCGAAAGCCATAACATAATACAAGTAAAAGGCCTATAAAATACTAGGTAATAGATGAGTAAAAACAAACAAGACTCAACATACCTTGCCCTTTGTAGTAACTCCCAATGCAGTGGACCAGTAGTCATGTTGAAGGCCCCGGGATAACAAAGTAGATGAGCGCCTGATAGGAAATTAATTAAAGAAGTGAAGCAAGGTAAAATTGTTATAGATTTTGAACTTAACATTTTATTCTGCTAATAATCTGTCTGACTGGTGTACATAGTTTTGTTGAAAAATAATCCTAGAATGACTATTTTGGCACGCATAAACACATATCTCAAATGCAGAAAGTAGAAGCTTGCGAGTTTTAGCAAACCTCTAGCTGCATATAGCATGGCCAGTTCCTGAAATCGGATGTCATAGCAGATACCAATACCTATGCGTCCAACATCTGCATAAAATTTGGAATGAGGATCTCACTAATTCAAGAGATAATATTCCAACGTACATTGACAACATAAAAGGAGATTTAGATCTGCCCACATAAAACTAGTAGCAGAATGCGTCATGAATAACTAAATATTGTGCTATGAGGATCCTATGTTATCAGCATCAAGTCTCAACTAGATGTCTTGATACACATGTGCAATATTAATTATTAGCAAACCTGTATCCACAACAGTAGGAGTTTCTCCAGCAGTAAGAGTCTTTGACTCCTCAAATGTAATCTTTCCAGGAATATTGATATCAAAAAGGTGTATCTGTCATGTACATATCAAACTGCTTATCAGGATTTTGTCTATAAACAATCATGAGCCATCATAAAGTATGCTACAAAGCCCTTATATAACTCAGTAAATAGTATCTGCTGAAGCAATTTGATTATCCTTTCTATTTTAAATCACAATTCAAGTTGTGATCATGATGACTTTAATAATATACATGTGTCAGGACTAAATAGTAGAACATAATGCATATTTCTGCATTTGTACATCTCCCGGAATGAGATGGTGCAATTAAAGTTTACATTGTGAATAGACCAAATTTAGATGGCAAAATGCACAGTTTGGGTAAGGAGTCATAAAGGATCAGGTTGACCCAAAAACACTTTTTTCCAAGCTTCCTTAATTTGTTGATTTGTTCTTATAAATAACTATTGTTATTATAGTATGATTACAGGAAGTATATCATTACAGTCTTGATCTAACTTTTGCATATAATGATTTCTGAGGTTATACACTTTTGGGCAACTTCCGACATGTTCGAGCCATTGTCACCATTTCTGTTTTAGCAAAATCTTTACTTTGGCGTATTTGACTTGTTATAGATAAAACATAACCCAAACTAACACATTCATCAGTAAAAGATATGTACTTGCCACCTCAATTTACAACAGTACCTTTCTGTGTTTCGCTTTCAGCTTTCCTTCAGTATCAAAAACGCAACACGTATTGTACAGCTTGTCCCCACATCTTTCTGGTATAGACCCACCAACTATCGTGATCTTCAAAGAACGAGCAACGTCAGATAACATTGCTGTTGAAGGAGATGAGTCTTTCCCAGCATCAATGTCCTCGGCATACACAGGGAAGCTCTCATTAGCATAAGGACTGTTCCATATTTCCTGACATGGGAAATCACAAGATTATGCAACTTGTTAAGCTTTCAAAGCTGAAGCAAACTGTGAAGCAAATTAACTAGCAAAGAAAAAAAACACAAATTGAGATAGCCTTAGCCCTTGGGTTGAGTACTTGGACATAAAGAAAAAATAGTAAAAGTTGATAATAGAAAATTACAGGCAGAAGTACAAGCTTGGCGCCCTTTTCTGCTGCATCCTCAATTGCTAGACGAGCATGGCGAATATTTCTCTCCTTGTCTGCTGTCACAGACAACTGACATAATCCAATCTTGAACTACAAAAAGGAGGAAACAAAACACGAAATAAATACAACACCACATAAGCCAATAAAGTATCCGAATTGAGTTTAAAACTTACATTTAGTCCATGGATACTGAAACAATGCCAATAATGTATAACCATACAAAAGTGTACGCACAAGTTCAAAAATAGACAAGAACTCAAAGATCATGATTGTATACAAGACTACAAGTATTCCCAAACACAAAAGGGTGCAATTCTAACTGATAATCAGGCCAGGTTCTAATTCTATTTTAGAAACAGTAGAATACTTGAACTCTTGCAATCTCAATTGAGAATGCAATAATACATCCCCAAGAGTTCCATTCCAATTACATATAACTTCCCACCCAATCGCACACCTAAAACTGTAACATACAAACATAGAATACAGTACCCCTACAAATCACAATACCTAATAATACAACTTAACAGTTTACACAAAGCAATTTTGTATAAATCCTACTTTTAAAATTTGCTTTTGTATGTATAAATTTTTTTATCTTGCACTTTGATAGTTTGATATACCTAATATCTAATGACTTGTACACCGATAGCGTGTCAACTTATATTGTTTGCTCCCACATAAGCTAAAAATATATGTTACATGATAAAGAGGTAACCGCATACGTAAAATAGCAATAAATTAAAAGTCTGAAAACATACAAAAACAAGTTTTATAGTAAAAAAAAGACAACATAAAGTTTGAAAGTAAGGGATAGATGTTTGCAAGTACATAACTTTAAATGTTGTATTGTGTGTATTCAGCTTTCAAATATCGCAATTGTATTTATTCGGTGATACTTTTGCGACGTTTAACGTTGTATTTGTATACATACTATAGACTTCAAACGAAAGTTAAATATATTTCCAAGCACTTAAAAAGTAACTTATAAATGTATCAGTGTATCCTACTTTATATAACATCCTTTTGTATGTATCAAACTTTCAATTCATTGATATCACGGGTATCAGATGACATCATCATCATCATCACCGCTTTACAAGTCATAAGAGGTTAGATACATACAATTCGTGTAAAGTTTAATACATTTAAAAGAAGAAAAAAAATGAAAAGGAAAAGGAAACCTTGGAGATAGGAGGGAGGGGCAAATCAATAGCAGGCGGAACCCTAGCTTTGTCAGGACTAAATGATGACGGCATAATCGATAGTGATGATGATGAGGCACGAGTGATTATATTATTAACTGGAATTCTGAAGTTGCGTAGCGGTGGTTGACGGTGCAGGAACGGCGGAGGTGTGGAGCGAGCGACGGCAAATGATGATGATCGGAGAGCAGAGAGAGTTACCGGAGAAGATGTGGAAAAGAAGGATGATATTGATCCACTTCTCATCTCATTTCTTACTATCACCGGTTGAAATTCACTCGCTCACTCACTGCTGCTGTTATTTTCTGGAAATTTTTATTATTTATTATTTTTACTTTTATTATTCAATTTGTTAAGAAGCAATATTTTAAAAACCAGATTTTTCGTCGAACCGGCCATCTCACCACCGCCCGGTCGAACCGGTTCAACTGGTTGCTTATTAATTTTTGTTAAATAAAAATGTTATTAAACTTGTTACAATCGAACGAAAATAGTCAAAATATAATTACAATCAACTCAAAAATAATACCAAATATTTATAATTCAAAAAATATATGTATGTTTTAATGCTACAAACAACTAAAAATAACATAAAAATTACAAAAAAAAAAGAAAAAAGCGGTTGAACCGGAAAAACCGGAAAACCGGTCGGTCCGCAACAGTGGAAAAAACCGCCAAAAAACTGGGGTTAAAAAACCGGTCTTCAAACCGCGCACCGGTCCGACCGGTCCAACAGGCCGGTCCGATCCGGTCTTTAAAACATTGTTAAGAAGATAAGCAATAACTAGGTAATTCAGAATCCCCGCATTGCGGGGCCATAATTATCGTTTTTGTGCTTCTTTTTTTTTAAGACAATACCACAAACACAACATCATAAATGTGTTTACTCCCATATTAATAATTACGTAGAACATAATGTTTAAAAAAAATACCAAAAAAGAAATAAAAACACAAATATATTTATTTAAGAGCAATTGCCACTCCATCCAAGGTCAACTTTGTTTAATATTTACTATGTTAAGTATATATGGCTTTGCGGTTTTTTTACATGGTATGTCACGTGACGGGTAATCAAATATGTATATATTAATGAGTAATACCACAATGATGTTCAAAATGTTGCAATATCGAATACGTATATTTATTTTGTTCAAGAAAACCAAAAGGTAAAAAAAAATCAAAAACCAAAATAAATGTGCAAGGGAAAAAAATTATTCTGGCTGGTGTCACGTGACTGGTAATCAAATATATATCTATTAAAGGGCAATACAACAATCACGTTAAAAAACCTAAAAAAAAAGGTGCAGGAAACCAAAAAGTAAAACCAAAAACAAAAACCTGCCAAAAAAATAAAAAATGGGAGGAAAAAAAGGGGGGTTAAAAGCAATGGGTTCAAAACCAAAGGCACGTGACAACGTCTGGTTGGTTCCACATGACGATAATCAAATATATATTTATTAAAGGGCAATACCATAACGATGTTCAAAAGATTACAATATCGTATGCATAACTAAAATCCCATATTCCTAAAAAGTAGGTATTTGAGGTCCACGGGTGATGTGTTCTAAACCCGAAAGAACGTGAATGAGGTAAAAAACAATGCTGGATCGAAAAGCGTTTTTACTTCGAGCAAATGTACATATAACATGTAAAAAACAATGTTTGGCATAGCTTATTGTAACATCCCGATCTCTTTATTTCCTTGTCGTTAGTTTGACAGTTAGTCAAACGTGTACCTTCTGTTAGTAGATTAAATGTGTAAGTAGATACTCTATGTGTGAGAGTATATGTGTGTTAATATGTGGTAATAAGTAAGTGGCTTATTAATGTGTGTCAAGTTAGTAGAAAATCCGTGTTAGTGTTCCCGTTAGCGTTAAGTGGTTATGTGAGTGTTCAT
>JAOXNX010000026.1:25561284-25585167 GCA_028566075.1 Solidago caesia | reverse complement strand
TTAGCACACTTCGCACACTTCGCATTTTAAAACCCTTCCTACAGGAACCCACATCTATATATATATATATATATGTATGTATTTTAAGGCTGTGTAGATACTTTGCAGAGATCAAGATGCATTTACCATATCCTTGTAGTACAAAAGCACAGGATGTAACCCGCAAGAACTCTTCCACCTCAGGGTTTAATGGAGCTCCTCCAGATACTATGCAACGAATCCGACCACCCAGTCTGTTCTTTATCTATTAACAATAATGTTATCATGCTTTCTTATTATATTGAATGTGGTATGTGTTTATTCTTATATATTGTCTTTTATCCCAATATATATAAGGTCGTGATCCACGGGGAGGCACCAATTTTGGGAAGCAGGGAAACACTATTCAACAATGAATTTACTTGAATTGATATTTTTGAAATGTTAAAACTCATCAGTATTTGGTGTTTAAATATTCAGTACTAATATTTTTCAAATATTGTAACCAGTGCATATTCATCCATATCCAGCAAAATTCCCTGCTTCCCTCAAAAAGGCAGCGTTTCTTAGTTATTGAGAATGGGAAAAGTCTCAGTTTATAAGCCACTTTCCTCAGAAATCCCACTTCCCTCTCGATCCTTTCTCTCCGTCTCTCTCTATATATAAGCAAGAAATTTAAGGCATAGGAGAAGAAACCTTGCTGAAAGCCAACATATCTGCCAAAGGTGATGCATGTTTTTGTTTATAACCTAATTTCATCCATTTAAGTTTGCTGCATAAAACACATATCAAAGCCTAAATTACATTCACAAAAGGAGAAAATTAAAGAAGGATTAAAGGAGGAGAATCATTTAGTTACTAGTTGTATAGTATGTCAAATATTTTCCTCCTCCTTGGATTAAGTTCTTCTAGTCCTTTCAACACGCCTAAAAGACAGAATTATCAGGAAAATTGAAAAAAACAACATGTCGGTTGATTACCAACGAGAGCTAACCTTCATGAATTCGTTCCAAAACACGAGGTACTCCAGCCAAGAAAGTTGGTTTCAGCTCCATCATATCATCCTTTAAAACATTTATATCCTTCAAAAGATAAGAACCGACATATATGAGGTAAATGTAAGATATGATGTCAAATCGACTGTTAAAACTAAATATAACACAAAAGATGTGAAATTTACCCCATGGTAGAACCCAACAGAAGCACCTTTATGAAAAAAATATTCTTCAATTACACGGTCAAGAATGTGGGCGAGAGGTAAGAAGGATAAGTAAACATCATCCACCGTCATCTATCTTGGTTCCACAGTCAGCAAAAATGTGTATTAGAGACTAATGGCTCAAAGGACAAGTTGCTACTTGTAGTAAGAGAACTATTACCTTCTCTTCGAATTGTTCCATGGAATGATCAAGGCCACTTATAGTAGTTACAGCATTTTCATGAGTCAATATAACACCTTTTGGATCTCCATTGGTGCCACTTGTGTACATAATTGTACATATGTTAGATGGCTGTGGTGTCTGCAGCTCTGATGGATGCTCGCTTCCCTACTCAACATAATCATATATCATATATCATATATGCCTTGTAAACAAACTATGATTATGTTTATTTTATGATTGGATCAAATTTATTGTGTCTGATTTTCCACTTTATCTTGATGGGAGAAATCATGTGAGGAAAGTTATGTCAATGATATAACCATCCTTCATATTTTTAGTCAAGGAACATAAAATTATCCATCGAGATTCTACATGCGCCATTTGGTAATTAACCACAATTTGTGACTTGTGAGTCATAAACATTGTATTGACATACGGAGTCGGGTAAATAGTCAAGACTTGCTGATATATTTCTAACAAGAATATGTAAAATTTTCTAATATACTCGAGTCATATGCAGAGTCAAACCATTTGAAGAAAGTCATTCCATGAGAAAGATTTTATCCCAATTGAATCTGCCATTTCCTTTTCCTCCTCTGTCATTGAAGTGAAACAAACAATAACTGCAATCAAAAGAATAAAAAAACTGATTACTTGATGTCACAACCATACTTTTAAAAAACTTAACTTCTCACCCTTCAGGCGTCGAGTATGTGTACACTCTGGATCCAGTAACTGCAAAGACAAAGCACTTGGTAATTAACTACTAGTCTATAAATGAACCAGAGGTAACTTAAATAGGAAATCTCTCACTTGTATAACTTTTTTATCTTGCACAAAAACAATATCAACTTCGGCATGCTCCAAGATATAATTTACAGCTCCTGCCCCTGTTTAATCAAGACAAGTTACTAACAAAACGGTGAACTAGAAGTGTTCAACGTGAAAGGATAAAATATAATACCAAGGGTATCGTAGAGAGGTACACAAATGGAGCTCTGGGCATTGCAAGCCTACATCACATTCACATATATACTGGCTTAATAACACAGATTATAAATCATGGTGCAACTATTCGACTTGAATACTGACCTCCATTGCTACAATCCACTGTGGGCAATTTGATCCATAAATTCCAACTTTACAACCCTATCACATACTTGTAACTAATTAACACATGTGTATAAAAGTATAAAACATTTATATTTTATAAAATATGACTTGTGAAACATGGCAACACTACTAAAGACTACATATATATATATGTATGCTTACAGGTTGAAGTCCAGAGGCTCGAATGGCATAAGCAACATGCAAAACTTCCTCATATATAGTCTTGTAAGTTTTCCATATGTATGACCCCCACTGAATAATTTAAAACAACTAATTAAACTAAGTCCTCGAGTAATTAAAGGGAAATTCGATTAATTATGAAAAATGATTGATACGTTTCCATTAACAAGTTCACGCCATCCAAGCATCCTATTGTCAGGATACTGTTCAACAGATGATCTGCAAAATTTATTATTATAGTTTGAGTTTTAATGAAATTAAGGATAAATAATACAAACTTTTAATGAGTTAACATGAAGTACCTAAAGACATCCCAAGTGGTTTTGAAGTGAGAATCAAGAGGCGGGAAAGATTGTTTGGCAAAAAGATGACGATAAACTGGACCAATAGATGGGTCACCCTTTCTTCCATCCTCCACCTTCACAGCAAACTGCTTATCCATTTTAAAACCTTGCCGATTTCTCTACACTTTGGTCAGTAGAATTCCACAAAACTTGAACTCTTTTGGCTGTATCTTGAAAACAAGGTGGTGCTTTATAAACCTTCGAAATAACTATACATACACCAATGCCGATAAGTACGTGTGGGCAAGTTGATAATAAATATGATGATTGATGGGTGGATTGAAGTTTTGATGAAGGTCCAGCAAGTGGAATGGCACAATAAATACATCATGATGTTGTTTTCTTTCCATTCCTCTTTAAAGATTATGAAACTTCTTTTTTTTTTTAATCCTAAATAGTGAAAAGTACGGTAGTTATCATCTTGATATTACCATTTTTTGTAACAATTGTTTTGATGAAGTAAATACAAGTAGGAAATTTTTGCAAATTTTATCTTATAAAGATATACATATTCCATCCCATTTATTTATATACCATATCTTTTTGTTGGGAGTAACACAGAACAGACCCCCATTTATATCCTATCCAATGCAACTTGTGCGTCCATTTTCAGCAAAATTTAATGTGCTAATTACTATAGACCTTTTCTTCTTGGAAAACCAAATCAGAAACTTGTAATGTGCCTGTCCCAACCCACATTTTCAATAGTGAGGTGTACAACTCGAGTAAAACAACAATTCATGTGTAGATATATATTTATAAGAGCAACGGGTTTGTGTAAATTTCTCAACTTATTGACCACTGTCAATGGTGCCAACGGAACATCCAGTTGTTTTGTATCATTTTATGCAACATCTGGAATTTCTTCTGTAGGTAACTTTTGAAGTATCTTCCCTTGTGATATTGTTATGAATTATCCCATTACTTTGCAACTCCATGACAACAGAAAGGGTAATTTATTAACAGCTTTTTCCTCGATTTCCCGGGCTCTTGTTTTGACCAAGTCTACTTTAGTTCCTGAAAAGTGTTTTTCTCCATGAGCATTTAATATACGTACACGTACAAGGCAAAAACAGATAAGAATGCATGAAGGAAACTAGGATTCAATTAGCCACACACTATTGCCTGAAGCTTCTAAACTTCCGAGTTGGCTGATCTACCCCTCTTTCTTGAAGAATCTGCTGTTTGAGCTTCCAGTTCAATTCTTTTTCCTCATTCACTATGCTGCAATAACTGAAAAGTTAGATTTTGCTTGTGAAGACCAAGTGTGGCTGTGCGGCCATGAAGAAATATACAAAACAAGTTATTGCTCAGTTAGAAGACTAATCCCGAAAGTTAAAGATGCAAACTCTTTGAAGTTCGTATGACTCTTTAATAGAAACTCAAACTTGGAAAAATGACATCATAGATGACTTTGTAGAACCTGAAAGAAACTGCAAAACTGACCATGAAACACACCAAGAAGCCAAACATACTTGAATCTTGAACTTGACATTTTTTTGGAAGGTTGATGTGGGCCCAAGTGTATGTGAGCAAGCTCTTTGTTACTTGGAGGGCCTAGATCAACTAAAAAGGGGGCTCCACTAAATTAGTCATAACGCCCTTTTTCTATTACTTTTTAGCCTTTTTATGTATTTTTCGGGTTTTTTTTGAACTTTGTTTGGTTATATCTTTCGGCCCATTTGTTCTTTTAGGCCCAAACGAAATTTGCATGTCTTTATATATGATTGTAAAGCCAGGGAAATGATCAGTTTTCAGAATTAATAAAAATCATTTTCCTCCATACACTAGTGGTGTTTGTGTGAGAAATTTTCAGATTATCGGTATTCTCGTTGAATCAACGATAGTTTGAAAGATTGTTTCCTTGCATTCTTGTGAATCAACAGGATCAATCGTTTCTCTTATTTTCGTCCTACATCAAGATCGGTTATGCATCACTAAATTAATCTAGTATGGTCGTAGTTTATGTCATTTTATACTTTGTAGCATGCAAAACTTTATATGTACGTTATCATTTGCAATCATCATTTAGTCTTGTATTGCATGCCCGGAAGAAAACTATAACAATTATATTAATTATTATTTAGATGTATTGATTGGCTAAACGAATAAACACATAATCAAAATAAGTCGTACGTGGAAAAAAACGTTCAAGTGGATTCAAACAGCATAAAACTTACAAACATATCTCCTATTATTGAAAAAGACACTCGCGTAATATATTAATGACTTGACCACCTTTAATAACGATGCAGCAAATGCACATATATATATATAGATGGTTCATTATGGTATGATCTAGCTACTTACGGTACCAGTAAATACCACTATTCTCTGCACCTTCATCTGGTTCGGCATAGATGCATTCCTTCGATTCCCTCCAGAAAGCCTTTAGGATCGGGGTATCGTCATATTTATAATATTCGCCTAATATTGGTTTGATCGCATTCGTGGCCTCTACCATATGATAATGTGGCATACCTGTGAAAAAGTGATGTATCACATGAGCATTAGTCACCTTATTAAAGATATCGTTGAAAATTCCAAAATCTCTATCAACTGTGGCTAAAACACTTCTCATCCAGTCCCATGCTCCTGAATCGTAGTGAGGAACGGAAGGATGATTATGATTTAGAAAAGTGACCATCACGACGTAAACGTTCAGAACCAAAAAAGGCGCTCCATAGATGCATAATACCCATTTTGCACCAGCAGTTACTACACCTTGGTAAAGTGCATACACAGCCACAGAAACACCTCCGATAGAGAGCCAAATTTGACCGCGTTCGTGCTCATTGAACATAGGACTGTATGGGTTAAAGTGACTTGCAAAACTATCGTATTTCCTGCCTTGAAAATTAAAGACAAAGTACAACGGGAATCCGATAAGTGCTTTAACTAAAGTCGAGAATAAGTTGCCTAGAGGATTGTTGAGAATTTCAGAAACCAACTTATCCGACTTTCGTTTAGGGATCCAAAGCTCATCGTATTCCATTGACCCTGAGTGTGCATGGTGCCTACGGTGACAGTATGTGAAAGAAAAGTATGGAGTGAGGAATGAGGAAAGGATGATGAAACCAATTGTGTCATCAAGCCACTGATAATCGCTAAAGCTATTATGCCCCAAATCATGGGCTAGAGTAAATAGACCCATGAAGGTGGTACCTTGACAGAACCAATATACTGGCCATGCTATATAAGCAAGAGATTTAGGCAAGAGAGGAATGTAATTGGATGCAAGATAGTAAAACCCATACAACATGATCAAGTCGCGAAATAAGTAGTACGATGAGCGTATGAGAGATCGCTTGAAACAATGTGGCGGTATTGCTTTCTTAAGATCCCTCAACTGGAACGGTGGTTTTTCGATAGGAACACGTTTACAGACATCATCAGTAGTGTTGCCATCGTTCATCCTTCCACCTCCTCCCATTTTATCTTCTTCGAATGCAAAAGAAGAATACTTTTAATTTTATTTGGATATCTGTACTCAAAGGCAAAACATGCAGCTAGATATATAGCTGCAAGAAATAGTTGAAGCTTTGAGTTTTTCAAGTGTGGTGTGTGCATCCAAATTGGCGTAGCTATGGCTCATTTTATAGTGAAATTAAGAATTTGGATGTTTAATCACCTCTCCATACACCGTCGAAGTATTGGGGCTCAAAACCCGCGAAAGACGGCACTGAGCAGTTTCTTTCTTTCTTTGATGTTTAATCACCTCAGCTTCAACTTTTCTTGTTGACAAGTCCACCCAGTTATCTGCTAATTTACAACGAACTTGTATTATTAATGGCGTGTGGGGCTTAAGTACGTTATTCATAGTTTTTGAAGTACTATTGTATTCTAGTTCATTCATACCCCTTTTGCATAATGATGATGTGTCAAATAAGTTACATAGAAATACGTAAGTGTTTATGAGAGAGTTAAATTTCTATTTTGCGCATGTATTATCATTTCTTTCCATATAGAGAATTTAATATGTTCGATAAAGTACTTTTATACATTTCTTTTATGAAAATAGTGAAACAATGGAAATCGATAGACCATAAAAGTAGTAATTTATATATGAAAAACTCACCCTTGAATTTTTTTAACAACGAAATATAAATTTTAATGCATCCAATTAATTTTTATTATAATTACATAACGTAAAAACTTTTTTATTGGTATATAGTAAACATAAATATAAAAACAATACAATAATATATCTATACTTATGTAAAAATAAATGTAGACCAAGTATTCTTTTTTAATTTAAAATTGCTCTAATCCTAGGAATTTTCTTTTCAAATATCATCATTTAATTTCTTACAAACCTTTAATTTTCTTGTAAAATGCAAAAAATTCATGTTTATTTAACTTTCTTTCACACTTCATCTAATGAACTTGAAACAAAACCAACTCTAAATAAAGGATATTAATGCATCACAATTTAACACGTGGGTTTTCTGAAGTATGAGTCTTAAACATATAAAGCAGAAATGAACAAAAAACAATTTGGGTAAAAGAAATATTTTTAAACCTAAAGAATTAATAATTTATAATAAAATAATATTGATCTTTTCACTGAAGTATTTGTCATTTATTTTCAAAATATCAAACCTAAAGCAAATCCAACTTTGTGTAGATACCAGTATACAACTTGATTAAATGGTCAACCATGAAAACCCATCAACTTGATGTCTTTAGAACATCAAAATGGACCACACTTTAAATAACAAAATATAAACCAAATAATTAAGCATTCCCCAAAACAAAAATGCTATAAGTTATTTGATCAGATACTTCAATTATGAGACCCATACTCCCGCCATACATATATATAGGTTAGCCTTTTTTTTAACAACAATTTTATTTCATAATGTTTTTTTAATTCATACTCCTATTATATATCCAATTGAAAGTAAAGAGAACAATAATGTCGTCGAACATATAGGTTAGCCTTAATATGTTCCATTGTCTCATACACTTCTAAATTGGTTTCTTGCGATATAAATTTAAAGCATAAAGTGAACTTAACATTACAAAACTTGTAACAACGTTCTTCTTGTTTGAGACATTCATTGCAAAAAGATTGTAACGACAAGCATAGACACCAATCTCCATTCTTCATACGGATAAATTAGTAAAAATGTGTCATAAGAGAAAATTGAAATTAATCATCTACTTAACTCATACATGGCGAATGTAGTCCGTATTGTATATTTAATACATACGGAAAATCAAAATTTGGTGCTCCCCAGGTAGATAAATTCAGAAATTAAGTAAAACAAAACACGACTTAGATGAGACTTTAAACGGGTCAGGCTAAACCGAGCTTAGGCTAAGTTTGTATCACTTTTTGTGGTTAACCTTTGATCAAGTTATTGGCTAAGTTCGTGATTAATTTCTTAGTTCTTTTAGTTGGCCAATTATTTGATTTTGTTTCTTCAAATTTCTTCGGCACTTTTTTTTTAGAATGACAAAATATTATAAATAACAAAAAACATCTAGCAAAGCACTAGATGTTAGAAAGAGTTACAATTACAATTACAATATCAAAAAAAAAAAAAACAGAAAACAACGTTCTCAAGCATAGTTCTTCGGCACTTTTTGTTCATTACATAGTTCTCAAGCATGGAGAATAACAAAAACAATTCTCAAAAATAGCTGATTAATTTGAATAATTCTGAATGGTTTCATAATTGGTACAAAGTTCTTGTTGGTAATGAAGGATTTGTTTTTGGCATAGCTTCCAATGGCAAAAGATCCAAACATTTTTGCATAAAGTGCCGTATATAGGGACACAACATTGATAGATATTTTAAAGTTCGTTCTGATAATCGTGAAGAGAAAACTACACCATGTGTTCCCGTATCTGTGGTTGATACACCACCCGCTGCTACTGTAATTGTTTATTCAACCGATTCAGCTTTTACTCAAGAAATAAAGCTTCATAGATCACTATGATGTCACAACATAATTTGACTCATCGGGCTGGTGCTGGAATAGATTTGTCAGCTACTTATTTGGCAAGTAAGCGATTCTGCTTTATTTCATCATGTTTGGATAATGAATGGGTTATTGATAGTGGTGCTACTGGTCACATGACACATCACTTTCACATGTTTTTTGATTACACTATTCTTGCTAAACCATGTTATATTGAAATGCCTAATGGTCATTGATGTGTCATTGTAGTATAGGTGGTTAAACGGTCAAAATTTTAAATTTACAAGTACAAGGATATATCCAACTACAGCACTTACAGGAAGTGTACCTGTCCATGTATAGTATAGTTATGGTAAGTCCAGGATCGTTCACAGAGACGCGTGAGAAATAAGAAGCGAGTTTTATTGTAGTTCTAATATTTTGGGGGTTTTTAATTCTATCCTAATTAAGTAGCTAATTAATTAATTAATCAGTGTAATAACGGGGAAATGGCTTCAATTGAAGCAGAGAGAATATTTGATTTGCAGACAACTTGTATTATTCATGGTTTTTGACGTATTGTATTTTACTTCATATCCTTTTGTGCGCGATGAATGTGTCAAATAAGTTACATAGAATAAGTTAAGTGATATGAGAAAGTTAAATTTTTATTTTCATTGTATTATCATTTCTTTCCGTATAGAGTATTTAATTTGTTCGATATAGTGAAACATTGGAAATTGATGTAGTAATTTATATATTAAAATTCCATCCTTGAATTTTTTAACAACGAAATATAAATTTTAATGCATTCAATAAATTTTTATTATAATTACATAACGTAAAAACTTTTTTATTGGTATATAGTAAACATAAATATAAAAATAATACAATAATATATCTATACTTATGTGAAATAAATCTAGACCAAGTATTCTTTTTTAATTTAAAATTGCTCAAATCCTTAAATAAATAAGAAAAAAAGAAATATACAAGCTCCCTGTTAGGATCAACAATTGAGAGAAGGGCCCGGAATTTGGCGACGACTCAAAGTGGGCCCCCATGCGGGAAAAAAAATTGGAAAAGAAAATAGGAAAATATTTGGTCACGACTTTGGTCATGACATTGTCGTGGTCAAATATTTTTTTCATTTAATATTTATTATTGATTTTAAAATTTCAATTAAAAAAAAAAAGAATTGGGGACGACAGTTTCGTGGCCAAAGTCGTGGCCAAATGTATTTTAATTAATAATATTTATTTAATTTTATAGCATTTAAAGATGGAAAAAATAAGTGTTGGCGGCGCCAAAGTCGTGGCTAAAGAAAAAAAATGCTGCAGGATTTGGCTGCATTTTCTGTTTTCCACCCGGGTTTTTTCGGGCAATTTCCGCTAACGGAACCTGTTTTACAACCTGTTTTCTAGCAACTAACAACAACAATAACAACATCACAACGAACGCCAAATCTACCTAAGTTATCAAAAGTTAAAAGTTTTACATACCAAAGTTATCAAAGTTCAATACCTAAGTTATCACATACCATACCATACCAAATGTACCAAAGTTACCACATACTAAAGTTTAAAGTACGAGTTAATAAGTAGTTTGAAGTTACACATACAACCGATCACTCATCATCGCCACTTTCCTCGTCCTCATCATCATCGTCCCCGCCGTCTTCTTGATCCTGGTTTACATGTCGTTTGAGGTATGGCATGTTCTATTGGCTTAGGCAGAACGACTGGTTCGCCATGAAATTTCCATATCTTGTAACGTTGGTTAAAACCATGAATATGTATGTGGCGTCTTATATTTTCAAGTGGAAGCCATTCAACATTTTCACATTTTTCACATGGGCATCGACATAAACCATGGTTAGTCACATGGTCCTTACACCTCTCGATGAATGCAGAAAGACCAGACCAAAATTCTTTAGACCTACGGTCTAAAGTAGTCCAACTCTTGTCGATCGACATTATATTTGCTGTGTTCATCACGATTATATAACATTCAAAATCATATAGCAATACATGGATAAAAGGCATACAAATCAAAACTAAGGGATTGTGAGTGGTTTATGGTGACCGGTTTGTCTACAGGGTGGTCATCCTAACCCACTTTTTAAATGTTTTGCCTCATATACGGATGCGTATAACTGGTTTACTATTTAAGAAAATTCGGCAGCATTTTCCCTTATCTCCCTAAATATATGGATGAAAAACACATATTCGTGGGAGCAAAGGGAAAATGTTTACCGAATATTTCTTAAATAGTAAACCAGTTATACGCATCTATATCCTAAATGAGACAAACATTCAAAAAGCAGTCCCAAACTGGGGACTATTCGAAATTAATTTCTTTTAAATTAATTTCGGACGGGTGACCTACGGTATAAAACGATGGGGAATTTTACATACATACATACATGCATACATATATACACAGAAAAAGAAAGCTTACCGCCGATGAAGAGAATTATAGGTTGCAAAAGAAGGACGAAAGAAAGAAGTGACGGAGATGGAGCGGCGCACAATCTATTGTCAAAAAAAAATCCAAGTTAACATACATACATTACATGACATACACACATACATTACATTCCACCCATGTAAGTACTACTTAATCATTCATAATGATCTTTAGTTAATTAAGCTGTCTGCTATATAATTTGATTTGATTGAGATTCGTTTCGAATTTGAGATTTGTTTATGCTAATACGAAACAGATCTCTTAGAAGCAAATGTGGTGCTAACATTGTTAATTAGTCTTTGTATAGCTGGATATATGAAAACTAGTAATAATTATAATGTTCATTTCTAATAAATGTTACCCACAAAAATAAATTGCAGTGAATAAATTCACTTGCAGTGAATAAATTGTACATGTAGTCAAGTGCAAAAGTGACATGAACCGAACTTGAAAAAATAAATAAGATATATCTTGATGACTAGCATGTGTCACATTGAACTTTCACCGTCCTAGTCGTCCTATAACAAGTAAAACTACTAACCTTCCTGAATATAGGGGGTGTTTGTTTTAGCTTTTATGCGACGGCTTATAGCTTTTTTAGCTTATTTTAGAGATAATAAGCTAGTTTAATGTTTGGTGGAGCTTTTTAAGCTTATGCTTTTTGACTTATAAAAGCCGATTTTTAGAAGCTAAATCAACAAAGTTTTTTTTAACAAAAACCAAGGAGGCATGTAGCTTTTTTTTTTATGTAAACCAATAAGCAAATCCAAACACTATATAAGTAATTTATAAGCTTATAAGATATAAGCAAGAAGCTAGTTTTTATGATAAGCATAAGCCAAAAAATAAAAGTTAGTTTCAAACACCCCAGTCAAAGACATGTGGTAGAGTTGGTTAAGGCTTTGGTCTTTGATACAAGTGACCAATGTTCAAGTCTTGGCAACTACATTATTTGTGCTTTGACATAGGAAGTCCCCCAATGAAGGGGTTTGGGCCTGGTAACCCCAGGTTTGAATCTTGGAGGAGGCAAGGGTTTACCCCTATTAATTGTCGTGCCTTCGGGCGGATTAGTAGAGGGTTTTCCCCCCATCGGGTATTTGAAATAGGCATTTCCGCTTCGAGGGAGCTCTCTAGCACGGACCCGATTTAGACAACGTATGCTAGACCTCCCGCTGTCAAACAACGACACGAAGCACTGATAAAGAAATTCACCTTTTAAAAAAAAAAAGAAAAAAAAAGTAATTATCATAAATACTACCACCACTACCACATGTGGTTTAGTTGGGCATCAAAACCAAAGTTAGATGATATCCTTACAAGTTACAACATGTTTTTGTCATATACAACAATCCATTATATATAGAGTTGTACGTTGTACAGTATAATATATGTATTTGTTATGTATGGCTAAGATATGTTGTGGGAATATCAATTCCCTTATACAAGCTTCCTTTATTCTTTGAGTTTACATGCATATTATATTATACATCCAAACTCAATATTATACATATAATACAAATGTCGCAAGAAAATAAAATCCATTATATTATATTATATTATGAATTAATGATAAGGAATTTATGCATAACAAATTATCATGCTTATATATAACACCAGAATAATCGTACACAATAAAACAACAAATTAAGTATGAATAATCTTTTACAAAATTAAAAATAGATTTTCTTAAAAGACTGAAAATTAATAATTGAAAAAAATAATAATAATAAAAAATAACGATTTTGTAGCTTTGGGG
The DNA here is from genome assembly GCA_028566075.1 of Solidago caesia. Classification (NCBI taxonomy): domain Eukaryota; kingdom Viridiplantae; phylum Streptophyta; class Magnoliopsida; order Asterales; family Asteraceae; genus Solidago; species Solidago caesia. The sequence goes on along the minus strand of JAOXNX010000026.1, from coordinate 25,572,034 downwards.
TAGGGGTGGTTGTGTTCATTGTTAAGATAACAGTTGACGGTGAATTGGTGATAATATAAAAACATCATGCATCGTTAATCTGATCTAGGACGACCACATACTTTACATTAGTGCCATATACATCTCATCGCAAATATATAATTTAATCATGTTATTATTTTTTTTCACATCATCTTCGTTTTAAACAATCGTAAGCTTACTTAGGTTAGTCCCTATCTTCTCGTCGTTGCCCATTCTTCTTGCTCGTCGTTGAAGACACGATTGGTAGCAGGTCGTCATTGCCCATTCATCATCATAGGATTTCGTTATTAGGAAAAGTGATGACGAGCAAGTGTTAGTGTATGTGAGAGTGATGTTAATATTTTTTATTGGGGAGGGGATAATGAAGGGGGTATGATAGAGAGAGGGTAGTTCTTGGGTGTGTCTTGGAGAGAGAAAACTGATGTGGCAGTAAAGACGAGGGGATGACGGCGTCAGGATAGGAACTAACCTTATGCATATGTAAAAAACAAAACTATAATATATCAATTTTGGTACTAAACTGGATTAGGATAATATAAACTTGCAATAAATGAAGTAAACAGTTAAATTAAATGCTTAATTACACATTAACAAAAATGACGAAAATATTCTCATCTAGTCAGACAAAGTGCCCCCTTCCTCCGATCCTTTTCCCTTTTCTACTTCCCCTCTTTTTATTCTGTAGAAAGAGAAAATAATAAAAAAGAAAAGAATAGAAAAAAGATTGCTTTCAGACACACAACACACACACACAAAAAACAAAAAAAAAAACTAAAAAAAAAAACCAATAATAATAAAAAGGTTCAGACATAAAACTTTTACATATATACATTTACACACACAAAACATATACTAGTATTATTTCTTCTAAGGGGGGAGCAAAGTTGCTGCATTTGGTCTTTCTTTCCGCATTTTCCGGTGTCTTTTTTGTTTTCCGGCCAGCCAATTCATCCTGACCTTCAAAAAGTCAAACTTAAACTTACTTTTTGATCTGTTATGAATCTCCGGCGTTAGCTATCTCCGCCCACAAAACTACGTCGTTTTCAGTAATTTCCATTAGTTATGAAGATTCCGGCTAACTCCTCCGCCGGATCCACTTTAACTACCACTATTCCCGGCGATGGTCAGCTCATTTTCTAAATATATCTATATCCATATCCATATCCATATCTATATCTATATCTACATATATATATATATATAATTTAATAATAATATATATAATATTTTTTTTAAAATTGTAGGGGGAGAGAAAACACGGTTAATAAATCCGGAGCTATGGCAAGCATGTGCCGGACCTCTGGTCAACTTACCGGCTGCCGGAACACACGTTGTTTATTTCCCTCAAGGCCATAGCGAACAGGTTTTTTTTTTTAATTTAATTTTTTATATTTTTATAAAGTTTTGCTATCTTGCCCTGTATTTGCTAACGTGTGCGCGGTTTAGGCTAACGTGCACCGGGTCATTAATATTAATTGGTGGATTTGTTTAAGTGAAATCCAAGGAATGTACAACTGTTGGTGCATGATGTACAACTAGTTTAAGGAATAATTATTTGTGGTTATGCAGTTGTACCGTATAACTATTTAATGCTGGTAAAACAAAGATATTGGTTATCAGCTTTTTGGTATATTTTGTACAGTTGGTAGTTTAAAAAATTTACATTGTTTCAGAAAAATAAATAAATAATATTTGTATGTACTATGGAATTATATCCTTTATCTTTTCTTTTTATTAGTTGTAAATTTACAACATTTTGCCAAGTATTATAAAAACGGATAACTGATCCATTACCGTTCCCCTGCGACGGTCAATATAATTAGAGGGACATGAGGTCAGGATTTGAACATATGGTCGCTGTTTTTATGTGTCATGTCTTTCACTGTTAGATTACCGTCGCAACGTAGAGAACTTGTGAAGTATACTTTAAGGGGTAATTTGGTAATTTATGTGTCATGTAACTTCCAATGATGATAAAATAAAGAAATAAATGTGAAGTTAAGTTTATGTTGTAGAGGACAAAAAAAGATAGATACATCTAGATATATGGATAAATGTTTTTTTTTAATAAAAAAAGGTATAAAAATGAATATTAATGGTAGATGTGCAGAAAATGCACATGAAGATATGGTGATGTTTGGTGAGAAGGAACTTTCTTCTCTTCAAACTTCTCTTTAGTCTTTACTGCAAGCATAGATTCAGCTAATGAAAGTCTTGATTTTCTTTTGGCCTTTATGATATATGCAAAAAATATTACAATATGATATGCTTCTATTTCTTTAGGACCCACTTGCCATTTCTTTGTAAAGATCCATTTCTTCTGAGTCACCATCATCTTCTTGCTCAAATTACGTATTTGCCCTCACTATTGTTGTAAAGTATTGATCTTTTTTTTTTTCTTTTCTTTTTGGCTCTAAAGAGTTTAGATGAAGTATATTTATTGTGACCTTACTTGGTCCATACTATGTAGTATTTGAATGATACGATATTTTGTTATTTGTCTAGTAGTCAAAGATTTTGGATAAAATACACGTAGAGTTGGACATTGCAATATTAGATTGAGTATTGTATTTATTGTATAAGATTATATTCGGAAAACCATATGATATATAACTATGGTTTTTCCTTTAGCAGCAATATACGCAAAGACGGAACTTGAACACATTTTTTGAGGGGGCTGGTAATGTTAAATTTTTTTTTTTTGGTGACCGATGATAAATTTTACACTACCAATTCAAAATTTTGGGGGGACCGGGACCCCCCCGGGCCCCTTAATAGTTCCGCCCATGAATATATGCACCTTGTGCTAAATTAGTTAAACAAACCATCCGTCATATTTAGCAAGGAAATGTTGGACTCTATTCGTGGTTAGCTCAATAGCACACGACGAACAAATATTTGGTAGTAACTTTGACGGTTTGATGCTTAAAAGTGAACTTTTTAGTTTTTATTAGGTTTTGAAGTTTCGGTTACTAATTAAGATGGGGTGTGTTGCCTTTTTTTACTTAACTCATTGTTGGCATTTTAGAGACACATTTATGTGATGTTGGACGACCATGTTTTATGTTCTTAGTGGCATTAATAATGTATTCTTATAATATATGTTTTCAGGTGGCCGCATCTATGAAGAAGGATGTGGATGCTCAAATTCCAAACTATCCCAGTCTTCAGTCGAAATTGTTATGCATCCTTCATAGCATTACATTGCATGTATGTCAGTTTTAATTCGTTATGTGGTTTTAAATTCTGAGTTATCTTGGAGATGTTTCTAAACAACCAATATACTGGCAAAACTGCGAAAATGAAACACAGTCATTTCGGTAGGCAGCATATAGCAAAAAAGGCTAGCAATGACAGCTATGATATATGCATTGCGACTGGAAACCCATTTGAAATCTTCTTCCTAACAATTCTTTTTTATTTTATTTTTTATTTTATTATTTTTTTGTAACGTCTTTACTCTTTAGATGTTTTGAAATGAGGTGTCATGTATGATGATATGAAATGACAGGCAAAATCATCTTTGTATCATGTTTTTTTATTTATAAATTCATTCCAAAAACATTCTCAGGCTGATACAGAAACAGATGAAGTATATGCTCAGATGACGCTCCAACCCGTTCCTTCGGTATGGATGTGAACTACTTTACTTTTTTAATTAGTTGGGAAAGAATTTAGATTGCTGACCAAAATACATCATGGTTTACACTTTTACAGTTTGATAGAGATGCATTATTAAGGTCAGATCTGTTGATGAAAGCACACAAGCCACAAACCGAGTTTTTTTGTAAAACTTTAACAGCTAGTGATACAAGCACTCATGGAGGATTTTCTGTTCCTCGTCGAGCAGCCGAAAAAATCTTCCCACCTCTTGTAAGTTTAAGTTTCTTTCTCTTCTATTTTTGTATGGGTGGATTAGAGGTTGCAAAATGGCGGGTTGGGTAAGTCCTATATAATGACAACCCATTTTTTTCTCCATAGGATTTCTCGATGCAACCACCTGCACAAGAACTTATGGCCAGAGATCTACACGACAACGTATGGACATTTCGTCATATCTATCGTGGTAAGTCCATCTTTCTTTTACCGATGAAAATGCTCCATCAAGAGCATATGTAATCCAAAATAACAATTAAATAATCCGTGAGCAAAAACAAAATATCGCCCAACTGGTCTTGGTCAATTGATTAAGTGACTTGTCCGCGCTAATTTTGAGGACATAAGGTCAACTCCCATACTTGCATGTGCACATCCAATTGGGTGTTATCTCTCGGATCTTTAATGAAGATATTTTCTGTGCTTCAATGAAACAAATTCTTCTTGAAATTCAGGGCAACCAAAACGTCACTTGCTCACAACTGGTTGGAGTCTCTTTGTTAGTGGGAAAAGGCTTTTTGCAGGGGATTCGGTCTTGTTTATAAGGTAATGGCCGTAATGCCATGACCATGTTTGAAGTTTATGCACAATCTTTATTTATAATGTCTGATATATGCATCTAACACACCCGGTTTCATAATCTATAATCGTAAATAGGGACGAAAAGCAACAACTTTTATTGGGTATTAGGCGAGCTAACAGACAACCAGCAAACTTATCGTCATCAGTTTTGTCGAGTGATAGTATGCATATTGGAATATTAGCTGCAGCCGCCCATGCAGCTGCAAACAACAGTCCTTTCACTGTGTTCTATAATCCAAGGTAATTGACTAAAATATCAAATTGTGTCGGGTTTTCTTTTCTTGGATTATTTCAAATTACAATCACCAAAGTATGTATTTGACCGTTATTATCATTACAAATCACTTGAGCAAACCCATATACATATCTTCTAATTTGTTGGTTGCTTTATGCAGGGCAAGTCCATCCGAATTTGTGATTCCATTAGCCAAGTACTATAAAGCAGTCTGCAGTAACCAAATATCTCTCGGCATGCGCTTCCGGATGATGTTTGAAACTGAAGAGTCTGGAACAAGAAGGTAATAGGGACTACTGTCTACCTTGAAATTGTAAATACATCTACTGGTGATTCTAGTTTTTCTGTTCAATTTTCTTTTGTATATATTAATTTATAACCTGTTGTGAGATTTACTTCAAGAACTTCAAGTATTCTCCTAATATAAATTGCTGCAGGTATATGGGTACGATTACTGGTATCAGTGATCTTGATGCTGTGAGATGGAAGAACTCACAGTGGCGTAACTTACAGGTATATATAGAGCGCTATCATGCTTTTATTTTACTCGTGTTGGCTTATTCCAGGTCAACTAAAGTGTTGACCACCATAATTATTTCATGGTCTCAAGTAGGTTGGCTGGGATGAAGCAACTGCTGGGGAAAGACGTAACCGTGTGTCAATATGGGAGATTGAACCTGTTACCGCTCCCTTTTTTATCTGCCCGACTCCTCCCTTCTACCAATCAAAACGTCCAAGGCAAGGAATGATGGGTGATGAATCTGCGGATCTGGACAACTTCAAAAGAACAATGCCATGGCTCGGTGAAGATATGTCCATGAAGGATCCTGGACTAAGCTTAGTCCAATGGATGAACATGCAGCAAAATCCGTCTATGGCCATGGCTAATCAAATCCAACCTAGCTATTTGAACCCGTTGGCGGGATCGGTTTTGCAAGGTTATGGTGGACCGCAAATGCTTACTCAGAATAACCTACATTTTAATAGTCAACGGCCAACCTCACAGATGGATCAACTACAGAAGCTACCTCAACCTACCACCACAAATCCATTAGCCATGATGATGCAGCCACAACAATTGACTGACCTGACCCAGCAAACAGCTAGGCAAAATCTGATTAATCAAATGCTGCCTCAGAACCAAGTTCAGTCACAGATTCAACCTCAAAATAGTCTACAACTACAACAACAGCAGCAACAACATCAACAGCAGCAGCTGCAGCAACATCAACAGCAGCAACAACAACAGCAACAACAGCAGCAGCAGATGATGATGGCGGTCAGTCAAAGTCAACAGAAAATCCAGTTGCCATCCCAGTTTCCAGATCAACAACTTAATCAAAAGTTACCGATGGCAGATAATCAAATTCAACTTCTACAAAAGCTTCAGCAGCAGCAATCACTTTTTGCACAGCAAGGATATCCCCAAGATCAAAACTTTACAAGGTCAATTTCAACCACCCAAATGATGGAAATACCATCTCAAACACCCGTCACATCACTACCTCAACAGATGCTGAAAGATAATAATGAACAGAATTTTCGATTTTCCAATCTTTCTCAGCAACCAAAGCTTCAACCTCACCAACAGGATTTGTCAGGGCAGATGACAGGTCCCTCTCAGATACCTGCCAATCAGCTCTCGACAAATGGCAGTAGTTTATTGACTGGAACTGGCAGTGATGATGGTCCATCGTGTTCCACATCACCCTCAACTAATAACTGCCCAAATGTGGTTCCATCTATGATCAATGGTCGATCTTACCAAAGTACAACTGTGAATAGTGATCATCTGATGAATAGCAGTGGTTTAGAAACAATATCAGCAAATGTCAACTTTAATAAGGAATTGCAGCAAAAAGCTGATGTGAAACCTTCGATGAGTGTCTCAAAGATACAAAATCAAGGATTTTTAGCTCCACAGACATACTTGCATAATCTTGGTGGGACCCAGATGGATTACCTGGACAGTTCGTCATCAGCAACTTCAGTTTGCCTTTCCCAGAATGATGTTCATCTGCAGCATCAGAATTCGAATCATTTATCTTTTAACTCACAACCGTTGCCCTTTAGAGATACAATTCAAGACGGGGAGGTTCAAGATGATCCCAGAAATAACATTCCGTTTGGGGTAAACATGGACAATCGTTTGGAAATGTCATCAATGATTCCTGACCCTTTGATCACAAAGGGAATGATGGGATCTGATAAAGATTTCCAAAATAATCTCAGCTCAGGAGGACTAATTTCAAGTTATGAAAACCCAACCAAGGACACTCAACCAGAACTCTCTTCATCCATAGTATCTCAGTCGTTTGGAGTTCCAGATATGACTTTCAACTCCATTGACTCGACCATAAATGATGGCAGCTTATTAAATAATGGTGTCTGGGCCCCACCACCACAACCGTTTCAACGAATGCGGACATTCACGAAGGTTTGATGTTAGCTATTTGTAGTCATTTGCCTATCTTCTTACTAGAGATCGCAAAATGGGCTGATAAGCGGGTTGAACGAGTCAAAACCATTAAGTTTTTGGTATGGGGCGAAATCAACTGGATTGGGTTGACCCCAAAGTTTTTGACCACAACTTTTAAAATCTTATATAGATAATTAGTGTCTCAAATATTACAAAAGTTATATAATTTCAATAGTTATGTTAATGCTTTAGGAGGTTTTCTATAGTTTGTGAAGCTTTCAACCTTTAAGCTAATTTCACTCGTCCGAGATAAAACAAAACCCAAGTCGACATTATAATACATTCATGCATAAATTGGTTGAAATTGTAACCTGTGCGGAGTTCAAATTTCATTTGGGTTCATGTAGGTCTACAAACGAGGAGCAGTTGGAAGATCAATTGATATGACTGCATATTCAGGCTATGATGCTCTTAAACAAGACCTGGCTCGAAGGTTTGGTATCGAGGGCGAATTGGAGGACCGCCAGAGAATTGGCTGGAAACTTGTGTATGTGGATCATGAGAATGATGTTCTCCTTGTTGGCGATGATCCTTGGGAGTAAGTCCCTAATATTCTTAATAATTGCATATACTCTCTCCATCAGTTAAAGTTGTTGGCGTTTTGATTAGCTTTCTATGATGGCAAATAAACTTTTAGATTACAAACTAATATGAATCTAGAAACTGTTGGATAAATGACCATGACTAAGACAATAATTGTGTTGATATAATGCCAAAAAGATAAGAATAAAGTTAACCAGGGTAACCTTTTACCCAAAAAAAAGATAAATATAAAGAAAGGTTCCAGTTTTCATGACACCAAAGATCCATTATAGTTACACTGTTTGGTGATTATCGAACTGAAATTAACATGTTTTCAAGATCTATCTTTTAATATTAAAGAATCTTTGAGCGCCCATCTTACAACCTTACTTTTTTGATATTTCTCTTGGTATGTTATATTTATGAGTTGGGTTTTCCTATATGCATTTCAGAGAGTTTGTAAACTGTGTACGCTGCATCAAAATCTTGTCACCTCAAGAAGTTCAGCAGATGAGTTTGGATGGAGATTTTGGCGGAAACAATGCTCTACAAAATCAAGCTTGCAGCAGTTCAGGTGGTGGAAAAGTGTAAAGATAATATTTCCAACCTTTAACATCTAGGAAATTCTTGTTACTATTATCGTCGTATTCTCACTAGATTAGTCAGCCATGAATCCGTGTTCCTAGTTTAGTGGAACACTGGTTCTCTAGCCATCGATGGTCTTGGAAGTATGAGGGGGTAAGATGTGGATGGAGTTGTTAAACATATTTTGTGTAGACAATGATTGTTGCAGAAAATTTATGGTTTTTTTTAACTTCTTGGTATAGAATATCATCATCCGTTGTACAAATAGATGTCTAGACTTGCTCAAATGCTATTGAAGCATTTTTAACGAGATAATTGCTTTTCTATCTTGAATTCTTGATTTCCCTACGGACCATACCTATAGATGGTTAACAAAAATACTACCATAGTTTAATTGATTAGCTAGATATCCTAGAATATACATAGGTGTAGGGGTGAGAACGAGTCGAGTTGAGTTTCAAGAATTTTAGGCTTGTTCGTTTATTTATTACTCGGATTGAGCTCGTATAAATATTCAAAAGTGTGTGGCTCAGCTCGACTCGTTATTGTTTGAGCTCGATGCTCGTTTATCTTTTTTATAATTTTTATTTAACCATATTTCAAGGCCTTGAATTCGATAAACTCGTATAATTACTTGAACTCGAGCTCGAATAATCTTATTTATGATCATGTATAAACTAATCTCGTATTTAAAAAAAAAATCATAAAACTCATTTTAATAGTGTATTTCATATAATTTGGAGGTCTTCAGTTCCAATCTAGTTATTAACATGATATATAATGAGCATTTTTAACCATGTAATGAAAGGCTCGACTGGCTCGTGGGGCTCGCTCGTTAAATAGCTAAACGATCTTTCGAACGAGCCGAGCCAAAAAGGAATTCTTTAAGCTCGTTCGTTTAACTACTCGAGTTCAATAACTCAGCTCGACTCGAGCTCGAAACAGTTAGTCTCGAACTCCGTTTAAACGAGCTCAAACTCGAATAGCTAGAGAACAGTTCGCCTCGATTCTCATCCCTACATAGATGGATCCAAATGAAGCATTATGGTCACCTAAAAAACGTGATGCGTAACTAAAATTTTGATACATATACAATTTAGGTTTTGAGTTACATACATACAATAACGTGACGAGTTTAATACATTTTCATACACTTTGAAGGTCACATACGTACAATAACGTGACAGGTTTAATATATTTTCATACACTTCTTCCTAATTCTAACCATTGGAAGCTTTGTTCATTGAATGATAAGTACATTCATAAAGCATGCATGTTCATGGTTTGATTTGACTTATTTTAAAACTAAAATCCCAATCTTTTATATATACAACAAAAATAACATATAAACCGACAAAAACATAAAATATAGGGTTAAATGCAAATTTTGTCCATGTGGTTATTCAAAAAGCACACTTTTTATTCCTACCGGTAAAAATGAGCTTTTTCATCCCTGTGATTTGACTTTCGTTAATTTCTTTCGTCCCTATCGTTAACTCCCCCCATGTGCAAGTCACGTGAGGGGCATATTTGTCTTTTTACTTCTTTTATAAGAATCCTAAAAACCCAAAAAATCATTAATATTATTCCTATCTATTTATCTATACTTATTTCCACCACAACCAAAAGCAATCATTATTTCCACCTCTCAAATCTGCCCCACCTCTCAAATATAATCCATTTATCAACAAGGGTGTTAGGGTATTTGGCTAGGATAAAGGTTGAATTCACAACAGCAAACAAGGTTTTGTTTTTCGATCATAAACATACAAAGTGTTAGACTTGAGTAATTAAGTTGAGGGGTTTTGTGGCTGACGACCTATCTCAGCTTTCAATCCTTTCATCATCCAAAGTCCATTCGAATAATGAGACACATCAGCCCCACATCATTTCTTCCTCCCAGAATTTATCCAGAATTTATCCCCTATCAACCATACCACCAAATCATCACCACATAATTATTGTTATTATTTAAACACAAAATAAAATAAAAATAACATTACATTAATTAAAATAAAACATTACATTTTCTAAAAATAAAAAAACTACATTTCTTAAAAATTAAAAACTACATTTCCTAAAAAATTAAAAACTACATTTCCTAAAAATTAAAAACTACATTTCCTAAAAAATTAAAAACTACATTTCCTAAAAATTAAAAATTACATTTCCTAAAAATAAAAGACTACATTACGACAACGTTGACGGTAGTTTTCCGAGAAGTTCCAAATGTGTTAAATTAACGCATTGCGAAGATCCCTGTAGACCCTTCTGTCCCGTATTTTCCCGTCAATACGAAGTGTCGCGGCAACCCTTTCATCCCACGAATGTTGTGGGACTTGAAAATTTGACAAATAATCTTCTTCAAGCCCGCACATTGTCCGGCCGCTGTCTTCAACGATCATGTTATGTAAAATGACACAAGTGTACATGATTCGTTTTATTTTGTT
>JAOXNX010000026.1:25495633-25509004 GCA_028566075.1 Solidago caesia | reverse complement strand
GAAAGTTACTCATTGCAAATTGTCTAAATTGCCCTTAATGATTAAATTACATTATCAATCCTTTATCTTCTAACATACCTCCACTAACCCCTTTACATCAATTACCTACACCATTCGACACTGCCACCACCACCATCAGTCGCCGCCACCACCACTGCCGCTGCATTGCGCGGGTACCGTGCTAGTGTATCATAAATATTACTTATCAACCTTAGTTACTTCAAGTTATACTTTATATCCCATTTCTTTAGTTAATAACTTTATCACTGGTGTCTTACTTCAATTCAAGTTCCTTTTGAGCAACCGGATGTCTAACATATGCTTGGGTTTGGGTTTTAGATCGATGGATCAGGTGGATCCCTAAGAAATGCAATATTTTTATGTGGGTTGCGGTTTCGGATAGACTCCCAACTATGGTGGCTCTTCGATATATGAACTGTGATTTCGGGGATTCAGGGTGCGTCCTATGCACTCAGGTGGAGGAATCGATTGACCATCTTCTTTGTGGTTGTGTGGTAGCCTCGGGTGTATGGGATGAAATATGCAAGTGGGCTATGGCGAGTAATTTCTTTATTTTCAGTGTTAAAGATCTGGCAAACATACATGAGCACGTCGGTTTATCAGGTAGAAAGAAAGAAGCTTTCAAATGAATCGTGACGATCACGAGTTGGTTAATATGGAAGGCTTGTAATGACAAAAGATTTTCTAACGCTAAGATTAACAAGGAGTCCATCGTGCTTAGCGTCAAGTCTCTGGGGTTCTTTGGTATAGAAATAGAGGGGGGGAAAACAATGCTACATGGGATTAATGGTGTAAATTCAACTTATTGTAATTCGTTTATACGGTGTAATTTCACCCGCTAATTTGGAGGTGTTTTATGAATAAAAGTTAATTTTAAAATAAAAAATAAAAAAATTGATGTTGAATTGTTTCTTTTCATGTCACAAATCTTATGACCTAATGACAAAAATACCCTTTCAAAAAAGCATGTGGCATATAGAGAGTGATATATGCTAAACCTCCACTACCAATGTGGCCATGTCCACACAAATAAAAACACTTATTGGATGTGAAAAAGAAATAGTAGTAACACATTATTCTTGAAAAATATGTCCAATTGGAATTTGGGACCATTTAAAGAGTTCAAAGTGTGATCCCTCCAAGACAAACAACAAGAATAGTTTTTTATTCAATAAAAAGAAGATTTGTTCATTTTAAAAGCTTGAAGATATTTTATTTTAAATGTTTTAATATATATCATTAACCATCCAAATGAAATTTGTGCAAAATTTCACTTTAATAATTGAACACAGAAAAATATGCTTCTAATTGACTAATTATGTATATATCCCTAGTCAAGTTTTATTCCACGTCCTGTCAAAAGTACGTAAACATGAAAATGTGTCTAGCATCTTATTTTTGTCTTATGAGTTTCAAAAAGCATAGTATTCATGTTGTAAAAGTTTATTTGAGACTTTATAAATATTTGGGACTATCATATCACATGATATAATAAACAATACTCTACAAATTTTAAAGATCTATATATATACTCTAAAAATTTATTTAGAAATTTATATTTATATTTATATATAATTACAAATTACACTTTTTGGAAGTGCTCAAGTATCAATAGTGTCTATAATGTTTAAATCCAAGACAAAGGGTTCATAGTGAAATGGTCCATTTCTCTGCCAAACATATTAGGCTTATGTTTCATTTTAAGTAGAGAAATGATAAATATGTCTTATTTATAAGTCTAAACTAATGACACTAGCACAGCTAGTTAAGGTATGAGGTTTTACCCACAAGGTTGTGAGTTCAACTTATTGGAGTGACACATTTTGTTGGGTTTTTTTTCTGGGGATGCTACACTGCGGTAATCAGGGCACGGTTAAAACATTCGCGTCTACCCGGTAGTAGTAGTTGTTCAAAATGCGCCGTCTCAAAAAAAAAAGATATGTGTAATCAATTGAGTGTTTAACCGCTGTATTACATATTTTTCTTTTTCATCATCATATTTATTGATCTTACTTTTTTTTTACATCATATTTTTAAGCATATTTTTAAACTCATCACTTAGACCTATTTAGATTCTCTCTTTTATAAACAATGTTTTCATTTAAATGGTTATATATATAATCACAAATTCGAGATATTATACTACTATTATGATCTTATACTGATATTCTTAAAAAGACACATGTGGAAGGAAGTATACATGTAGATCGATATTGTATTTTGTAAAACACATGTGGAAGAAAGTTAAATCACATTGATTCATGCTATATAGCACATGTAGTAATGTTTATACTTGTTCAACTACAATGTTTGCTTATCAACCATAACAAATGATAAATGAGAAAAGTAAGATATAGTCAATCATATCTTTACCATGAAGATTAAAAATAGTGTTTTAAGAATTACCTCCGACTAAAATGGGAATACATAATGTATACGAGTATATCTTTTAAATAACTGTCAACCTATTAGGACAAGGAAATAACTTAGAAAGTAATTGTGCCATATGCTCATGTATATATGTTACATTTACTATTTGAGGAGTTGCCAAAACATGTAACCTAGTTACATTAAATATTTATTTCATATAAAATTTTGAACAGTGAAGAAACCCTCAACCCTGTGTTTTTTGGCACCAACTAACATTTTCCCAATCATTGGCCCAGGTAATGTTCATCTTATTTTTGGATACCACCCTATAAAGTGAGCTCGATTTAAACCAGTGACATATTTCCGCAAAAAAATTCCGTATTGGCCCCATAAAACATTTAGTGAAGGAGAATGGATGTCAATTGATCTAAGACCAATCAGCTACATTAAATATATATTATGTACTACTTTTATAGAGGAAAAAAGTATGACATCATAAAATGAAAACTACAAAACAAATTCCATAAAATAAGAAGATGATAGTTCAAACATGAAAGAAAGTAAAAAAAAAAATGTTCCTATCATTTTATATGAACTCTGAATGTCATATAAAATATTGATGAAAATTTAGTTGAACAGTGAATAGTTGTTTTTTAGAAGACAAAGCTTTTCTATTAATCACCCAAGTTTACAAGAATATACACTGAAATTAGTTTACACATTGGAGCACTAATGTCTATATTAAAACAAGTTCAATGCGTTCTATCTAAAATCTCTAGCTCCGAAGGGTTGGAAGTCTACGAATTCCAATCTAGTTAATCTCCGTACCTACAAAAAATATATTATTTTGATTCTGGAATTCAAACTTTGTTAATGACTTTGTTCTTAAAAAAAATAACAAAGTAATAATAACTGCTCATAATTTAATTAAGAAAAGAGTTAATGACATAAATCGTTCATGTGGTTTATTCAAAAAATCACGTTTCGTCCCTGTGGTTTAAAAACCTCACCGACAGTTCTTTATAGGAAGGTTAAGGTTCAGGTTTGATCTAATGAACTGGCGGCCGTCGTCTCTCCTCCGTTAAATCCTCACATGCCTCCCACGCGAGGGTAATATGGTCATTTCCTAAGCTAAATGACTAAACTTGATTTTTGTTTCCCCTTTTCTCTCAATCTATCTATATCAATCTATATCAATCTCTTATATCAATTTCTATATCTATATCAATATCCAAACAACACAATAACTGTGATGAATTCAAACACATAAACAAGAAACTGTCATGAATCCCAAAATCAAAATCCAATATGTTTCTGAAAATCATAAAATCAAAATCCAATGTGTTTCTGAAAATCACAAAATCATAAAAAAATCTACAACAAATCTATAATAACCACAAAATCATAAGAAATCTATAACAAATCTATAATAATCACAAAATCTAATCGTCGTGGTAGTTATGGCCGGATCATGGTGTGGTGGTGGCCGGATGTTGATGGGTTCATATGGCCGGATTTTTCTTACGATCTTGGTAGGCTGCTTCTCTTCCGCCGCCACCCTTTCCTGCCGTTGATCGGAATTTTCTTTCGGTGCCACCACATTAGTAATCAAGATTCACTAGTAATCTTATTTTCTGGTAATCAAGTTTGAGGAAACGTGATAAACATTTGTGGCTCTAAGCTTGTTGTTTCTTACGATATTTCTAATTATTTGTTTGGGATGGTTGTGTGATTTGAAAGAAATGATGATTAATACTTTGGGATTAGTGGATGGATGTAAAATGTGATATAGATACAGATGTATAAAAAGAAAGAGAAAGAAGAAAGTGTTAAAAAAAAACTATCACCAATGGTCCTTTAGAGGTAGGAAATGACAATATTACCCTTATGTGGGAGGCACTGAGGGCTTTAACAGAGGGGAGATGACGACCGTCAGTTCATTGGACTAAACATGAACCTTATCCTCTTATAAAGGATTGTCAGTGACGTTTTTAAACCACATGGAAGAAACATGATTTTTTAGATAAACTACGTTGACGATTTGTGTTGCTAACTCTTAAAGAAAATTAAATTAAAGATTTAAAGTATTCTCCATTTGATATGTTGTTTAAAAGTGGAGACGTGGAATGGCATTCGGGGACCATTGCATTACTTTGCCTTTGATGTGACATTTGGACAAGAGTTAATGAGGGTTGGCATTATTTTTGTGCAACATGGGCCTACTTTAGAATTAGAATTTATGGTCCATATTATTTTTGTTTCAACCTTATAATTATTAAAATAAAACACTCTTTTATGAAAAATATAAATTCTCCAAACATATTCTTCAAAAATCTTTCTAATATCATGATTAAATATCAAATGTAACTCATTAATTCTCTCTTCTAATCTCATCCTTTGATTTTACCTAGTGTCATTTTTAGAAAGATTTTTATGAATACTTATCATTTTCCTTCGGGGGCTCCTATTTCTAACTTTTTTTTTCTTCTAAATACATCTCTTGAGATACAATAATTTATAAACAATGTACAATTGTTTATTGCACAGTAAGAATGTGTATTTAGGAAAGAAAAAAAAGGGAAATAAATACCCACTTTCCCTTCCTTTATTATATTATATATATTGATAATGATATATCCTCCTAAAAAATCAGCATAATAAACCTCCTAAAAGCTTAATTACATAACAAGTGTAATCCACTAATTATCTCTCTAATTTGATTCTTTATTTATCAAACATCATGATCAAGTTGTTAGGTTAGAAGGATTATTAGGTTGATTTTTAAAAGGATATATCATTTTCCTATATATATATATATAGTGAAATCTTATTTTCAGAACCTTTTTTTGCAAGAACTTGAGAACTCATAAATTATGTATTAGATCATATGTTTTTATAGTTCATTCACATGTGAAACGTTATAAAAGTTCATGTCGTAAAAAAATTTTTGTTTTAAAACCTTAAAAAATGGTCTTTTGTTTACATGTGAATGAATTTGTTCACATGTGAACAAAAGGCTATTTTTTATAAAAAATTTCTACGACATGAACTTTTATAACGTTTTACATGTAAATGAACTTTAAAAACATGTAATCCAATATATAATTTAAAAGTTCTCAAAGTTATTGGAAAAAAAAAAGTTCTATAAATAAGGAACTATAAATATATATATATATATATAACCAAAACAAAGATGAGAACTCCTATTTCCCCTCCCTATTTCCCCTTTTTGTTATGGTTTTGATTTTTTGATTTTTTTTTTAATAAAAACCCATTCCAAAAAAAAAAAATTTAAAAAAATTTTTCATTTTTTTTTTCTTCTATGGGTTATGTGTTGAAAACGGATGGAGACGGTACGGGCGTAGCCCTTAGTCGAACGGCTACGCCCTGGGGGGCTTCGCCCTTACCGGTCGTAGACCTTTGAGAATGGTTTGGATTTGATGGGCAGCGATCCAAGAGATGGTGGTGGTTGGATACGGTACCGGCGTAGCCCTTAGCCGCACGGGCTTCAACCTTGGAGGTGGAGGTGGCGGTGATCGGAGTTTGTTAATCTCGAAGTGAGAGAGAAAGAGGATGAAAAACTTGGAGAAAAAGTAAAAGTGAGAGTATAAAAAAAATGGATATTTAAATAAAAAAAAGATGATTTTTTAATGGTTCTCATAGTTCTCATCCTTATTTTTGGTTCTCACTTGATCACTTCACCCTATATATATGTACAACAACAACAACCACAACAACATTACTCAATCCCTACCGAAACGGGGTATGGGGGAGGTAAGATGTAGACAGTCTTGCCTTTACCCAAAGGTGGAGAGACTGCTTCCATAGAGACCTCCGGCCAAAGATGTTAAGAATAATAAATATGTAAGGGAAAGGGGAAACATACCTGACGTCCGAGAATCTCCTAGCTACCTATCAGATAGATCATAGAAGCAGAAAACATACAACATAGAAACATACTACATAATGCTACTCAAACAATAATACAAATAAGTCTAGGCCACCTACCTATAAAAAGCAACCCCCCGAAACCCCTACAAGGGTTACTAATCTACCGTATTCTTCTAAAACTAATCCTAGTCCACTACGAGACCTCCTATTGGTCATGTCCTACGACAGGCAAACTTATTTTGGGGTAAACAAAAACGCTAGAGTAACCTCCCCCATCGGTTTTGGCATACCTCGCAGGCCAAAACCAACTACAGAGGTCAAAACATAAACGAAAGTCTAAGTAAAATTCTACGTAACCTTTTCCCATATGCCTTCCTCTCCTAGGCTACGTCTTCCATCCGGGGAAACTCCTTTGGAGCCTTCGATAATCTGTCCTCCCACCTTTGTTGTCCTACTTCCTCTCCTGGTATTCCTCCTTTAGTCCAAAGTCCTTTCCAGCATCGGGTCACCTTAGTCTATGCCCACTCCTTCTATTGGCCAACCATTCCTAACCTTTTTGGCAAGGCAATATGGGAAAAGCTGTCAATCAAGCTTATTTAAGTGAAAACTATAAATATTACAAATAAAAGTTTGAGCTCAGACATACCGACAACTATTATTAATTGGGTTTTGTTAACTATAGCCTTAGGAGCTGTAGTTAACGTGCATAAAATAGTTGTGCTCTTACCATAAAATTCAGAGAGTGAGTTTTTGATATGGAAAGATATGCACATTAACCACAACCCTTAAAGCTGTATTTAACATTTTCCTTACTAATTATATGATATGATGATTCTTTGTAATAGATAACTAAAATTTGTAGTTACAACTAATTACTCGAATATATACTATATATATTTCCTAGAAGAAATGATTTCTTTACAAAACTCATATATTACTTTTTCTTATTAAAATCGAATGGATTGAACAGCGTTCACCGACCATTCAACCACCCGATTTCACCACGTTGCACTCGTACCTTCGTTTGGATTTGGCCATGTCGCACCCTGTACCGTCGCTTGAATTTTGCCACGTCGCATCCCGTTTTAGCTTCTTTCTCGGATTTTATTATTGGTTTATTGCACAGTTTTTTCCTTTTGGTATCCAACTAATATATTAGAAACTTTAATTCAACTTTTTTTTGGTCTTTGTTTTTATTTTTATTTTTATGTATTCGATGTTGTAAACTTTTAAACGTGGTTGCGATATTGACCACAACATTAATAACAAAACGTATCTATGATTTAATGGTTTACGTTTTCCCTTTCAATTAAGCAGTTCTGGGTTCAACCCCGACGTTGCCTCTTTTATGGGTTGTTTTGCTTTTTTCTTTTATAATGATTTTTGTTAAACTTTTAGGCAAACAAATACAAGATTGTGTGGTTGTGATATTAGTTTTAAAAAGAATAGATATCCAGAACAACTTGTACAAATCGATGCCGCATATCGGGGCTACGAACCCTTTAATTGCATTTAAAAATAACCTTAATAATAATAATAATAATAAATATAAATATATGAAAGTAAATAAAATGTAATACTCGTATATGATTAATGACATGATAAATTGATTTCATTAATGAAATCAAATCACGTTTTTGTTGCTTAATGTTAAAGGCTTAGTTAATTAATCAAAAGTTGGTTAGAGTTGGCCGGGTACGTACTCTAATAAGCAAAGCTTTAAGAACGGAACCCTACTAATCAATGAAACAAATACATATAGGCAAATTAAAATTAAAGAGGCCGGGAGTATAAATTAAGTATAACCATCTTTGGGGAGACTACATTATTAATTAAGTAAATGATTTGTTCTGACTATAACTTAATATTTCTATTCTATGTCTGGATTGGATTGCCCAAATTTTAGTTCTTGCAGGGTGGGAATATATGTGTGGATAAATGAGAAGAATATAATTGAATTAGTATGTATTATCATTGCACGATTATATTCCAAAATCCAAAAACATTTTTCTTTTCCGATGTTTATATATATATATATATATATATGTGATAAATAAATAAATATAAACAAGTAATAAGTAAGTACGTAATTCTTAAGCATACAACTTGATAGAATCAAATCAAAACATAATTAATGATGAAATAAAGAACGATTTTAACCCTAATAATTGGTTAAGAAAACGATTTAGTTAATTATATGCAATCTCAGGTAAAATTAAAAACGTGCACGTACGTACACATAAGAGTGCTATATTAATGTTATCTGTTTCGTTTTGTTAAAATTACAATAAATGTTGACTTTTATGTGAAGGAGCTGTCAATTAGAATCAATTAATTATTAGAGTAGTAAAAGTTTGTTTGATAAGGGAATATTGGGGATGTAAGTTAGCACTTTCTTTAAAAATGATTATTTCGTTGGATTGGATTGGATGGCCGGTACAGATATTATTGTATGCGATGAGAAATAATACGATTCTTAATTTTAGCTAGCATGATATTATTGTACGTAAGGTTTAGTATCCTTAACATAACTTAAATAAAAATTAAAATAATAATAGTATTATATGTTGGGAATCCTCTACGGTCATCCGAAGATCGCGGACCGGTAGAGGAATGTATTTCCATCAAAATTTAATGCAATAATATTTAGTTGGTCCAAAATAAGTATTTTAACCTTCAAATTTATGTAGCCTCTTAATTTATTTAATGTAAAAAACATATATATATATATACTAGATTTAATACCCGTACGATGTACGGATTGTTTGTATATTATATGATAATTTCATAAAGAGTAAAATTTAAATATTATATATATATATATATATATATATATATATTATTGCCTAATTTTATGCTAATATATCATTTAACTTTCATACTTTTAATAGATTTAATTAACCAAACCTATCAAAGAAGATCCAATTGTTTAATATATATAGTTGCTATTTACTCTATAGAAATATTTGTAATAGTGTTGGAAACACAATATAATCTATGGAAATAAAGGGGATACAACATATACATATTAACCAAACTTAGTGTTTCTTATAATTATTATAACAACCATGTAGATAACTGGAGAATTGTTAGTTCAAATAGAATACACATTATAAGTTTAAGTATAATAAGTTATAAGAAATCAAAAGATTAACAAAAAAGAAAAAAAAATACATAATAAAACTAAAACATAGCACATACATGTAATTAAGATCGTATAGCACCTTGCCTTCGAAAAAAGAAAGAGTGTATAGCACCTGTTAATTGTTTAGATGTAACAATTGTTATACGCAGTGTAAATTACAAAAACCCAAGTGCGATGTACTGAAAATCCCTAATGATGTGGAGGCATATATATATATATATATAAAGTAACAATCCTATACTAATTCAAATTAATGGTAACTCTAATTTAATGGTAAGAGATCGTAACACATATCATAAAATATTATTATCATAACTTGTTAATTTAATAAGTATATGGTAAGTATATTCTAGATAGGTATCTTTAAAGATTTATAAAAATAAAATAAGAATTTAATTATATTAGTTATGAATTTATCTTATAGTTAAATAATAGTTTTAATTATATATATGGTATCTTAAAAATAGATTTTTTAATTAATATAGATAGAAAAGACACGTGTCGCTTAAATATTACGCCACGTGTCGATCAAAGAATGTTGCAATCCTGTTTTAGTTTATTGGTAGATAGTTTAAGTTTATATACTTGTGATGCAAGATTTTTATAATACTTACATTGACTATAAATTTTAAAGAAATGTTTAGGTTTTGAAAAGTTGAAAAAAAAAAAATCGTTTTTAAAATCGGTTTAAAAACTATTTATGGAAATATTGGAAATTTATTGATGAAATATTGAAATTGTCTTTAATTTGTTTACATGTATTTATATTGAAAAATAAAAAATATGATTAATTTGATAGGCATACAAAACATGACTAAAAATTTCATGCAGATACATTAAAGATCAAATATTAAGATTAAGAAAGACTAAAAAAGAATATATAGAATACATATAGAAGCATCCAATAAATTTTTTAACATGTATTTAAACCTGTCAAATTAATCACATATACTATTATTATTCAGTTATATGTCCGTTTTGACTTTGTACTTGTGTATAAAATAACTTTGAAAATCCATTAGTATCATAAACTTTAATTAAAAAGTGAAATGTGTCACCTACTGGGTTGCTATTGTCATGATGCACGTAGACGTGGATCAAATATATATACTTCTAAATAAAAAGGTGAAAACATATATATATTTGTTTAACAGCAAAGTGATCAATGAAATAAAAAAAGAAAAATTACATACAAAGAAAAGAGTTTTTCAACCACTCATCTCAAAAAATAATTTTCTTCCTATACCGATACCATAAAAATGAGTAGGCTCTAATCGAATCAACAAGAACCACATGCTTCTTAGTAGGGGGGACATCTTATCATTTTGGAATCTCCATAAACTCCACCACACCGTATCAACAATCGTTTCAAGCTTAACTTTGAAGTCTTTCGGTTTGTTCAGCAAGTCAATATGCTGCGGAAGTAAGTGTGGCGCAAGATCAATAGGCATGGTAATGTCGAGCCACTTTAGCACCGAATGCCAAACTCTCTTAGCTATGATACAATCAACCATAACGTGAAGGGTAAATTCAAAATAATTTCCGCATAATGGACAGAAATTCAAGGAATATCCAGCCCTTTCGAGAGTAAATTTAACCGAGTCGGTATTGGATCCAATAACAATCACCATACAAAGATATTAACCTTGGCTGTAACAACTTTGTTCCATCTTGTGTAGGTTGAGGCAGAAGGAAGGAGTCGTTCATCTATTATTTTCCTTGCTCCATCTTGTGTAGGTGAAAACATATATTAAGGGAATATTTTTAGAAATAACTTTCAAAAATGGGCAAGTCAACTTTAGGAAACCCGGCTTTAGATTTTAACTTTAGTAAAACCTAGGTTCGCCAAACCCACCTCCTATCCTAACACTAATGCCACTACTGTCGATCACACCTTCAAGCCATGGATGAAGCGGGTTCACGAAACCCAAGCTACATGAAAGTCTACAAGTACGTTGGACTAGCCTAGTTTTGAATGTTTTCTGTTAAACTCAAATCCTTTGGAAAAATTGTCTTGAAAATTTGCCTAGTTCCAAAGAAAAAGAATTCAAATGAAGTAGATTTCTTAAACAAACTATGTTGATTACCACATGTAGATATACAGAAAAAACTAGAGAACAATAGACAAGTAAATTAAGTTACAGTTTGAGTTTTAATTACCCAAACATCGATCATTAATCACTTTTAGTGCATGCCATGCCTCTAGTTGGTTCGAGTACGTTACTGTATAATGTTTATATATCTCGCTTTCCATTATCATTCCATATATACATGCCTCAAATTAGGTTTGGTTTAATTCCATTTCTTACTAGATGTCTTTTCGTTTAATTAATTATCATTTTTTCTTATATAAATATGAAGTTCGATCCATTGCCGGCAATTTAATTTTTTGAAAATCCCATATGTATTTATCCACTTAATTTACTTTGGTATGTATACATATATAACACACACCTGCTCTACAATATCCCACTATAAAAAAACCACCATATATCTCATACGTCTATATCTTCAGAACAAACACGTACATCAATATTTTACACATCACACTCCCTAATCATAAATGGACTCACTTCCTTCTGCTTACTACGCCGCAGCATGGCTAGCCATTATAGCACTCCTGCATGTGGCTCGCAGTCAGCGACGTCCCAACAACCCCCCAGGCCCAAAGCCATGGCCAATTATTGGTAACCTCAACCTCATAGGCCCCCTCCCTCATCGTTCCATCCATGATCTTTCCAAAAAATATGGAGAGATCATGCAACTTAAATTTGGTTCATATAATGTCCTAGTTGCTTCATCAGCCGAGATGGCGAAAATCATCCTTAAAACACAAGATATCAACTTTGCCTGCAGGCCTAAAACGGCCTCAGGAAAATATACAACATACAATTATTCTGACATAACATGGGCTCCTTATGGAGCATACTGGCGCCAAGCACGTAAAATGTGTTTAATGGAGCTCTTTAGCGTTAAACGTCTAGAATCTTATGAATACATTAGAGTCGAAGAAACAAACTCTTTATTGAAAACAATATTCAGTACGTCTGGAAAAGAGATATTGTTAAAAGATATGTTATCCACAGTTAGTTTGAATGTGATTAGTAGGATGGTTTTGGGTAAAAAGTACTTAGACGAATCTGAAGACTCAATTGTGAGTCTAGACGAGTTTAAAAAGATGTTAGATGAGTTACTATTATTAAATGGGGTGTTTAATATTGGTGATTCAATACCTTGGATCGATTTCATGGATTTGCAAGGGTATATCAAGAGGATGAAGAGTGTTAGTAAGAAATTCGATCGGTTTTTGGAGCATGTGCTCGACGAACATATCGCGCAAAGGAAGTCCCTGGGGGACAAGTTTGTGGCTACAGATATGGTGGATTTGTTGTTGCAGCTTGCTGATGATCCTGGTCTTGATGTTAAGCAAAGAGACATGGTGTCAAAGCTTTTACACAGGTTCTTAATTTACCTACTTTGTGTTTGTGTGTGACAGTAATGCAACATTTTCTTGAAGTTGAAATCTTTCATTAATCCTAAATAAGATAAGAAATGAAGTTTTTAAATGAAATACTGGACTCTAAGTTCCAGTGAGCATTTGACAAAATTCATATGGCCACAAAACATCAAAATCATATATTCCATTATTTATTAAATATCTTTTAGAAGAAAAGGTTTTTGTAGAAATCAATATTAATTTTTAACACTGTATATTAAAAGCCAGGACAGGCCTTATGCAGTCGAAACTTCGGTTCAAAGCCCGGTCCAAAGCTCAGCCTGAAACCAGTTAAGCTTTGTTAAAATAAATGTCATAGTATAGTTTAGTTATTTGGGTGCATGGAATATGTACTACAAGTCTTCACGTGAAGATTGAAGACTAAAGTATTTGTGGTTTTATTATTTAGTAGTTTAGTCTACTTGGTCAATGTTTACCTAGTCTATAG
>JAOXNX010000026.1:25434689-25454459 GCA_028566075.1 Solidago caesia | reverse complement strand
CACATAGGTATATAAAAAAAATATGTTTGTTATTATTGTTAGAATAGTTAAAATTGATTATGTAAATTAATATAAAATTAATATATAATCAATTAATATATAAATAATACAAATATTAAATGATATTAAATTAAATGATATGATATATAAGGAAATGTTTAAAAATTTTGAAAATTAAGACACCCTCAAAATGATTTATTATGTATATAGTATAGATATTAAAATAACCAAATGTTGTATATGATTTGGAACAAAAATAAGTTCGATATATTTGAATTGAATTGAGTAGAACGGTAAACAAACCGTATAAAACTTGTTAAGGTTTGTTCATTTAAGTTTAGCTTAACAAATGATAGAACACAATCCATGTTCGTATGTTTATGTTTAATAAAAAAAAAACGAATGAATACAAACAACAAATAAACATGCTTTTTGTTAAGAAAACAATCTTTTTGGTTCTTACATTCTAAAGATAGTATACTACAAACAAACAAACAATACACATAAATTAATAAAAGTAATATTCGTTCATTTACTTTATAAACATAAACAAAAATTTTCCCAGACAAATCATTCACAAAAATGTTTACTCAACTTTATGCGTATTTACATCATTAAATTTAAGATTTTGTTAAACATAGTCTTTAAAGCTATTGACCTTATACGAATGAAGGATGTGGTTGTCAATTTGTTAAAATTTGGCAAGTTAGCAACCAATGATATTACGACAAAACTTGTCAAAAAGTAGGGTGTGGTTGCCAAAACTTGCCGAAACAGTTGCTAGAATAATTGTCGGAAAAAAAAAACGATCAACACATCACGCTCCTAACGTAAACAATGATCGCCTTCATGGGGGCCGATTTATATAACCGAAACCGCGTGCCAATTTTTGCCGGAAAACAGGGAGTGGAGAAACGGCTAGCCGGTAAAGAGCCGATGAACAAACCGAGAGAAAAGAACCGACCACATTCTTTACCCTAATTAACATTATATATAAAATAAGCATACAAAATATTTTGTGTAAGGACCCTATTTGGATTTACGAAACATTTTTTTAACTTTTTATCAGTGTTTTTTCTTTCCGTGGTATTCCTGTTAAGCAAAAAGAAATATTAGTAGTAAAACATTTTTAATGTACATTATACAAATGTAGTAGCCGTGTTATGCAAATACTTTGGTGTAAGGATTAATAATCCTAGTTAAGGGGGCAAAGGGTATAAAATGACGAAGAAAAGGACACACAATAGTAATATTCCCCATTCCATAGGTACCCACGCCTTAAATCAAATCTCAACGCACTTTGAATTCGAATCCCACCCTCTCACAAGCGCGAAAACAGAGGTGCGACTCACCCCCTTTCTTTATTTTTTCAATTTTCAAATTTCAACAAATATATATTTTTAAAAATAAAAATATTAACTTACACATCATTATTATTTTTATGATTTTATCTTCTTCAATCTCTTGTATTTCAAACCCTTTATACAGATTTCATTTGCAATCTTGTAAGTATGTTTCAAGGTAAAAATTCTTCTATATTTTCTAGTACTAATTTCTCATTGGCATTTTTGTTTTTGCAAGATTTTTATATCTATAACTGTTTCTAAATCTGGGTTTTGACTGTCTATCTTTTAATGCGTGATTTCTGTTATAAAGTTCTTTACTTGTTTATATTATGATCTGTTTTGCTGGTAAATAAGTTACTGGGTTTTGGGGAAAATATTGAAAGAAATAGTCCTTTGTTGATTTATTCTTTTGGGTAGGGCTGTTAAGGAGTCGAGCTTTTGTCAAATTATTCAAGCCGAACTCTATCAAACTCGAGCTTCAAGTCCCTATATCGAGCTCGAAATATTTATCGAGCTTTTGGTTATGTATTGTGAGGGTGTTTGAGAATGCATATTTTTAAGTGCTTATGGCTTAAATATTGTGTTCAAAATAAACAATACTTACTTGGCTAAATAAGTGTGTTTTTTCGATAGAATAAGCTAAACTGCAGCTCATAGACAAACACTTGTCTTCTATTTTTGTTTTTGTGGGGAGTTTCCTTTATATCACAAATGAATATGGTTTTTTTTTTGGGTAAAGACACAAATGAATATGGTTGTTGTGATATAGTTTGTAAAAATCATTTTTTAAGTGGTTTGTGATATTTTTTAGTAATTTTGCATTATGAATAGTTCAATATCATGTAATGATTTACTTCATGTTGTTGCAGCTTGATTGATATTTGATGTTGATCGGCATGATGAAACATGTTGAAGGGTGTGTTATTTTGCTTTGTTGATGGGATTGAGTAACACCTAGGTCTATATATTTGGAATATTTGGTAACCTTAAGGAGCATAAGATGAAGATGCACGCACCTTTGAAATCCAAAGGAATGTCCACTAGGACTAACAGTCAACATGTGGTTTTTGAGCTAAAACAACGAGTTATACTCGCATTAAATAAGATTTCTGATAGGGATACATACGAGATTGGGGTTGAGGAACTAGGGAGAACAATGGAGAGTTTAACTCCAGATGGGATTGCACCATTTCTGTCTTGCATTTTAGATACTGATTCTGAGCAAAAGATAGCTGTTCGCAAGGAATGTATTAGGTTAATGGGTATGATCACAACTTTCCACCATGATCTTATTGCGCCCCATTTAGGCAAAATGGTTGCTAGTATAGTTAAACGACTCAAGGATCCAGATTCTGTTGTAAGAAATGCGTGTATCGAGACTATGGGTATTCTGGCTTCCAAGTTCACCACTGCTGACAATGAGATTGAGGGAAGTTTTGTAGTACTAGTGAGACCTCTTTTTGAAGCATTAGGCGAACAAAATAAACATGTGCAGTTTGGTTCAGCATTGTGTCTATCTCAGGTAATTGATCATACAAATGACCCTCCATTGCCTATTCTGCAACGCATGTTGACAAGGACTACAAAGATGCTGAAGAATCCACACTTCATGGCAAAACCAGCCATGATTGAGTTAAATAGAAGTATCATCCAGGTTAGTTTTACAATTTGACTAGTTTAAATTACATTGTAATTGTTGGTTTCTGAGAAAGATGTGTTTACTGCTCACATATTTTGGGGCATGCATTTTGAAACTGATTATTGGATTATTTATACTTGTAGACTCAATAATTAGTTTTGATGTTCAGATATAGATTATGAGTTTCACACTAGCTCCTAAAAAACTGTTTATCAAAGGGTAAAGTATAGTAATTCAATTACTCATTCGATAATCTTATTTGAGACTTTTAGCTTCTGTCTCACAAGGTGTATCTCCTTTTTTTCTCACAAGAATGTCCATTTGGTTATAGTTATGTCTCAATTTCTTAAATAATCAGAAATTTCAAAACTCTGAAACAGCTTTATTAGATTATAATAACTTCAAACAGCGAAAGCTAGATCCAAACAGTTTTTTTATAACTGTTTATTACAGCTGGTTATCTCATTTGAATAATTTGAAACCCAAATCACTATCAAAATACCCATCCAAACACCCTTGTAAATCCATCACTACTTTTAGCAATATTTTTAGACACATATATGGCATAGATGGAGGACTTTATCTTAGCGACGGTTCTTGTGATTTACATGTGGGACACTTTCACAATATTATCCTAATTTACCTCTTTCCATATTTAGCTTTTGTAATGAAGGAAGCCTTTTATAATTCTGGTACTTTAAACTTTCAGGCTGGGGGGGCTTCAACACAAAGTATGTTAACAGCTGCAATGACTAGCATTCAAGAAGCTCTTAAGAATAGTGATTGGAGAACTCGGAAAGCTGCTTCTGAAGCATTGGCGGAAATTGCTTCAAGCAATGGCTCATATTCAGTTTCTCTTAAATCATCTTGCATTCGTTCACTTGAAATATGTCGATTTGATAAGGTCAGTGTTATTCTGCAAATAGTATATTTTATTGTATGCATAATGTATGCCGGATAAGTTGAGAGACACGGGTTCGATCCTTAGAGATGCCCATATCATGTGGGTATTAAGTGAAGGTATTTCACTGGCATCAAAAACCTTACGGAGAGATCATGATGGGGATCCAATGTGGTTCCGGGGACATGGTGTCCTCCTTTACCTTTTTTTTCTTTTTAATGTATGTCGGATCTAAGGGTTATATGTTTTATATAGGTGAAACCCGTTAGGGATGCAGTACTTCAGGCCCTACAGCTCTGGAAAAGTCTTCTAGGAACTGATGCATCTGAACTTTCAGAAGCTGGATCTTCCATTAAAGGTCTAGTAGTAATTTGTGTCCTAATTTTATACTTATGATGTAATGTGAATTTGCAGCCCTAACCATCAACATATGTCTCAATTAGAGGTGGCAATTTCTACTCATTACTAAATGGTTGATTTTAGTTTTCCACTTTTTTTTTTATCTGTAACAGGTCAACTCAGTAAGTCTAACTAAAACAGTTTTATTCAAAGATATATTATCATTTAGTAAAGTAATAATCCTTTTATAATTAACACCTCGATCAATTCTTTTTTCCTTTTTGAATGGTATAGCTTGTTAACATATATATGGCATGTCATATATATGAATATATATGGCATGTCATATATATGAATTGGTTGGCACAATGCCATACCACTTGTACGAAACCTTTATTCGTTGTGGTATAAAATTCATAGGGGTATCCCATTACCCCCCCAAAAATAAAATGAACACAAAGTGTTTCTGGTGATATCTTCCACATCGGTATTTGCTATTAGTTAGTGTCTTTCATGTAAGTATGTGCCAAGTCAAAGATTGCAATTGTTGTTGAGACGGAGGGAGTATTAACTATTATGTACATGTTCTTTTACAAAATACAAACGGTAAGCTACTTATTATACATATATTTCATTTTTAACATCTCCAAGCCCACTGTAACCTTCCTTTGTTGTATCATTCTGTTGAACTTTCAGGTGATTACAATGACATTTCGAGTAATACTGAATCTACATCAATTAGAAAAAGGGTTCCTCTGTCAGTTAGAAAAACCGGCCATAGTTATGTGGAAAGTCCTCAGCATTCTAAAGCAAATGATTGGCATGTAGAAGTCAGTGTCCCCAAAAAATGTAATACCTCTTTAGCATACACTCATGATGAAGAATCTGAGGGCAGTTGTGTCACAAAAACATTTGAACGAACTAGATCTGATATCACATCGACTCAAGATATCGGATATGAATTTGTACCATTGGATGACAAACAGGAATGCTCTTCGGCATCCAATATTAATTTGGTCCCGGTGATTGGGGGATCTCATGTGAAGGGTGAAATGGCAAAATCAAAGGTAGTCAATCAATTCCAGGTGGAAGAAGAAATGAGTACTGAAGAACAGAGGTATTTTTCAAAGAATCAGGATCGTATAAGCCTGGATTCAACTGTCACAGAATCAAGCTCTCAAGTTATGCATGAGCAGCAGGGCTGTTGTGTGCAAACAGGAAAAGATATGGCTTGCATACATGAGAAGCTTTTAGAAATAGAAACGAAACAGTCAAATCTATTAGATCTATTGCAGGTAGATGTCCTATCCTTTGTAGGGGTGACATAATGGCCAAGTTGGAAGGGTCGGCTAACAGGCCAAAACTGGTTCAG
This sequence comes from Solidago caesia, assembly GCA_028566075.1. Taxonomy (NCBI): domain Eukaryota; kingdom Viridiplantae; phylum Streptophyta; class Magnoliopsida; order Asterales; family Asteraceae; genus Solidago; species Solidago caesia. The sequence goes on along the minus strand of JAOXNX010000026.1, from coordinate 25,448,862 downwards.
GCCAAACGGGTAAATTTTGGTATAATTTTGATTGGGTCTTGACACAAACATTTGATACACTTTTTCAAGTTATTTTGTTAAAAATGATTATAAAACTTTATTATTACAATTATAGCCTAAACTTCTTATTAACAAAGTGTTTTAGAAGGTCTCATACATTTAAATACTTTTTTCACTTAACCCTCGTCCCTTATGTACATAAATGGGTTAAAATCCTTGTGAAGTAAAAAGAACATAAACCTGACCTTTTTACTAGATGTGGCAATTCCGACCCATATACATAGATTGGGTTGATTCAAGTTATTTATAGCTTTAACTGGTAAATTTTAAAAATAAGTATCTAAAAAGGAAACGGGTGGAAAGTTGCCCAAATTATATTTTTAATATATAAAACCCCCTAAATCATTTTATTCAAAAAGTTGTATTATTATGAAAAAATGTCTTTTTGTCATCCTATTTGATGCTACACTTATAAACCAACAGTTGGTCGTTCAACCTGACCCTAGATATACCAGAAAAAGTTGCCTGTTTTTGTTGGCAAACGTTATGGCATGTTACGTTGTTACCAAACCTGCCTGATCTGCACATTTTGCTAGCTCGTCTTTTAACATAGCAAGTAGTGCCATTATATAACATGTGTATTTACCGGTTATCAATTTTTGCATTTATTTTATAATAAGATGTGGAATTTATTCATATTTAATTCTTGCAAGCATATGATTTCTGAACTGCTGAACAATTTTATCAGGTGTTCGCTACAAAGACAATGGATAGTTTGTCCATGATACAACAAAAGGTCTCAACTTTAGAAGATGTAGTGGATCAAATGGCAGAAAACATTAATCATGGAGGAAGACATTCTGAACCAACTTCCAGATTTCTAAAAAAGAATTCCACTACTCCATCTCCTAGACTCTCAACTTGCACTCCAAGATCGTCAGTGGATACACGCAGTAGGCAATCTCCGTTGCAGCCAGTAAGAAAATCCGATTCTTGGGAAGACTCCACATTTACTAGGAGCAAAACTGGCGGTGGTACTGGTGGTGTAAACTCGTGGATGGATCCTATGGGAAAGTCAAGTAGAAACCCTGCAGGAAAGGGCACGCAGAAGGGTAGCACCGGGGTGGGAAACCATAGGGGTACGAACAGAAATGGTGGTGGTGGATTTGGTCCAACTTCTTTTGCTAATCTCAGGCATAATAATTTAGAAGTGGAGCATAGCTTCTTTAAACATATAAAAGGCTACTTATCACAAGGAGACCTAGACTCTGCATATGTTGAAGCTTTGAATTCTGGTGATGAAGATGTTTTAGTTGACCTTCTTGATAAAACAGGGCCTGTTTTGGAAAGTTTGTCAAATAGAACTGCAAATGATATTCTTAGCACGTTGGCTTCATTCTTGTCTGAACAACAGTTCATGAGTTCAATAATCCCTTGGTTGCAGCAGGTAACTTGGTCTCGTCCAAAAAAATTTATTAACTTTGTTGTGTCAGGCCTGTGTTTATATTGATGTTATGTAAAGGTGGCAAAGAGTTGGGTTACATATTAAAACAGATTCTGTCAAAATGGCAAATATTATAGAACAGGTAAATAAATGTTTGTCCCATTTCCCTTTAGCTATCTTTTTGACACGTTTGTCCCAATTTCCATTTAGCTATTTTTTTTGTTTAACCTAATTGAACCTCAGGGTTAAAAACTAACTCAAATCAACCTATCACACTGCCATCTCTAATGTTATGTGGTTGAAGAGGGTTTTTTTTGGGGGCGCGGGGATATTTTTGTGGCATAAATTCTAACAAAAGTTGTCGTTGGAGGTTTTTGTTCTTTTGGAGTGTGGACCATAAATGAGCTAAAAGGTTACTTTAACTCGACTTTTAAAGAAAAAAAAATTAAGAGGTGCTGCCCTCTTTTTAAAAAAAAAACTCGACTTTTTTCCTAAAGAGGAAATGTTGCTATTCAATGAGACATCCCAAAATAGAAATGTCTTAATATCTTTTTATGTTTTCCAGGCGGTGGACTTGAGTAGTGGCCAAGGACCTAAACAGCTTGTACTCACTGCAAAAGCAAGGAGGCAATTCTTGGGGGCGATTCAAGAAGTTGTAAACATGGAGTTCCCAAATGCCACAGAAAGGAGATCTATCACACAGTTGGTATCAAGACTACATCAAGTTTGGGGTATGCAAGCTTATGCTTTTTAGTTATGTTGTGTGAACACATGCAACTTACACAATTCAAACCTCTTGTAAGGCATCGTGAAGGTCTTAGAAGAGACTCGGGTTCGAACCCTGGGTAAATATCTTGGGATGGCCAGTGAAAAAGTCCAGGAAACGGCCACGGAAATACCAGTTAGACTGCGTACATCAGAGCCAAAAGGCTCGACTTTCCCCTGGTAGCCTTTTGTGAGAACACATGCACATTCTATACCATAAATTAGTATTTACTTCAATAAAGAAGAATCAAATGACTGAAAAAACCTTCTGTTCACTGGAGGTAACTTGTTTGTGTGTTGTGTAACACCTGACCGAACTTTACTATAACTTACTTCCCCTTCATCTCTTGAAAATCTTTTTGAGGTGTCTATGAAACCTGTACCCATTTCTTTTGTGATTATTATATAATCTAAAGTACTTCCTTGCCATTGTCATTCTTGCAAAGAATCGATGATGGTGAGTTTGGTCCATGCATTCCCTTATTCATTCATCATTAAAGGGTGTTTTTTAGTCATTTATTATGGGATTATATACCCGTTTATTTACTGCTGGGCCAAGCAGTGAGACATTTATGATATTAATGGAATGAAGATCTTTCTTATGCAGGAAAATGCTCCTGATATGACTGCTTACAGAACAGATGATGCTCTTTCGAAGTTAAAGTTTGAGTTCTTGTTTTGAGTTGTCGGTTGATTACACGTTTAAGGCAAATCTGCAACTTGACGTATGGTTTTTTTTCCCCGAAAGTGTAGCAGAAAAGTTTATTATTGCAGAACATTAGTTCTCTTTGTACAACAGGCTAGACCTGTGTTTATGACCATGTTGACAAGAATCAGTCTAATTTGAATGAAAAAGGCGACCCGACTTCAATTTACTTGGATGTTAAGGTCTTGTTTGTGCTGGCTGTGTGTCATTTTTGTTTTCTTAATTACCCAATATAAGAATCATATATACGATCGCAGGTCATACATATACTGTATATATTTCATGTTGAGAAACATGATTTTTAAAACAAGACAATGTAGAAAATTTGAATTTGATTTGTTAGGCCACTGGCCACCTGAGCTTGACATTTAAATATGTCAACAATTCATTTTCAATAAATTTAATATATCTATATCTATATTACTTTTTTTTTTTTCTTTCTTTCTTTGAACAGCTATATCTATATTACTTTATGGATTATCAGGGAAATTTTAAGACAATTTATATACATAATGTTAAGATATCAAATTATATTTAAATTAGATCTCTAATTAGTCAATTGATTGTAAGAGCAATTATCTTTTGTAAGTATTTAATTTGAAATTAGTTTTTTTGTTCTTTTTAGATCAATTTAAATGCTCTAGCTATTTTGTCAAATATATCTATAATCCCTTATATACCCCTCTCTATTATTAACAAATTTTAAAATTTCCACTTGATATACTTCTAATGCCTTTACACATGGATCACAAGATATCGTTTCTTCACTTTCGAACCTGTGATATGCAGTCTTCATTTGTGGGCCCATGTATGATGACGGATTGGTATCATATATCATATACTCATTAATTTTTGTATATAAAGACCGGTTGTTTAATAGATAAGGAAAAACTATCGTTATAATAGAGGCAGCAAACTTACAAAATTTTGTAAAACTATGTGAGTTATGAAGATTTAATATGATATAAAGTTGTATAAAGTGTTTGTATTTTAATAATTACTATGGTTATTAACAGAGTAAAAAATTGAAAAACAAACCTGATGCATGTGGCCTCGATCTTTCCCTTTTGATTTATTTTAATGGGATATATATTAATATCAATAAATAAATATTAATTAACTAATAATAATGGAGTAATGCGTAAGCTTATACGAATTGAATCATATATCATTGCTGCACACATACTTTTTCACCTTATATTGACCCAAAACTCTCTATTTCTCTTTTACTAACTAATGACGTACACACACACATAGCAACTTCCAATTTAGCCATTTATTTTGACAAAAACATCATGAAACAAACATTTTCTAGTGAAGCAGTAGCTATAAATTGAAATGTCATATTTTCCTTCGATCATTTAATTCAAGGTTTCTTCACTAACAATTAATAATCATCAAAAATATAATTAAAAACAAAAACAATTATGTCTAATAACCGAAGAGAAGTTGATTTAGAGAATAATAAGATTCATATAATAAATGATGAAGGTAGCATTGTAAGCATGCAAGAGATAACACCCCCGGATTCGGAACAAGAACAGCATGTAGATAGTTTCAAGGGAATGATCATCAACCAACCAACGGACGATTGGTTTCCCATTACGCGATCAAGAAGAGGGAATTCATGGACCGCGACATTCCATTTGCTTTCTTCCGGAATTGGAACTCAAGCTCTCTCCCTCCCTCTTGCTTTAGTATACCTCGGCTGGTAATTAATATATCAAACTGATCGCGATAGATATATATAGCTAAACATTTCTTATAATAATTACAAGTTAATACTAGCTAGCTACCTAGTACTGTCTTGTTTGGTAATATAATGTATTTATGTTACAGGTTTTGGGGCATTCTGTGTTTGTTTGTGGCGTATATATGGCAACTCTACACTATCGGGTTACTTATTAGTCTACATGAATCTGTCCCGGGTACTCGTTACAGTAGATATCTGCAGCTTTCAGTGGCGGCTTTTGGTATGTATATAAAGTTTCCGTAGGTTGTTGAATCAAATCATATACTATACACAAGCTAGCTAGCTAGCTAGCTAGCTAGGTGATCGATCAATGTTTACATAACTAACATGCAGTAATTAATTGTTCATTTTTGTAGGTGCTAAACTGGGAAAACTTTTTGCTATGTTCCCAGTGATGTATCTTTCAGGGGGAACTTGTGTACTCTTCATAATTAGTGGCGGCAGAGCAATGAAACTGTTCTATCAACTCTTGTGTGACGACTGCTCTTCGAATAACCCCTTGACAACCACGGAATGGTTCTTGGTTTTCATATGTTTGGCAATTCTTGTATCTCTATTTTGTTCAAACTTGAATTCGGTTGCTTTTGTGTCGTTTCTTGGAGCAATCATGGCTGTTGGATATTGCACGATATTGTGGATATATATTGTTGCTAAAGGAAGGGTAGACAAAGACGTTGTGTACGATCCGTCAGTGGCTGTCACATCAGAAGCTGGTCGAATTCGAAGTATCTTGACTGCATTCGGGATCATTGCCGTTTCATTTAGAGGCCATAATGTGGTGTTAGAGATACAGGCCAGTACATTTCAATAATAGCTAGCTAGGAACAACACACCGGCCATATCATCTAATCGCATCAACCCGGCCTATATATATATCGAATAATATGTTAACAAGATGCTTAATTACTTTTGTTGTCGTTATGTTACAGGGTACAATGCCATCAACACTAAATCGTTCATCATCAAAGTTCATGTGGAAAGGAGTGATAGCATCATATGCCATTATTGCAATGTGTTTCTTTCCACTTGCAATTGTTGGATATTGGGCATTCGGAAACAGGGTACGTACGTTATTAGCAAATTAAACTAATGTGTTAAATTTAATATATAATGTGCTTATAAATACGTTCGATCAATGGTTGCATGCAGTTTCCAACCAACGGAGGAATGTTAACAGCATTGTCAACCACCTTTTACAACAACACGTCGAAACCTCTCCTAGGTCTCGTATATGCGCAAATTGTTATAAGCTGTGTAGCTGCTTTCCAAATCTACAGCATGGTTGTCTTTGACAACATAGAGCGTGCTTATGCAAGCCTAAAAAACCAGGAATGTCCAAAGTTAACTCGTATGGGAATCAGAATTTTCTACGGAGGGTTTACCTTCTTTATATCGGTTGCTTTCCCATTTCTGCCAAGCCTGGCACTAATCGTTGGAGGAATTGCGTTGCATTTGACATTTGGGTACCCATGCCTCATGTGGATTGCTATCAAGAAACCGCCAATGAGATCCGCAAGGTGGTGGCTAAACATTGGCCTTGGTTGCTTAGGCACAGGATTGAGTGTGTTGGTAGTCGTTGGTGCAGTGTGGAACTTGGTTTGTAGAGGTTTAGATGCCAATTTCTTCCATCCACGTTGAGTAAGCTAGAGTTAATATATATATATATTGATGAATGAAGAAATTGTGCTTGTATCATTAAAATCTAATCTAATGTTTAAATAGAAACCTAGCTAGCTTCGAGATTAGTCTAGATTTTCAAGATCTATACATTATTCAATAGAGAATTCGCTTCTCATTAAAGATCAATGAGTTTTAGTGAGATCAAATTGATCACCCAAAAATTAAATATACATATGGACCGTATCTATTCGACGGTATCTATAACATACGGCCATATCATTCAACATGCTACCGTATCCTTCTAACATACGACCGTATATTGAAAACTATATATGTCATATGTCTGAAGGATACGACTACACTTTTGTATTGTAAAGATTTAGGAAGTTAACTCAAATTTGGATTGATATGCCATGTGCATCTAAGTTTCAAAGATGAGAAATGTCAAGATTCAAGATAGTCAACGATGGGTCAAAATAGGTAAGACATTCATATAAGTCAAAATAATAAAGTCAACTCAAACATTTAACTAAGTCAATCACGTAACATGGGCCAAACACGGATCAGACAATGAGACAACTAACAGTCTAACACTGATCAAACAGTCATTATGGGTTAAACAGTTAACAGTGGTCCAGATGAGATAGTTAACAAGGGGCCAAACAAACAACAATGGTGCAAACAATTAACATGGGCCCAAACATTCAACATGTGAGTATGTGACCAAATTATACTAGCTTGCTTCACCTCCATCTCTTGAAAACCTTTTTCAAGTGTCCTTAAAACTGGTATAAATGGGATGAAAATCTTTCTTATGCCTCCTGAGACGACTGCTTATGACAGATTATTCTCCTTTGAAGTTGAAGCTTCGGTCCTTGTTTCGATAAGTTTATAGGCAAAACCGAAACATTAGTTATCTTTGTACATCGGGCCCTGTATTTATGCTGAAAAGAACCAGTCTACTTTGAAGGAAAAAGATGACCCGACTCCAATTTACGAGAATGTTAAGGCCTTGTTCGTGCTTGCCATTTGTCATTTGTCATTTTCTATGCAATTAATCTTCTGTAAAGATCACAATTTGCAAGTGTTTTTTAAGAGCTTTATTTTTTAGCAGAATATAATTTCACTCAAGCCTATAACCAACAAATCATCATGACATCATCAGTAAAGATCATATCAGGAACAATAACACAAAATTGAAATCAGAAGCAAGAATAATTAACAGTTGAAGTCTATTAATATTACATATTTTCTAACGAAACAAGATCCAAAATATATAGTCATTTCAGATAACCCCAAAAAAAAGGCTGTTACTTGGATCTTGCACAACAAATTTTCAATCACGACGTATTTGATCCGTGGTACACTCCTAAAGACTACATCTTAGTCTCCTCTGTAGCCTCAATTTTACCATGATCTTTCACTTGTTTCTCGTTCTTCTTAGGATCTGGAGCCTCAAACAAGGTCACGCTCCCATACCCAGTTTGAAAAAGTGTCTCTTCTTCACCAAGCTCGCGAGTCTGAATCGATTCAAGTGTCTCAACAACCAGTGTCATAACAGGCCTACCTTTGGGATTTTGACTTAGACATTGGTAAGCCAGATTAGCCACTTTGATAGCAGTTTTTGATGAATATTGACCTTCCATCCTAGGGTCTAGTATTCTCACAAGATTTTTTTTGTGAACCAGAAGCGGTCTAGCCCACTCAACCAAGTTGTGCTCACGGCTAGGCCGGCTCTTATCCATGGCTCTCCGCCCAATCAACATCTCAAGAAGCACCACCCCGAACCCATATATATCACTTCTAGCTGTCAAATGTCCTGCCAATGCCATTAAAAATTTAAAAGTAATTACTACTTAATTTCAAATGATTAAAAATATATATACTCAACCATGCAACTCATCGTTTACGGGGAAGAAAAAGAAGTCCAAAAGTTTACAAAACATAAATCCAATCGACCCATGTACAAGTAAATGGACCGAAATTGTCACCTCTTTTATAAATATGCATAACTATATAAAGAGTACACTAAAACCAGACTCACCAGTCATTACATACTCAGGAGCTGCATAACCGTATGTACCCATAACTCGAGTTGATACATGGGTTTGGTCTCCCATAGGCCCATCCTTTGCAAGACCAAAATCAGACAGCTTGGCATTGAAGTCCTGCAAATTTATTTTCATATTAAAAATGATTCTTCTATTAATTTTTAGTTAAAGACAGAAACAATAATCTTTTGAGTTATAAAAGTCAACATGACTAACCGCATCCAACAAGATATTTGATGTCTTAAAATCCCGATAGATTATAGGTCTTTCAGCATCATGGAGAAAAGCAAGCCCTTTTGCAGCATCCAATGCAATTTTCATTCTTCTTGACCAAGTCAATGTAGCACATACTCCTTTTACAAATATAAGGGATAGCATGATAAGGATATTAAAAATTTTCCTCAACTTTGAACACATATAATTTAAGGGAAACCAGATACTAGATGTGGCAATGTCGATCCATTAACTTATAAAACGGGTCATTTGAGATGCGTTTTATCTCAAAAGGGTCGAACAAATTTTTTTTAGCTAAAAGGGGAACGTGTGGGTCAAATGGGTCAAACAGGTTGAAAGTCACCCATATTCTATATTTAATGCTTACAGCCTCCTAAAATGGTTTTATTCAAAAATTCAGATTAATATCGTAATCATATCTAGTTTGTAATCATAAGTAACACATTAGTTGTTCATAAAAACAAGAAGTTAAAAAATGGGTAAAAGAAGTGTTTATTCCAGTTGCCCTTACATATTGAAAGCTTTATTATAGTTTAGCTACTCACTGCGAAACAGGTGTTTTTCCAAGCTCCCAGATGCCATATACTCATACACCAAAAGGCGGTGGTCTTCCTCACAGCAGTACCCAATAAGCTTCACAAGATTAGGGTGTTGCAGTTGTCCTAAATAATGGACTTCCGCCTGAAAATTAGATTAAAAAAACGTTTCAGATGATAAAATTGTTCCCTTCTCTATGTGAATATTGATACTCCTTAAAAGTTGGTTAAAGCAATATATATATATATATATATATATATATTTGATCACAAAGGTGAAACCATACTACAAGGCATTGTACAATCCATACAGAACGTTTACTCCTGACACGTATATAATGTGAGATCAGCATATGATGGTAATTTATGTATATTTAAGAGTGCACATAGACATACATACTATTGGTGCCAAATTGAGCAGGTTGGGTAACGGCTCAACATGGGTTCAGGTCAAATGTATTGTTAATTTGTTATTATCGTATTATACTGGTCCAAACGAGCTCGGTCCATTTGGGCTGACGGCAAACACATTTTTTTGTCCATCCTTTTGTACGCTATATATGATTAATCTATTATATAAGATTATAGAAACTGTGTTTTTGAAATATAGAGCAATTTGGAAAGTGTTTTGTGACTTTTGTCTATGTCACTTGTTTCTATCTAGACAAGTTTTGAAAACTTATACACTTGGCCTATTAGAAATAAAAGATAAACAAAGATGACCCATTTTTATGTAAATGCCTCCCCTCTAATACATACATACATTACACACACTCAAGTATTGCCAGATAAGGGCATACTAGATGGGCATAGGGTATGCACATGCATATGCCCTGACTAAAAAAGGTCTTTGCAGTGTTTTCAAGTGTACAATATATTTAAAAAAGTATTAGTGTAGTACGGCCAGGGGGAAAAAAATTATGGTAGTGTATCCCTTAAAACATACTTGTCATGATACATCATAACCCGATAGAAAATCCCGAATCCACCATCAGAAACTCAACACATGATGGCAAAACCTACAGCAAGAGTGTTCACGTGTATATGTATTTATATACATACACACATACAAAGCCAAATTACTGCTAGAGAAGGGCTGTAGTTGTAACTATAAATTTTCTGTGTGTTTGCATTGAGAGATAATCACGTTTATATATAACAATAGGCCTAGAGCCCTAACTAACATCTTCATTTATGCTATAAGATACATACGATATATCTGACAGGGGCCAAACCAAATACCATTCAAGATCATACACAATGTCACAATTAGAGAACATGTAAGAATAACAAGCAAATAAACACGGCTGAAAGCACATACCAGCCATTCCCTGTCACCTTGGATTCCTTCTGGATCGAGCTCTTTTACCGCAACTTGAGTTTTAGCATAACCGGCTCTCACAGTTTCATCAATAAGCCCTTTATAAACAACTCCAAATCCACCCTCACCTAAAACTTGGTCTGGCCTAAATAATTTGGTTGCCATTCGCATCTCATCATACGTAAAAACATCAAGATTGCTATACTGAGGATTCTGTCTAAGATCTTTAACATCTTTGGTGATCACCACTATACTACTAGGACTTTTTATATTAGGTGAATCCAAAACACCCTGTTTTGGTGGAATCTTCAATGCGTCTTTATTTGGAGATCGTTGGTTTTCACCTGAGCATTTCAATTTTCAATCAATAGAGGAGATGGCGAATCTAACTATCTCATTTGTTTTTCACATACAAGGCATGTCATTGATAAACCAAAATGCTACATAATAAAAATTCTAAGGGGGTGTTTGGAATTGCGTTTTGAATGAAATCATCTCATTATTGCAATTGCTAAATGTAAATAATTAGAAATAAGTGATTATCTGCATTTTCCTATATATAGAGAAAACACAATTTAAGAAAGCAACATGCTTTAACAAAGCGTTGTCTTGCAAACACAAATTTACTTTGAAAACACAATCCCAAAAACCACCTAAGGAGGATCACTAACCAATACATTACTTTTAATGTCGCCTATAATTGCAAACATAATGATGAAACTAAGTTCTATCATTCCACTAACAAACCCTCCTCGAAGATTCACCATAATAAGACATACTCATGGATTCAAACTAATATTACAACCAATGTATTAAACAACACAAACTACATTTTTTAACTATGTTAACATGTAAAAAAAAACACTTTGTTTTAGAAAAGATAAAACCTTAGTAAAATTTGAATTAAGAAATCAACATGGCAACATTTGCAAACACAAAAATATCAATAAAAAACACATTTTTACTAATCCATAATAACAATACTTCACAAAATTTAATCATTAAATTTGACAAATGCACAAACAAAAATTAGAAATAAAAAAATAAAATAAAATACCTGGCTTTGTCTGAAAAGATTGTTGTTCATCATACTCAGAACTAAAACAAGTCCCCATTAATCAATCAATAAATAATAAATCTATAAACAAAAACCCAGATTTATATACACCATTAGTTATTTATAACAATACTTTCTTATTTATTTACTTCATTTTTAAAATTTCAAGAATTTCAAGAACACATTTTCATCAAATATTTTATACAAATCTACAGTTTTTCAATCTGGGTTTTGTAAACGATTAAATGGGTAAGTGATGGATTACAGTTAACCGATCTGGGTCACACTCAGTATTTAATTTATTGATTTTTTTTATTGAAACTGAGATAAAAATCGTTTTTTTTTCTTTAAAGAATAATATACTAGTAATAGTAATTTATTTAATGTGAAGAAAATGAAAGATTTATTGTTGTGGGATTTATTTCCTTTTATAAATTGAGGGGTTTAGTGTTGAGAGAAAGAAAAAAAAAAGATGTGCACGAAAAAATATGCCAAAACTATCGGCATTGGGTTTGGACGGCGTAATATGTCTCTATTCTCTAATTCTCTTTATACAAGTTCAAGAACGTGTCATTTGGGAAAGTAAGAAAGAAAAATATCATGAAAATGTTTACGGCTCGTTTTATAAAAAGAGTAAATTATAAAAATTTCAATCTCTTTCGTTAATTACGCCGATCATTCTCAAGGTAACCATTTACGCCAGTCATGTGATGTGTGATTTTTGCATGTTTCATCTCCTCCGTTAAATAATATGTATGTTTGTATTTTTACACCATGTTATAAGTATGTTTGTATTTTACTTGTTCGGGTTGGGCTTTATTTCAATCTCGTCTTTACACTCTTTGGTTGTGAAAAACAATATATCGGTGGGTGAGTTCTCCTTCACTTACTTGGGGGTTCCGATAAGTGAAAACATGAATAGATCCAAGAGTTGGGAGGTGGTGATAAATACGGTGGAGAATCGTCTTTCTAAATAGAAGGAAAGATCTCTATCAATCGGTGGTAGAGTCATTCTTGTTAAAGCTATTTTAAATAGTCTGCCTACATACTTTTTATCTTTTTTCAAAGTCCATGTTCATGTGATTAACAAGTTGGATGCCATTTGTAACCATTTTCTATGGGAAGGAGATGATGGGTCTCGCAAAATACATTGGGTATACTAGGAGCGAGTTGTGGCTCCAATCTCGCAAACCATTTTCTATGTATGATCGATCTTGATTCCTTTTTTGATATTAATTCTAGTTACTTGGTTAAATAGTTTTGGAGATATAACACGAAGGCAGGTAACTTATGGAGGAGGGTGGTTAAGGTGATACATTCTTGAAGATATATCCCTTCGTACATACGAAGAACTGAGTATACGAAGCTATATAGCGGACGCTAACTATAAGGAAGGGATCATAATCCTCTCCTAAAATATCAACACCAAATCTGGATTAATATAAACCGGATATACATTCCATAATATAAGGGATGTGAATAAAGGCAACTAAATCAAGATAAACATTATCTTGATACACCATATCATGGAAGAAGATAATCACTAAATTATCTTCTCTTCCAAGAAAGAGATAACCTATAAAAAAAAGATATCTCTATACCTCAAAATCGGTATGACACATAGCCGGGAAAAAACCTTACATTATAATTGGCGTAAAAGGAGTTCCTTACCTTCGGGGAATCGTCAATAAACATCATAAAAACACATCATTCACCCTATTATCCAATCTTGGAAGGTAATCGCGGTTTGGTGATCAATCAATTCTGTTGGGAATGGTGATACTGATAATTTATGTGTATCTCGTGCTTATGGTGTGTGGTACAACATCTGTAAGGTAAGATCTTCTTTACTTAAGCGTCAAATTGATATCTCGCATTTCATGTTTCGGGACCCCAACTTGAATCAAAGACAGGCTGAGAAATGGGTTTGGGACGGTGGTAACAGGGAGCATTCTTTTATTGTGGCCTTGTGTAAATGTTTGCTTCAAAACTTAAATGGGGATGGCTGTATAATTTCGTTGGTGTAAATGCCTTATGATAAAAGTTAATATTTTTGCCTGGAGAGCCGAGATGGATAGGTTACCAAGTAGAGGAAACCTGAGAAAATGCAATGTGGCGTTACCTTGTTATATGTGTCCATTTTGTAACGAGCAACCGGAGACTGTTGATCACCTGCTGACTTCTTGTCCAATTGTTTGGGACATTTGGCATAAGGTTGCCATATGGTGTAAGATGCCTCTCATTTTCGCATTTTCCACCCGTCTAACTTTGGAGTGACTAATCTGGCTTACCAATTACAAAATTACATATGTCATATGAAATCTATCAATTCTATCTAATAAAAAAAAATGAAATCTAATAAATTATTGAAATAATGGGTGATCTTGGGTTGTAATGAAGTCTAGATTGTGAGAGGTTGAGAGTTGAGACACTTATTTACTAATATATATATATATATATATATATATGAGGGTGGAAATTATAAGGCTGTCATGTACCTAGATTAGGTATAGAACTCCCTCACATCTTAGTTTTTTAATCCATAAAATTTATGGGGCCCAGGTCATTTATTTATTATACAACAAATAATAAAAAATTGATATATGAGGGGGTTCTATACCTAGCTTGGGTACATGACAACCACACATTCACTTTTCCATATATATATATATATATATATATATAT
>JAOXNX010000026.1:25423311-25434589 GCA_028566075.1 Solidago caesia | reverse complement strand
ATGTAAAATGGGGTAGTGTAGTTATTTTAAGAGTTGAGGGATAAATGTTGTAAATTATTTCATTAAGGGTATTTTAGGTATATTAAGTGGAGATGTTTAAATTAGTGAATAAAGGATGGGGTAATTTAGAAAAAGGAGAAGAATATTTGTGTCATTTCGCCATCAAAGTTATAATTTTTATAATCTATGTTTTTCCTTTTTTATTACACCAAGAATCATTTTACCTTTTCAATAACTTCAAGCTTTTGCCTTTTTTTCAAGTATTACACAACTATCAAGAATTCAAGCTTAAAGGGAAATATGGGCATAGACAAGCTGCACACAGATACTTTGTGTAAATCATTAAGATAATCATAAAAAAAAAGAGCAAATATATTAATCTCAACAAATAAAGAACACGTTAATTTGTGTAAATCATTGATAAATTGAAGTTTCAGGTTTGAGGAATACAGAATACCTTCACATTTCCAGTTGTAACACAAAAAAGAAAAGCCTGCACCATTTTTTCCAACCAAGATGGATCTTCCTACAAGAAGCATCCTTGTAGACTTTTCATCAAACACTTGGAATGCAAAAAGCACTTCATTTAAGAACCCCTGATTGGCGATTGTAACCATCAAAAATTTGGTAAAACTAAACTCGATATCACCGAGACAAGAAGATAAAGTTAGAAGAAAATCGGGATCTTAAAGAAATTTAGCTTGTGTAGATACGGTAGTCATATGTAACACAAAGAAAATATCAAAAGGTGAGTTTCGACAAAAAAAACTTCTTTAACATGAAACCCCAATTTCAAAAACGCTAAATTATAAAATCAAAACTCGTAAAAAAAAACTTGAATATAAATGATCTTGGTTATCTTTGAATTTCAAAATTAGGTTAAACAAAATCAAAACTCATAAAACATACTTGGATTTGTTGACTCAGAGATAACTATAGATCGTCGGCAACGGTGGCTGATGATGGTTATCTTTAAATTTCAGAGACAAAATAATCTTCATCATCACACTTTTTTTCTACCAAATCTTGGATTAAAAGTGATCTTGGTATAACAAAAAATAAAATAAGAGGAAGATGCAAACAATAAAGTGTATAGACACATGACATTAGCCTCTATGTAAATTTGATGATGTGGATAACCTATGAAATGGACACATACATACATTTTTCCTGATGGTCAGGCTCCACCCTTCTCTAGTAACAGCACCCCCAATGTATAGTGTATTATTGCACCGTATTCAAATTTTAATACGGTCCACACCGTTGGGCGCGGTCCGTATTCGGGCGTATTGGGCCAAACCGTGGTGATGAATACGGATTTTTTTTTAAATCCATTATATATATATATATATATATACATATATCCCTATTTAATACCTTTCAACCATTTTTATACCACGTTAAACCGCTTTATACTACAAAAAGAAAAAAAATATCTTTCCTTTTCTTTTTCAATTTTTATTTATTTATTTAAACCATTTATATACTTATTTAACCAAACCATTTCAACACACTTTCAAATACAACTACATCACATTCAACAATCTTTCACGTCGAAATGTGGCAAGCAGAGATCGGACCGGACAAGACGGTCGCCAAGATTGACGGACGTTTTTAATTTTAGTAAATATTATGTAATGTTTTTAATATTTAGGAAGTGTTATGTAATGTTTTTAATTTTTAGGAATTTTAGGATTGTAGTATTTTTTTTTTAGGAGTTGTAATGTTTTTTTCAATTTTTAGGATTGTAGTTTTTTTTAGAAATTGTAATGTTTTTTTTAATAAATAAAATAGTATTTTTAAGATTAATATAATATTATGTTTTTATTTTATAAAATATATTTGTAGTTTTATTTAATTAAAAGTGTAAAATTAATGTATTGGACATTGGGTGTGAACGAAGAAAAATGTATTAGATTACGGTTTTGCTGATGTGACGCTAAGTTCACAGTGTAAATATATTAGATTGTATTGGAAAAAGGGGCTGTCTATTTCCACCACTTGGTGGAAATAAACAAGCATTAAATACTTGTACAGTCTGCATTATTTATTGTACGATACAAACGGTTAATGTATAAAAAGAGGGTGGAAATAGCAACGCCCAAAACTTGGAAAAATCATTGGGAATGCTCAAAGGAGGGAGATAGGTAGAGGGTTCGTTTTGCAAGTTAGTGTAAACTATAGGGCTTTTGTACACTTCTCCATGATCAATCAAATTCACCGAAATTAAAAAGCGAAGAAAAAAACAGTTGCCCATTTTTAGGGTTTATCAAATACTTTTATTTACTCTCTTAACAAAAATGGCAGATGAAGCAAACAAAACCGTAATTATTTTTCTTTTTTATTTATTAAAGCTTAAATTAGTCATATATACATATAGATATAGATATATAGATACATTGTTGACATTGATTTTGTGTTTATATAATAATAGGCGTTTGTTGAGATTCAAGGTCGCATGATTGAAACTACTGCTAAATTGAAACAGGTTTGTTTTTTGTTTTTTTTTTCTTCCTCATCATCATTATTATTTTGCTTCTTAGAACACGCGAAAAGTGCACCAAAATGTATTAAACTTAGCCCATTTAGCTAACCCTTTATCCCATTTTATATACTAGTATTAAAAATTGTGTGTTTTGTTTCTGTGAACATTTTGTATATAGCTTTTTAGTTTGATTTCTGCTTGTGTTATTCTACTTGTACTTATCGCCTTATCGGTGTTTAGTGTAGGATCAGTATTCCATTATTACGTGTTTGATTACAAAAATGAGGTTGTATCGTGATGCTTTTTTTCTGTAAATGGTATGCAAACTACTATAACAATATTCAATCCTGTAGGGGCAGTGTATGTGGGAGGTGGGATTTAGAATTTTAGACAGTCATACCTCTAGCCGAGGTTATTTTAAGTTTTTAACTATACAACCAACCTATTTAGAAGTGAAAACTTCAAAAAGAAATTTAGGGCTAACAAGTAGGGGTGTAAATGAGTCAAGCTTACTTGTGAATTACTCGAGTTCGACTCATTAAAAGCTCGAATTGAGCCAAGCCTAAACGAGTTCGAGCATAACTTACAGATCGTTTAATAATCGAGCTCGAGCTCTAGCTTTGAACAGTAGGCTTGATTAAGCTCGCGAGCTTAAACAAGCATCTAATTCTATACATATAAAATAATTTAATATAAGTTAATTAGTAGATATTATTATATATTTTTATATTTATAACTAATATTACTAAAAATTGTTATTTTATGTATAATCATAATGAATTTGTGTAAAAAGAATAATAATATACAAAATAAGAATGAATGAAAAATAAATTTATTTTATAAACGAGCCGAGTTCGAGTCGAGCTTGAACCTCAAAAATTACTCACGATCTGCGCTCGAACTTTGCCCATACGACTCGAAATGAGCCGAGGTCGAGCTCGAACTCTCTGAATATAAACGGCTTGGCTCGTTTACACCCCTAGTAACGAGTGTGCAACGCTGCTCACAAGACAACGTAGACCACTAGAAGCTAAAGGTAGTAATACATTTGATAGTCATTATTCTAGAACAGAATTTTAAGTTCATATAGGGCTTTTTTCGATGTATATCTTTCATGAATGTTAAGATGCGTCAAATATAGTTCTTGAAACAAGTTAAAGGAAATCTAGTACAACTCGTACATTCTTTTTTACAATTTTAAACAAGTGTAATTTTTTTTTTCAAGTCCATGTTTTTGAAGATTCAGATGATGAATATCTTAGTAGGCATGAAAATGAGGGTGGACTTAATGAATGATGATCTGGACGTTGGTAGCTGTAGACATTTCTTGGGTAGATTGAAAATTTTATCTATGTAAGATACTAATGTTTTAGTCCTTATTTACCTAAAGAATCTTGCAATAACTAAGTTTAGATTAAAGTCCATCTTGTTGAACATAGTGTAAATCTTGAAAAACAGACACCTCATGCAGTTAACGGGTTACATATACACGTTATTTAATTAAAGCTCTTAGAACAACTAGTTTAAAACTTCCTTTTTATAACTAGTTAGGTTAGGGGTAGCTTTCCGACTGTACTGTGCCTTTACTTTCATGTATATGTGCTGTCACATGATGTTTACCATTTGATTAATTTGAAGATCTGAAGACTTTCATCTATAATTTTTCTGCGGTTTTAGGTTCAAAACCAGATGCGAAACAAGGAAAGCGAAAAGAAACGTGCTTATTTAACCTTGGAGGAATTGAGACAGCTGTCTGATGACACAAACACATACAAATCTATAGGTATGGAATTTTACTAACTCCAAGCTTAGTTGTCGTGATTTCATGTAATTATGTTGGTATTTCCTAACCCAGAAGGTATAATTTTGTGTTAGAGGTTATGTCACTCAATAATGCACTCATGGAACATAATGCATCTAAATTGCTGCTATTCCCAGACTTCTCAGTTATTTATGATTCATTATTCTGTTATGTTTTGCAGGGAGAACGTGAGTACCTGATAATCCTTTCACACCTATTGCAATACTGTTCTACATTGAGGAACACATTAATGATTTCCAAGCGCCATTTTCTTTTTATTTATTTTTTCAGTTTTTTGTTGCTTAAGCACTCAATTACCTCTAATTGATTACATATTTTGATAACAAATGACTATTACATCAAAGAATCTTAATTTATGAGCTATAGAGAAACCATTTATAAAAACATGTAATCCTGTTACAGTAGCTCTCATAGTAACTTGGACTGAGATGGTAAAAGATGTCTTCAATCTCTAATTTTGAAGCTAAAGAAAATCTATTTGATGTCTCGATTAGTATCTTCCAAGTTATTTGTTATTTATGTATTCTTGTATATGATGACCAGGTTTGTCTTAGAGCCGAAATCATTTTTAATGGATGAACAGGAAAAGAAGCTCAGGGATAGTGAAACTGCAATCTCCTCCTTGCAGGTTTGGTCTTCCCTTATATTTCTTTTACTGCATACTGTCTAGTCGTTCTTTGAAATCATATCAGAGTATCGACCCACTTTTTTGTTTCCTGTTATGACTGAAACTCTGAAAGCAGAGACTTTTATACATGCATAGACATAGCAACAAGGTGATTCTTCACTGCCTTAGAAATAGGACAGAAAATAGTCTCTCTCTTACTGATTATCTTATAAGGAATACGAAAAGCGATTTTCAAACTTCTTAATCTTGTATAGTTGTATAGTCCTCTTTTGATGAGATCTTTAATCACAACACCATAAGGAAATCTCTAAATCCATTTAAAATTTTGAGTGGTCATTGGCTCTTGACAATATATCCCTATATTTCTAGATAAGAATGATGTTCACTAACCTCCAAGTAACAACTCATGGCTAAATTATTCAGTGCTTAACATCAATGATGTTAGCTGATCTCAAATATTTTAAGTGATATTTTTGTACGTTCTTCAAATAGCAACATTTTTTCTTGGGGTAACTTAAAAAGGTGCAAAGTTTATATTTTGAACAAACACATTTCCAAATGTGGTATCTTGACTCATTTAGTCATAAAGCAATCAGTGCATGACATAGGTCAGATTTATGATAGATTGCCTCTGAAGCTTGTTTGTTATGTGTAAAAGATTCTACGGAGTTGTCCATATGGTTCTTTTTGCTGCATCTTGAAATCTAGACCTAACCCATCCATCGTGCTTCAATTTTTTTTGAAAAGTGTATGAAAACTTGAGTTCCCCACAGCGTCCTTTTGTGAGCAAAGAAAAGGGTGGTAACTGGTATCGGTGTATGTTGAAAGTAAACAAAGAGAACTATATGGGCATCCTGAATCTATGGTATCAACCATGGGTGGCAATTTGGACCTATTACTTGATCAATTCAACTGGCTTGAATCGAATAAAGGAGTGATCATTCTTAAAGAAATCAGAGGGGAAGTTGGCCAATGTCTATTTTAGGGCATACAGCTTAAATAGTTATATTTAAAGATTTACATTATTATTGTAATAATAATGTTTTTGTAATCATAATTGTACACGTTAATTATTTATAAAGATGCGAAAAGAAGTTTGACCAAATGTTTGTGGGTCAAATACTAAAAAGAAACCGTTTTTTAACTTGAACCCGCTACCTAATCCGCCTGACTTCCCATCTTGCTACCACACTATAACTGACAATGATCTATTCTGGTATTCCCCTTGTTAAATATTTCACATCAGCTACATTGAAATGTTGGCAGACTTCAAAGGAGTACCTTGAGAAACAATTGGCAGAGGTGGAGACTAACTTGAGGGAGCTTCTGCAACAAGATCCAGGTCTTGCTCGTCAGATAATGTCCATGGCTGTTGTGTAAACCATATCGTCTCAAGAATCCATTATTTTCTCATACAATTAGAAATCCAGATCTTGTATGTGATCTTAATATATTACATTGTTTGTTATTGTTGTAGACCGAATATCATAAAACATTTGAGCTTTAATATATTTGTGATTTGGTATCTGCAGCTTAGTTTCGTCCTTTATGTACAATGTAAACTATTCTCATTAGTTGGATCATCAGTTATATCTGTAATTCTTTAATGCACGTTGTATTTTCAGTTATTTGATACAAACATGATCATGATTATTCATGCAACTATTCATAAGACCATATGCATGCAATAATTCTCTTTTATAGGAAATGTCAGTTTACGTTACACATTTTTTCTACTTAGAAATGAAATGTAGGTGTTTGTTTTGGTAAGTTTGATGATTCTTATAGATCTTTTACATAGATATGGGTCACTAATAGGGTCAGTATAAAACAAAGGTGTTTTCTGAAAGAATGTGATTAGTTGATTACAACTAAAACTTTGTGCCTGATACATGTTTCATAACAGATGATTCCTGAAAATTGAGTGTTATATGTGTAGAAAGTAAACTTAGTTAAATTTGGTAGAGCTTAAAAAAGAAAAGGGTACATGAAAGGAACCTTTTGATTCCCACCTTAGCAGTACGCCAGTACCCGTTCACAACATGCATTGCTACTACCGTACTACGCAGTGAAACACTTATTTACCCATAAATCCCCATGCATGAGGCTCACAAGATTCGAACCCTCTCTCAAAGGCTTCGCATGGAGGACCTAAGAGAATGATGGCGGTACTAGTTGATCTATCATCGATTGGTGGAGCTTAATGCACATGTATGTTAGTAATTTTTGTTCTAAATAAGAATATGTGTTTCCCTATGCCAAGTAATTTGTTCTAAATAAGTTTTAGGCCTACAAAGATGAGGGTTTCAGTTTCACCATATACGACAATGAAGCTACTTTCAACTCGACTGCACCAACACTCTCATAGTCATAGACTCATAGATGATATCAAGCTTCTATATATCATTCCTATGGATCTCCGTTAGGAAATGTAATGTTAAGCTCGATTAGTTAGAATGGATTGGAGACCCGTACTCCTTCATTTCTTTGCTCGTATAAATTACCTTACTAGCACCTACGTTACTGCTTGTTTTATAATCTAACTCTACTTCTGCCGTTAAAAAAAATAAAAGCACTGATTTAATCGAATGACCCAATGAAGAAAATCAATATACTCAAGCATATAAAAAAATTAAAAAAGAAAATCTGATTGAAAACTAAAAACGAATTTCAAGATAGACTATAGGAGGAACAACAATGACAAGAATTGGGATATTTTTATTTTCTTTTAATTAGTAGTCAACAAAAATCTGAAACTAAATAGTAGTCGTATAAAACAAATCAAGGATCTTCTAATTAAAAAGATGGACTAATTATGCTTCAAGCCATGCCATGTAATATTAATGTAATAATGCATCAAACTTCAAGTCAACATCTAAAGATTCAGCATTTTGACATCCACCTCCCATGTAGGTTTCAAACCAAGCATCTTTTATAACCTACCTTTCGGTCTCTTCACCTTAATTGTCACTCACTCACACACTCTTTATATACCGGTCTTTAGTTTTCATTCTAAAACACACACCAACAAAGTGTAAAGAACTTGGCAAAACAAACTCTCAAAATATAATGGATATCTTTTATGCATCACTCTTATCTCTTTTTGTTCTTGTTGTTTTTGTCTCTATTAATTTTTTCTTCTTCAAGACCAAACCAACCCAAGAAGGGAAAGTACTTCCACCTGGTGGGACGGGCTGGCCAGTAATCGGCGAAAGTTTTGAATTTCTTGCCACCGGATGGAAAGGTCATCCCGAAAAGTTCATATTTGATCGCATGTCTAAGTTTTCGCCTGTCGTGTTTAGAACATCTCTCATGCTAGAAGATGCTGCAGTGTTCTGTGGTGCCCAAGGTAACAAGTTCTTGTTCTCAAATGAGAACAAACTTGTACAAGGATGGTGGCCTGCATCAGTTGATAAAATCTTTCCTTCATCTGACAAAACTTCCAAGATAGAAGCCATTAAGATGAGAAAAATGCTTCCAAACTTCTTCAAACCCGAAGCCTTGCATCGTTATGTTCCAATTATGGACGTCGTGACACAACAACATTTTGCCAAAGGATGGGAAGGGAAAGACGAAATTGTGACTTATGAACTCACTAAAAACTTCACTTTCTGGCTTGCTTGCAAGATCTTTATTAGTATTGATGACCCTGATCGAGTGAAATACTTATCAGTCCCATTTGAAAGCATTGCTTCGGGACTTCTTGCAATCCCCATTGATCTTCCTGGGACACCATTCCGGAAAGGTATTAATGCTGCAAACTTTATACGAAAAGAACTCTTAGCCATTGTGAAGCAAAGGAAAATTGATTTGGCCGAAGGGAATGCAACACCAACCCAAGACATATTGTCACATATGCTTCTTTTTAGCGATGAAGAAGGCAAGTTCATGGCAGAATATGATGTTGCTGATAAGATCCTAGGGTTGCTGATCGGCGGCCATGACACTGCAAGTTCAGCTTGTGCTTTTATCGTTAAGTATCTTGCCGAGTTACCTGATATCTACGATGGAGTCTACAAAGGTATAGAAGATTTCAGTAGATAAAATCAATATACTCAAGCATATTATTATATATATATACACACACATAGGCCGGCTACATCACTATTATTTATCATATTTGATAAACATGTACATTATGCAGAACAAATGGAAATTGCGAAATCTAAAGCCCCTGGAGAGCTTTTGAACTGGGAGGATTTATCAAAGATGAAGTACTCATGGAACGTTGCATGTGAAGTTCTCAGATTAGCCCCGCCTCTCCAAGGCGCCTTTAGAGAAGCCATCACTGATTTCATGTACAATGGCTATTCGATCCCCAAGGGCTGGAAGGTAACTCTTGTGTACATCCTTGGAAAACAAGAAAAAATAACCAAGATTATATATAGTTTTGATTTTGCTAACCATGGCCCTTAGGGTTATGGTCAATATGCTGAAAAAAAAAATTGTACATGACAGTTGATCATTATCAGAACTAATTATTTTCAAGTACAACACTTCTTTTGAGAGATTTTCCTAGCAATAAAGCTTATAAGACATATTTGTGCAACTAAATGAGAAATGAAAACCTCCAAAAATACTAAAATTCTTAAAAACTGCTAAAAATAATCAAAAATCCTTAAAAATAGCTGAAAGTTGTAATAATCCTTTCGTTATGGTTACTTTGCGTAGATACAAGGTTGGTGTTAAAAAATTTATGCTGCGGGTTATTTTCAATCTTTGTTCCGATTACAAATATGTATATATTGTATTTACAAAACCAAGTAAAATCAGTCCATATATTTGTTTGGTTCTATTCATGGGTTAGTTTGCATCTATGTATATGTTGCTAATCAACTTTTCACTTTGTTTTCTATAGTTATATTGGAGTGCAAACTCAACTCATAAGAACCCGGAGTTCTTTCCAGAACCTCAAAAATTTGACCCGTCAAGATTTGAAGGCAGCGGACCAGCACCATACACGTTTGTGCCATTCGGGGGAGGACCACGAATGTGTCCTGGAAAAGAGTATGCTCGATTAGAAACTCTCATTTTTATGCATCATCTCGTAACAAAGTTCAAATGGGAGAAAATTATCCCTGATGAGCAAATTGTCGTCAACCCGATGCCTAGCCCAGCCAAGGGTCTTCCTATTCGTCTTTATCCACATAAAGCTTGAAGATGGATGGAAAAAATATTTGTGTTTTGATATGAAATAACATGAAAGAGAGTCGATTTGAAATAATGTATTTATGCATTTCCCTTTTAAAAAAATAATGTATTCTTTTATTTTAGAAACCGCGAATATATCCAGAAATGAACATTAAAGAAAGAATAACTCTAAGTTTAATGAATAAAATTTAATCATGTCCTAAACGTTGATACATGCTATCTATCGACATGCATGACTATATATCTTGTTACATTTTCCACGTTATAAATTTCTTTGGTTGATTTATATCTATCAACTATGGTACCAAGTGAAAGTGACTATGTGTCTATGTAATGATGAAAGTTACACGTAATTAATTGGACTCGATTTTGTCTCAATGTTTTGTCATATACTCATATGTTTTAGTTTTATAGCAAACTAGGAGGTTTAATGAGCCTCGCGTTGCGGGGCTTCAACTATCGTGTTTGCATTTGTTGTTGATGCGGTTTCGTTATGCTATTTATAAATCCAAAAATCTTACTCGAAGATTGTTCTAAAGTTTGCAATATCAGTATGTAAGTCTCAATATCGTCTTCCACGGGCAATGACGGATCCAGGAAATTAATTAAGATGGTGGGGGCAAAAAAAAGTTTACCTTAAAAAAAATCGAATAGCCTCATGATAACATCAAAATAACTCGCTCCAAATCTTCAACAACATAAGCTTTTAACTGCACTAAAAACATCAATTAAACAACCTCAAAACAACCTACGAACAACACTAAAAACAGCAGTAAAATAGCACGATAAACAACACTATAAACAGCTTAAATTCAGCATACAAACAACACCAAAAAATAGCACTAAAACTGCTTAAAACAGGGTAAAAACAACACCAAAAACTACAGTAAAAACAACAATAAAACAGCACTACGAACAATAATTAAAACAGCCTAAATCAGCATATATACAAGAATCACAAAAAAGCTGCACTAAAAGTGCCTAAAACAAGCTAAAAATAGCATAAAGTCAACATGAAGCTACTAACAAAAGTAAGTTTCATTAAACTGGGATAACCAAATTACCAATTACAATTGTCCTTTGCAATGACCCATCTTTAGAAAGCGTTTAATGATTTTTTCATTCGTGACATTGGCAAGTGCTTCTCTTTCTACCGAACAAACTAAACATGAGTTAAAGAACATATCACCAA
>JAOXNX010000026.1:25396819-25410136 GCA_028566075.1 Solidago caesia | reverse complement strand
GATGCTAGTATACAAAAGATGAAGATGATGACTTGAAATCTTGAAATGCTAGAAGAATATGTGATCTTGGTGCTTGAATCTTGAGGTGAGATTATTATGAAATCTATTATTGTTATTATTCTTGAAGATGGACCGGTTTTCGAGAGCAAATATTTAGAGATATTTGTGTTTTCCTTTCTAATGATACAAGAGTTATTAGAAGGAAGTGGGAGGTAGAGTGTTGGGATGGTGATTCAAAGTCAAGGGAATGGGTGAGGTAAGGTGTTGAGATTTTGTGTTCCCTCCCCTTTGTGAGGCCGGCTTCATCAACAAGAAAATGATGGACTTTTGAAATCTATTTTTATAAAATATGAGTGTATAGATGTATTTAAGTCTAGTCAAATATACATATATATATAGTAACATTTTGTCATTCTTTGCTAAACAATGTGGTACATATAAGTAAAATGGACTTATTAATATGTTGGACCCAATTGTATAATGTCTGAATACTTTTAAAATATACGTATCGACTTTTCGGCATTCGACTAGTTAGCTAAAAATCATACGGTACTAGGAATCGTCTAAACGTACTAAATTAACATAATTAATTAGGATTAAAACTAACCGCTCGTTAATAAATTATGAGTTGTTACACAATGTTCATACACATTTTTACTTCAATATTGTCTGCAAATTTAAGGGACTATGTAGATATGCTTATTTATATGTGAACACAAAACTTATCCTTCTCAA
Source organism: Solidago caesia (assembly GCA_028566075.1). Classification (NCBI taxonomy): domain Eukaryota; kingdom Viridiplantae; phylum Streptophyta; class Magnoliopsida; order Asterales; family Asteraceae; genus Solidago; species Solidago caesia. The sequence continues at coordinate 25,409,401 of JAOXNX010000026.1, read as the reverse complement.
ATATGGTAGCCACGTCGATGCTGATACACCTTATGCTGAGGTGGAGGTTAGACTGTCAGAAGTGAGGGCTTTTGATGGAAGTCCTGGAGGGGGCGTCTCTTGCCATGTGGCGTTGAGTCAGCAAAGGGGACGTCTCTTGATTTTGGCTGGAGTGGGGCATCCAAAAGAAGCCCCTTAAAGGACCTACTATTTATTTTATTTTATACTATTAATTAAAAAAAACTTTATTATATTATTAATATAAAATAGTAAACTAAAAGGGGAATCTTTTTGCTTTTTGCAGTGGAAAGAAAAGGCGTGCACATCTCCCCACCATTTTCAGCCCGTTGAAGGTTTTTTTATTATTTTCGTTTCAAGTTTGCCTCCCGTCGGATCCGCGCCTTTGACCAAGTAGGGACGCCAGGTGGGGTGGTGTAGATGGTGTCTAGGTGGCGTCTGATAGGCGTTCTCTAGCTATCTGACGGGCAATAACGTCTTGCTCCCAATAGTCTAAGTGTCATTGATAGAAATATAATAACTATTAATAATAAATAAATAAATAAAAGAGCAATGCGATGGCATTTATGAAGAAACTAAATATTAAAACTCGTCTCCAATTAACACTTGCTATGCACTGGTCCAATATATTGCATAAATGAAGACCCACCTGAAGAGAAGTCCACCATCATAGTTCTCAATCTTCGATTAATTCCTACATATCATCAGCAAATATGGCACTGTATTGGTTAACAATAACAAATAGATGCATCCTATGATGACTAGCCATCTTTTGTAGGTATTCATAAGCATATCTCGGGTCTAGGTCATCAAAGATCCCAGACAACCATGACACTCTGCATCTTAGCAACCGTCACGCCAACACTATTGTCACGGCAGGTCAAGAAGTTAGGCTTGTTGAAATAAATTAGTTCAAAATACACCATAAGAGCAACTTAGTAGAGTGAATGGTCAAATACACGCAAGAAATGAAATGCAGATACCTCTAGGCACATCACACACAAACACACACTATAAACTCCTACCCTAGGTAAGTATCCAATAATGCGAAGACATTCTGGCAACATGTCATAAATCTGCAATACACAATAAAGGACTTGGTTTTGAAGGAAACGAGTTCTAATACAATTTATTTAGGAATGCCAAATCTTTCATATATACAATGCATGTAGAAAAGACAGGTCTAACAAACATCAATAAATCATACACCAACAAGATATGATCCAAAAAAAATTCATGTATGATTTGTTGTATTATATCAATCAAAACCGGGAAAACACATGTTTCCCTAGACTTGAACATAAAAAATAAAGTAACGCTGATATCTGGTTATAAGCTTGGTTGGATCTAGACAAAATAAGAAATTGACAGGATGAAAATAAAAGATGGTAGCTCAAACACGAAAGCTTACACTTGTTGACGTGCCAGGGTACCCCATCCAACTTTTGCCAAATTAACCGTACACCAAATAACAAAATAAAAAGGGGAAATGTTGGTTGCATATAGTCACGCCGCTCATAAGCCACCCTTCAAACGTGGGTAAATGAAAAATTAAGAAACAGCTATGTATGAGATTGATAGCACCAAAGCATTTTATATTAAACATTCATCAAATACCACTCCATAACATAAGAAAGAGAAAGAAATAGCATCCATGGAACTTAATCATCATGATGATAAGTAAAATACTACAAGGGGAAAGACGTTGGATCAAGTCAAATGACTGTTTATATATATATATATATGCTGCCATCGTCAAACTGGATAGACTAGTCCCCTTGGTTCGTATCCCCTGTTATCGTTCCTCTGCAATATCAATCAATGAATTCGTTAATATATATATAAATTAATTAATTAGACCCCAAAAAGAAGTATATCTACTAGACAGACAATACATTTGATTCTTTTGAATTTGGTTCGTCGTCTGATTCTTCTTCTGATTCTTCTTCAGACTCGGATTCTTCTGACACGGATTCTTCTGATGATTCTGAATCTGGTTCTTCTTCTTCTTCTACCACTTCATCATCTTTTTCACGAAACAGTTTAGAACTACAATAAGAAAGAGAAAAATTAAATTAGAAACAAAACCTATTAAAAACTAAAGGAAAGAAAGAAAGAATACTACTGACCACCATTTTAAACAAATCTGTCCATATACCCAATATCGTCTACAAACAAACAAACAAACAATTAGGCGGCAAGATTAGCTAACTAATTAATTAATATACTTATAAGTAATAATAATAATAATAATAATAATAATAATAATAATAATAATAATGAAGCGCTGTTTTTAATAATAAAAATAAATTTTCAAAGAAAGAAAGAATAAAACTGACGTACTGATCTTCACGGGAGAAAGTTTTAAATTCAGCAGGTGAGGCTTTTAATAACTCGTACTTCTTCTCCTTTTTGACTTCCGCCGGTCCATCATCACCAAACCCTGAATTTTATTTAATTAATTCAAGTAAATTAAATTAAAATTTATAAACAAAAAAGAGATAAATTAAAATAGATTATTATTTTGGATCTACATAAAGACGCTTCTACATCTGTCCTTGACATTTTTTCCATTTCTGCGACAATCAAATCAATTTGTTAATAATGTTAACACAACAAATAATAATAATAATTAATCCAAGCCTCTATCAATCAATTGGGATTATTATTAATTCAAGATAATAATCATAATCATAATAACAATGAAAGTTGATGTTCGCCGTTAAATATAGATATATGGCAAAAGTAAATGTACGTTGTTAAATATATAAATATATGGGTAAAAGTGAACATAAGACTCCCAAACTAATATTTTAATATTTTTTAAAAATAAATAAATGAGGCCTCATGATTAAAAAACAAAAATCTTATTATTAGGGTTATGACATAAGTAAATACTTATAAGACTCTCATAATATAATATGGACTAATATTTTACGAGTAATATTTTTTAAAAATAAATAAATGAGGCCTCATGATTAAAAAACAAAAATCTTATTATTAGGGTTTTCTTCCCGAAATCAAATTAAATCAGTTTCGACCAACCGAGCGAGAATGTCAGAAGTAGATAAGAAGAAGGAAGACTTTGTACCGACCGACGAAACAGATAAGAAGGAGAAGAAGAAGAGGAAGAAGTGGCGTATTAGGCAGAACGGCCGGTGGTTCAAGATCGATAAGAAATGTATCAAGGAGTCTGATAATCTCCGTATATTTTACGGGTGTACTTATCTCGACAGTAGGTCTTTGAATATCAGAAAAACCAGCATCCTTAAAATGGCTCTTCCGCTGTATTCTTTAGTTTTAGTTAATGAGGAAAGGAAAGGAAAGGAGATGGAAACTTTATAAAATGCATTCTTAAGATTTTTTTAAAGGTGGAAAGGAGAGGAGAGGAGAGGAGAAGGAGGGGAAGTTCAGTGTAAATTGCTTCAACTTTTTTCCGCCCAAAATTGGGGTGATTAGTAACCCTCTCCTTTCCTTTCTTTTCCTCATTAACTAAAACTAAAGAATACAGTGTGCATGTTTGGGAAGTAGTCTTAATATCCATGCCTAATACCCTTTCATATACGCCTTGAATTAATTTTTTTTAATTTTTTTTTTCGGAAAGGCAAATTTCATGAATTAATTTATTGTTTAGATGGTTTGGTAGAGTTTTCCCAAAATATAGTCCCCGAGTTGGGTATACTAAGAGGCATGTTATTGAGTTTAAATTTACCGTTAAAAAGTTTTAAAAAAATTATTGTTTAATAGTAATAGCATTAGTTTTAATTTAAATTTAATTTTAATTTAATACTCATACAAATTTTATTTTTATTTTTTAACGGCAAATTGGGCTCAACTTCATTGTCTCTTCATATACTCATCTCTAATTTCAGAGGAAACCTGGTAACTTCCGAGAAACCCATTTCTCCAGCCCAACAAGCATTTTACTCGCATCCAGATTTGAAGCTAAAACTTCAAATTTCCAAGTTCCCCCAAATAGAAAAATATTCCTTTTATTCGGTATATTCGAAAATAACAAGTATTTTGACTTAAATTTATTAGGGGTGAGTACGGTTCGGTTTGAGTCGGTTTTTGGTTAAAACCGACAACCAAACCGAAATAATTCGGTTTTTGAAAACAAAAACCAATGGTTTTTGGTTTTAAACGGTTTGGTTTTTTCGGTTTGAACCTATTTCGATTCGGTTTTTAACCATTTATGGGCTTTTGGACAACTTGGGTTAGAAATGTTTAAAGTTTATGCCCTATGATTACACTACAACTTTTTCAAACAATATCAGTAACACAATACAGTACAACAATGATAATAAATCCACTAAAATAAGTTGAACAAACTTTGTATATGTTTCAAACAAACTTCATATATATAGGAAAGGTTATATTAGGAACCCCTAAAAGGTTAAGAACCTTTAGGAACCATTTTTTTAACTAAATTGCATACATATGCTCACTTGCATATATATGCTCGACTTGCATACATATGCTCATATGCTCGAGCATATGTATGAAATTTAGTTAAAAAAAGGGTTCCTAACCTTTTAGGAGTTCCTAAAATAACTTTTCACTATATATATATATATATATATATATTTTAGTATATAAAACATTAAAATACATTACTTTATCAAAGTTATATGAGAAAATAATAAAAGTTGTAGTACTTCATGCATTAAATTAAAAAAAAAACTCCGAATAAAAGTACTTGACAAAAGCAAGAAAATTCTAAACAATATACTCCCTTTTATCGCTTAAAAAAAGTTGGTATTGTGCTATTAATATTATTAAAAAAAATAATATTTTTGAAACCTTCAACTAGCTCATGTTTCATGTTTGATAACTTATCACTTAAGAGATAAATCAAACTTTTGTAAGGGCGTATAATGGTAATCATCAAGACATCAACCCAAATGAATTACTTATTACTGAATCACTGCACTCATGTAATAACTCGAGCAAGTCTCTAATTCATTGACTCAACTGGACCACTATCATTGGTCATTTGGTCCTTAGCATAATCCATAAGTATAGCGCTTGGTATATTTTATATGATTATATATGATTATAAATTAATTAAACTTTACTAAGAAAGGTTATAGAAAGACGCTTAGACTAAGAGTGGAGCTTCCTCACAAGGAGGGGACTTCCGCCATGTGGCGCCAAGTCACCATCTAGGTTGCCTCTTTAAATTGGTGGAGTGACGATTCCTTTGATGGTGAGGAGACTTCCGCCAAATGTCAATATATAAATGGTTGAAAATATAAAAAAATGAAAAAGTGAAGGAGAAATAAATAAAGCCCAAGGCGATATGTATGTAACGTCCAAAGCAAAAAAAAAACCCCCAAAACGCTAAGGGGGCGGTGTACCCAACGAACCGGCGACGAATTAGAGCCGCGATCGCCCCACTCCCTTTAGCCTTACTACACGTGTTAAATGTAGTCATCTTTTGGTATAGCTATATCAACTATTGAGCATGATTGGGTCCAATTGGCTTTAATGATCAAATGCTTCCTATATATAAACTCGTAAACAATAATTTTTATTATTATTGTTGTTATTGTTGTTGCTGCTGCTGTTGTTGTTTAGGTTATTTAAAACGGATGAGTTTTTTGACTCAAATGTACAAGAAATAACCGAATATTTATTTGAGCCTTTCTTAATTCCTTCTCTGGTCATCTTCAAGATGTTACCTTGAAAGTGGTTAAATATATAGTTTTTATATATAAATATCTTTCAAGGTTAAACATGGTCGTAAATTATCTAGTTTCATTTTAGGAAGATTATTCATAACTTCTATATTTTAATCTCTTTAACTATCGCTGGAATCAATGAATGATTAGATAAAGAAATGAGGCCAAAAAGGGGTGGTTTTAAGGTTTGAGATTTAGATCCTTTTTAAAAAAAAGTGAATCTATTTAATCCGGGGATATTTCAGTTCCCCACGTGTCACTCAACAATAAGTAATTAGTGACCGGGGAGCACTTTAGGTATTTTACTTTCTATACCCTTCTTCTTCTTGTAATGCACATTTTGTCTAATTAATTCGATAAGTTTACTAAAATAATCCAACCAATAATGTCTACTCTTTGATAAAGTATATGACTACGTATATTCTTAATATTCCCATTTATAAATACGAAGAAATTTGTATCTTACCCCCTTTCACCTAACTACTTTCTATATTTAAATAACTTAACTAATATATAAAAAATTCAACACCAATTAACAAATCAAAATAAAATGTTTATTTGGAGAGCTATTATCAACAAAGTACTTTTATTACATCACCGCTTCCAACAATAATCCTAAGGCATCAATCAGCGAAGATAGTCTCCGTCACCTTAGCCGCATTAATTTAATTGGTTTAAATTTTGAAATTCAATTTTAAAAATTAAAAGTTTGAGTTAAACTTGAATTTACAAAATTTAGAAATTAAATATCGCGTCGCGCGAGTAGAATAATAGTGTTCATTAAGTAATATATGAAATATTTACACTACTAAAATATAAATGAAAAATGAAGTATCGATCTTTTTGTTTACGGGTATTATGACATTATCACTACAATAAAATATCAGTTTTTCACACTTTTAAAAGTATGAACGTTTGTCAATGTTTTCACACTTAAAAAGTGTATATAAATCTTTACATTTATATAAGTGTAAAGAAATTCAAGTAATTATCACAATTTTCACACTAATATATATGTGACAAAAAAGATCTACATTAATTTGTAAGTATAAAAAATTTATACATACCTTCAAACGTGAAATAAATTGATAAATTTATTGAATAATGATATATAGACTTAAATTTTAAATTTAAAAATAGGCCTAAACATTTTATCAATTACAATATGTCATTCACCTTTTCTCTCTCATCATGTTTACATTTGATTTTGACACACACACACACACACACACACACATATATATATATATATATCTTATTCTTAAGTCTATACTTAGACCTGTTTAGTTCGGAGAATTTCCTAAAATTAGATGGAATTGGAATCTGAATTCCATTTCATATCTTGTTTGCTTAACAGAATGAAATTCAGATTCCATTCAATGTTTTAGGCATACTAATGATTTTCCTAGGATAAATAAATGTGTAAAATCAAAGGTATAAACATGTTAGAGAGAAAAAAGATGAATGAGATGTGTTAATTGATAAAGTATTTAGGTGTGTAACAGTTACATACATATTAGGCTTAACATGTCATTAATTTACACCCTGGATATATGACACTATATAAATCCATTATAAGACTCATAGTAATTTTTCGTCCCACTACTTGATTAATATTTATTTATGCTTTTTCGGCCTAGAAGCTAAGCATTTTAAAGAGGACTTTTCGCTTAATCAAGATCTAACTCTCTTTTATCTTTAGAGAAACTAAAAAAAAAAAAAAACCTAGTAAGAAAGCCTCATATATAGACATTTAAAAAAAGTGTGATGGGAAGAGGGAAGATTGCTATTAGAAGGATCGATGATATAACGAGCAGACAAGTGACGTTCTCCAAGAGAAGGAATGGATTGTTGAAGAAAGCAAAAGAGATAGCCATTTTATGTGATGTTCAAGTTGGAGTCATCATATTTTCCAGCACTGGCAAGCTATCCGAATTCTCCAGCACCAGGTTAATTAATATATTTATGTATCTCCTTATTACAAGCAAGTTTTTGGATCATTAATCAGAATCCGTCAGATAGTAGCTAGTATCTTGAAAGTAACCTGTGTATTTTTCCCCTCGATCTTTTGAAGACCGAATAAAGCAATTAATATGAATACATGTAGCTATATATGTACGTATATGAGGATCTATATATCTATCTATATATGGCTATTTATATATATATAATAAAGCAGTTTCCAGGCACATAAATAACTTCTTTTGTCGACTGGTATTTCTAAGTATGAGCAGCTTAAAGATCGAGGCGATGTTAACCGTATCTACGTATTTTCTTTTACTGTTCTTGTCTAGTAAATTTAATTTATTGTTGTAGAGTGTAGACTTCTCTTTATCTCAAATAAAAAGTATATATTTTAGATTAGATTCAACGTACAATAATTAAGATATATAACCTTGCATTGATGATTTTATATTAAACAAGTTTGGTCGTCACATAGTTAAAAGTAATTGCAATAATTACAAGTTCTGAATGCAAATGATTTTAATTTTATATATGGATGGATCAATAACTTGTCACACGAGTTTTTAAACTAACAATAGGAGTAGTTTGTTTAACAGTTAGTTTTGGGTTACTTTTGCTCCATATATATAGTTTACTGAAATCAATTTTGAGCTAATTGATGCTCAGGTTGGCTTTAGATTCAATTCCCAAGTTATTCATTACCTTGGACCATCATTTTCTTTGATCATCAGTCGTTGATCGATCGATAAGGTCGATACAGGTCAAGATGCTTTTTTTGTTTTGTGCTAATTAAGAAGCTTTGATTTGTCTGATAATTTAGCATGAAATCAGTGATTCAACGCTATCATAGATCAAAAGAAGAGAACACCCGGTTATTGAATCCCACATCAGAGGTCAAGGTACAATATTATATCTTCTTTTATATATTCATTCATAGTATAAATCCAGCCTTCTTGTAACTTTAACTTAGATATGTACTAGAAGAATACCCGCACGATGTGGCGTATTTTAATTTTGAATACATTTTTATATTGTTGTTGGTTAACCTTACTATAAACCGAAACATTTGAAATAATCTTTGATGAATAGTTAAGTACGTAGGTTGTCATGCATATATATACTATTGATCCATCTGTCTAATTCTTAATGTAATCGCTAGATTTGGCAAATGGAAGCAGCAGTACTGAAACAACAACTGGAAACACTGCAAAAAACTCATAGGTTAATTTCCTTAATTTATTCTTTAATTTTAATTTTTGTTGGATATTGAAATCTAATTACTGCATTAATTAGTCTCAGTCTTGAGTCGAATACTTTAACAATACCTAAAAGAGGGGTTGTTAATCGATCTCAACTCAACACATACATGTCATTACTTTTATTGATCGAAGTTGCTTCTTCATGCTAATTATTGACACCGTATTTTTGTAAGGTTAGGCAGGTGATGGGAAATGAACTCAACGATCTGAGTATTCAAGACCTGCAAAAACTAGAGAATCAATTGGAAATGAGCCTACGAGGCATTCGTTCGAAGAAGGTACATAAGTTGTGCTTCACTTAAATACATACGAGTAATATGAAAACAAATTTAAATAGAATATATAGTGTTCTAAAAGACATAACGACTTACTATTTTATTTGTTTCTTTTTACCATCATACATTTATATGTTTTAGTTAACCACCGACGTTTTTAAATTTTTTTCTTTTCAACCATCATATAACTCGAATATTGAAAAGGGTAAATAAAGTGTAGTTAATATAAGCAAGATATAACATGACATAATTTAACTTACGAGAATAATTTCGATATAATTTGAATTCTTAAAATAACTTGCATTTAAATTCTAGCTACAAACACTATTTCAGTCAAGGAATAAAGGATCCTGATATTAATATCACAAGTTTACAAGCTACTTTATGTCTTGTTATACTTGTATTAACAACAGCATATTACCGTCCTTTTCATCGATATATGAGTTATACAATGGTTTAATAAGAAAGACAAATTTTAAAAGTTTCTTGGTTATATGTAACAATGAAAGATATGTTATTCTTTTAGATTATTACCCAGTTAAATACAATATGTTCATTGTTCGAACAACTTTTCTTCATTGACTTTTGACACATTAGAACTAATTAAGGGTATAATTGCCTTATTTTAATTTATTTTAGGTTAAATTACATGATCATCCTATGGTTTACCTGTTTTGTATGTATCGTCTCTAGTGGAAAATTAACTACAAGGCTCGACTATGCGGTTGTCTAATTTTCCAAGTTAGTCAATTTGGACTACAACATTAATTAAGGATGAACTTGTTAAAATTAGAGAACCACAAGGATGGTCCTTGCAATAATGTTTCGTTGAGGAACAAGTCTTAATAATATATAGGTTTACAATTACTTTAGATATATTTTTAAATAAGATATATGGTTGAATAGAAACAAGTCTTAATAATACGATTGTTAAATAAGATTTTAATAAAATTGTCTCACAAAAGACAAAACGAAAATAAATTATTTTGAATATTTTAGAAAATAAACCATCTTTACTACCTTATAAAAATTATAGCACTACTATTCTTAGAAATGTTGAAATTTACAATATGCGATATGACATAAATACCCCCCTTATTTTTTCTAAATTACCCCCTCTTTTATTCACTAATTTAAATATCTCCACTTAATATACCTAAAATACCCTTAATGAAATAATTTACAACATTTATCCATCAACTCTTAAAATAAATACACTACCCCATTTTACATCAATTACATTTACATCAATAGCTTACACTACTCGCCGTCATCACCACCAGTCGCCACCCGTCGCCACCGTCACCACCACACCGCCGTTGCCGCCACCGCCGCCGCATTGCGCGGGTACCATGCTATTTAATTTAATATATAGCTATAGAGGAAAGGTAATTTAAGAACACCTACTTTTAAGGAAACAAATATACAAATATCAGTCATCCATTTTCCACCATCTTCGATCAATCTGAGCCATCCATTCCCCATCTTCTTACGCGCTGCCGCTGCCACCACCACCACCACCATCATATCCGACCACCACCAAGGGAGGAGCTCGCACGGCTAAGAGCAGAGCCCGTACCGATCACCACCATCACCGATCATCCCCACCATCTCCCCTTTAGAACCTGTACCGTATTATCGATCGGAAAAAGATGAAGAAGAAGATGGGAGAAGTGATCGGAGGGTTGAGATTGTTTTGATCGGATGATTGAGATTTGTTTTTGCGTTCCCTTGAAAGTGGGTGTTCCTTGATCAATAACCTAACCCGCTATAGCTATATTGATCGATGATCGATTTAGGATGGTTATTTTCTCAGGCTTTAAATCTGAAGTTAATTATTAGCATTTGGTCTATATATGCTGGGATTATTATAATCTTAAAAAATAATAATGTTTTGACTTAAATAGAGGTGAACTTTCAAAATACTCGGAATTTCAAAGTTGATATTTTAGTTTGGTTGAATTCAATATGATCTACTTAAAGCAGACCCATCCAGTTATCATTTGTATTCACAAATACACTCTTTATTTAAATATTTTCATAAGTTTTAGCATTTCTTAAATATTTTTTGAAGTCACTACTATCTGTTAAATAACTCGGTTAAATTGCTGTATTAAAAAAAAAAACTTCAAATTAAACCACATTTATAAATAATTAATAATAGGTTTTAATTCATCCGCGTGTATGCAACCTGCTTATTTATTACCAAATAATTTTGCAGGAAAAGATTTTAATGGACGAGATACAAGAACTGAACAGAAAGGTTTTCAATTAGTTCTTTTTTTTAAAAAGTTTTTTTTTACAGAACAACTGTAATTATGCTATAATTTAAATTAAATGTGTGTTTTGTGTGTGTGTTTTTAACTACATATATAGGGTATCTTGATACACCAAAAAAACGTGGAACTCTACAAGAAGGTAAAGATACCTCCCTTTAGAATTTAAGGGCACTTACGTGATAGACTGATCATAGTTGCCTAAGTTTTCTTATGCATGCATGCCCTCAGATATATGGAACAAGAGATAATGCAGCAAGCCTAACGGTGGAAGCTAATGGTGACGGGCTCATGAATCCGCAGCTAAGCCAACTCGATCAGGATCGAAATCTTGGAATACCAACGAGATATTGAGATCAAGAAGACCAATTAAGGTCTGAATTTTCCGGCAATAACGAAATATATAGGCGAAAGCTTAATTATCATCATATAAAACGAAAAAGATGGAAAAGAAATATCTAAAACTCAGTTGATAATGTTAGTCCAAGCTAGATTCACTAGGGGAATTCGATGTGTATTTGTTAAAAAGTTCCAGAAAAAAACGTCAAAGTACTCCTGCAATATTATTATATGATATGAATATATAGTGAGTCGATTTTCATCAAGTGTAGTTATGGGATAGCAATCATTATATCAAAAAAATTTATCATTTCATTAACTAGTGGCGAATCTAGAAATAAAAATCACGTACATGTATCTAATTATAATTCATATAATATAAATAAATCAAAATGCTTACTTTATAATTCATCTAGATCCAAGTCTTTAGATAACATGTGTCCAAACATAGTTTTTCATATGCTTGATTAAGAGATATATGATTAAGTGTTGCTCGTCGTCGTTACCATTTACTATATAGACCGGAAAACATGACCTTTTGAAAATGAGCTAGGTTAAGTGAGAATTTTTTTTCGAACATTCAGTTGGTACACAACATTCACGGAAACCTCACCGATTAATAGTGAAGCCCTGCACGTACTCTAGTCAACGAGGTGGTTGACTATGAGCCGTTACACGTATTCAGAAGGAGAAACCCCAAGTCATGTCAACCCAGAGGATCGAACTCATGACTTGGGTAAAACCCTTGCCCTCTCAGGCCAAAGCCATCATGGAGGGACTTTAATTC
>JAOXNX010000026.1:25367321-25382953 GCA_028566075.1 Solidago caesia | reverse complement strand
AAGAGAATGAGAGCAGCACATGAGCCTAGAATAGGGTCAAATAGAGTTACAAAACATGGTGTGGAGATGACTTGCCAAAAATGCTTTCAGAAAGGGCACAATGCTAGGGGGTGTAAGAATGAAGAGGTTCCAAGGCATGATCATTTGAGAAAGCATAGTGGAAGGCCAAAAAAGGCCAAAGAAGGTGATGCAACTCCTGCAAGTCATGCAATTCCTGAAAGTCAACCTCATAATCCTAGTGTACCAATTCCTGAAAGTCAACCTCAAAGTGATGGAAGAGCTGCAATAAGTCCTGGAAAAAGGAGAGGGTATACAAAAGAAGGTTTTGTATTTCCTATGCCTGCATCAAATATGGGTATGTTAACCAGACAAGTATGCATATGTTTTGTTGTTTTTTAATGTGGTTTAGTGCTTACTGTTGCATATGTTTTCTTGTAGCTCCTAATGTTGGTACTTCAAGAGGTGTGAGCAAATTGCCTATTAAAAGATGTGGAACAACACTTGGTAAGGGCAGGGGCAGGGGTGGACCAAGAGTGGCATTTGGAAGGACAATGAGTTGGATGGGTGATGGCATTGGTACTTTTGGCACTTGTAATAGGTCTGATCAAGCAAGACCATCAACTAAAGATCCAATTTCAATGTCTGGCCCAACAAGGAACAATGAAATATATAATGGCACACAGGAAGCCATTTACTGGACCAGGAAGCACATACAATGATGCCTTAACTGTGGCAGATGATGATGTTTAGTGAAACTAGTTTGTTGAAACTGTTTAGTATAAGCATGGTAGTCTTTTGAAACTGTTATTATAACCATCATGTAACTAAGTGCAGTGACACTATATTTAGATGCTCCTAATGTTAGTATTAGCATGGTAGTCTTTTGGAAACTGTTATTATTATCATGATGTAACTAAGTGCAGTGACACTATATGTAGATCCTCCTAATGTTAATATGACCATGGTAGTGTTTTGGAAATATGCTATCTCCCCCTTTTTAATGTTAGTATAGAATGCAATGTTAGTATAGAATGCCGGAACAAATATATAAGGTCAAAAGTCATTCATTTCATACTAATTAAACATTACAACCAAAAAGGAAACATTACAATACTTACTACATAACACTACTTAGATAGGTGAACCCACTTAGTACATGAACACACTTAGTACATGACTATTATACCTATGACAATGCACACCATTGCCATAACCCCAAAGAACATATAATATAGTTTGTTCCAAAAATTCAATTTTGACTTTTCAAAAGTCAACTATTCCATGGCTTTCAACAACATCATCCTTGAATCATCTTCATCAACCCCAGTTCCAGATTTAGGGTTATACATCTTTGTTTGTGAGCGAAGGTCGTACAAGAGATCCTTGTAGTATTGAGAAGGCAACTCTTCATCAATGAAACGAAAGTAGTACAATAACTGATACAAAACCCATTTATTATCAATCACACTTGTATATGAAGAACCCTAATTCAATTTCGGAAATAATAAAGCAAACACACGTTAGGGCATCGTACAAACCGCCGGCCAGGATTCGATCTAGTCCATGAAGCTATGATAAACATCTTTTCTCCACAGTGGCAATATGTATAACGATCGTTGACTTGCAGATGAAGAAGACGACTTTGATGCCATTAATCGAGCGGGAGAAAAAAAAAAGAAAAAGAGCGGGAAAAGAAAAAAGAAGAACAATAAAAAAAAGAGGGCAAAAATTAGGGCTTTATAAGGCATACACTTGTATCCGATGTGGCATGTTACGTGGACCTGACCTGTACATCTATGTGGCAGTCACCGGTTACACATAGGCATCCAACCGGTATTTTACATCATTCGATCAAAACAACAAGTTGCTTACCTACAATGCACAGGATTTAAGTTGCATACCCACAATGACAAAACGAGACAAGTTATTTACATTTTGAAGTACTAAACCCTATTATTAATTATTTTTGTTTTTATCATTAATTTTAATAATAAATTGAAGTTTAAAAAAGAAAGGAAAAGGGAAAGAGGACGGGGAGGAATAGACAGACATCCCTTGCAAGTGGGGGGGAATAGGCGTCTGGGTAGGGAGTGTGGAGGAGTAAACAGGCACTCCATGTCTCCATCCACCCTCATACAATTTCTTGATTAACGATGACGGATAGTTTTTCGTTGTTAACATTTAAATTTAAAGTTTTGTATTTAGATTATTAAAATAAAGTTAAAATAGGATATTAAACTTAGTCTGGCCCGAAAATATTTTATGCTGGGCTTCAACATTTATCAAGTGATGATAAACGAGCAACTAGTCTGATTAAGTCACAGCTTGTGCGACATTAATTATTGCGTTTGTATTTGTTATTAATGTGGTTTCATTATGCTAGTTATAAACTGAAGTGACAATAAACTTTTCAAACGAAGAAACGTAAAAGAAGAAGGGCAAATATTTATTATTATTATTTCTTTAAATATATTTTTGATGTTGTCCCCTAATTTTAGTTTGTTACTTTTTATTATCACTTGTTTCTCTCTGACTATTTAGATGTACGAATAAATCCACAGCGAAACGTGTACATAATTATCCTCGTTTTCTTTATTAGTAAAGCAAAATGAGAAAAGTTCATACATAGAATGTGATTTTCGAGCCATTCTAAGTGATGGGTATTTGAAAATTTATACGCTAACACTATTGTATTTCAAATATTAAACGAGTAGTTGACCAAGTCTATCAGGGGTACGTGGGTTCACGTCACTTGGTGAAAAGTTAACCCATCTCCTTCGCTTGATGGGTTAATATCACCGCTATGCATCACCTTTTCTGTGCAATAAGCCCCGTATATCATAAAACAACAACAACAATACTTGATTCCGTCAAAAATGGGGTGTGGAGAAGATAAGATGTAGATAGTCATTCCTCTAACTTTACTCTTGCATTTAATATTATCAAAAAAATTAATGCAATATTAATTAATCAAAACAAAATAAAATTAATTATAACAAAAATTTAATATATTACTATAAATCAAAAAGTCAACTTAACAATCAATATTAATTAATCAAAACAAAATAAAATTAATTATAACAAAAATTTTGATATATTGCTATAAATTATAAAAACTTAACAATAAATGGTACTGTAATAAAAAAAAAATAACTTTGTAACATAATACCTTAAAACTCTCTTTGTTACAGAAGTATCACGGAATTCGAATGTTGTCACCTTCGACCATTTAACCATATATTCTTATTAAAATATTTAAAACATATTTGGTTGTTATCCGATGCTCGAAAACACTTCTAAGTTCTAATAGATACCATGAGTCCATGACCAATACCTTGTAAAGAGAGTAAGGGCAGAAAATCCATGACGTTGCACGTTGCTTTTTTTTAATAGTATACTTTCCTTCACGCCAAGTCGTCAACTTTAACTTCACATCCATCAGTTTTTACTGTTTTCGTTGTGTTTGTTCCTATTTTCTTTGTTACATACTTACATGAAATCATTTACAACAAAAACATATGTACAAAATATTTTTTTTAGAAACCAAATATTTCTCTCTAACAATGATATTTATTATCATTTACAACATAAATTTTCTAGCTAACAATGATATTTATTAACATTTATATGGTGTCAATTAGTATTCCACAACTAAAACTTGTTAAAAATTTCTCTCTTAATTTAGAAACCAAATATTTTTTTACTTGCTGACAAAAATCTTGTCAAAATCAACAAACCTATCAACATATCTCGGAAAATCTTTAACCAAGGTAAAAAGGTAAACTCATAAGTTTTTTCTTCAAAGCTTTATAGACTCGTAGTTCATAATTTCAACTCCTATCTATACATATCTATTATATATAGTAGAAAGGTCGGACGCAAAAAGAGCGAATTTCATCTCTTTTGGGTAAAGTCAAAAAGTCAGATTTCATTAATGGCGTTGAATATGTTTGACCGGTACAAGCAAAAGGGGCAAATTTTTTTAGGCAGAAGGGGCGAAATATATCTATTATATATAGTAGAAGGGGCGGATGTAAAAGGGGCGCATTTCGTCTCTTCTGGGTAAAGTCAAAAAGTCAGATTTTATTAATGGCGTTGAATATGTTTGACCGGTACAAGCAAAAAGGGCGAATTTGTTTAGGCAGAGGGGGCGAATTTCGCCCTTTTTGGGGTCGGGTGTCTATAGCCAACTACCATGTTGTCTCTAACATGACCCAAATGTTAATATACTAAAACAGGATTTATACATTCTTTGATTGTCACGTGGCGTTTTATTTAAGCGACACGTGTCTCTTTTAAATTTATATTCAAAAATTATACTTTTTATATACATAAATAATTAAAATTATTAATTAATTAATTAATCAATATATAAATATAGATACCTAATATAACTAATACTCTTATATTAAAAATCATATGATATTCATTATTACCAATTGATCATAGATCAACTGGTACCGTCACCATGTGACCACAGAGGCCCACAGATGAAAGTTGCAGGTCACATGTTTGAAATGTGCCAAAGGCAAATGGAGAAACTATATTTTGTGATCCATGTGTGAGGATGGTGAGTCAGTGGGCATAAGTTGTATGCGGTGTGCGCTCTGGGTACCAAGACGGTACATGTGACCAAGCTCAACAACGATCCTTAAGAACAAAAACATACAAGACTCCAAAATTGTTTTAGGTTTAATTATTTAGGTTTTATAGTTAAAACCTAAATTAGTTTTAGCAAATGTTTTTTTTCCCTTGGTGTTTGGTGGGTTTCGAATTCAACACCCCTCACAAGGGTATTCAAATTCGACTAGATAGTTGTGAGGGATATTGTGGTTTGCAGTTCGTAAACTTGAAGATGTCTAGCCATTCTTGGTTGGAATATTGTTCGTGTATGCACACTTTGGAAGATTTTTACTTTGGAATCTTGTTTCCGGAATATTCCATCATGATGAAAGGATTATTCTACCGCAACGAAGTTAGTTTGTATTAATTTTAAGTTATGTATATTGCACGTATGGGATATTGGAAAGGGATAATTAATTATATTTAATTGTTTATTAACACTTCTTTCGCCGCGCAATAATTAATTGTTAAATATTAAAATTTAATATTTTACTTCAAACGGTTCAAGTAATCCATATTGTGTTTCGGTTAATGAAAATCCCAACATATTTCGGCTGGTCTTAGAAAAAAAAGAAAAATAAAAATAAAATAAAATGGATGAGTGGGGTCGGCTAGTAGCCGGAAAAGAAGAAAAAGAAAAAAAGATAAGAAATTCTAAAAAAAATTGAAGTTAAGTAAATAAACAGATTTGAATATCTTGATTAAAATTTAGATATTTTAAAAGAGTTTTTTTTTATTTAATGTAGATTGATTCGGGAACTGGATTGAAGTTTGAAGAGTTGTGGAATAAGCTAGTAATAGATTAAACAAGTTTAGCAACTACTGTTTTAGCTATTATATAAATATATCTACATTATTATATAAAACATATAGATTTTTTTTTTATTTTAATAGTTGAATTTTAAGTATAAAACAAGTATCAACTTTACATCCAAACCATCAATTGTAAAAATCTTAAAAATAAACGGAAGCATGATTGTTGCATTATGCACTAACACCAAAAATCACTTTGATACCAAAAATCAATGCAAAGTGTATTTACTTTAATAACTCATAACGAATATTACAAGAGATCTATCTATGCTCACATTAGGTGGAGTTGTTTTTTGGGTATGGTTACATTAAGCCACTATTTCATTTTTTAATCTATGATATACAACTATGATGATCAAAATTTATTTTTTTTGTTTTTTAACGTTTCTCACGTGCACCGTATAACTGTCATTTGTTTTTTTAATTTTCACCCATTGCATCGTGCATCATACTTCTTGTATATATATAAGCACCCATAATCATATATCAACTACCACGTCGCCTTAATTTCATGCTAAAATATTCAAATTCAAACTTCATAATATATTTTAAACGCTTGAAACCTTAGAGAGTAAAATTTTATCTTGACTCACCTTAAGGCAAATCAGTGACTAACCTATTTAAATTAGTTGGTTTTGGGTAAACAATTAAATTGAAATGTGATTAATAATAATGTTAATTATAGGAAAGATCTAGACATCTAGTTACTAACTGTAAAGCATAAACATAGACAATGTACCTATTTATCTAGACCATGACCAATGACTTGTGATGTGAAGAGAGTAAGGGGATGACATTTGCACGTTGCTTTTCTTTTGCGCTATAATTATACCAGTACTTTTCTCCATGCCAACTTTTACTCCACAAGTTCCCTACTATCTTTCTCAATTCTCATCATCATACATAACTTTTCACTGTTTTCAGTTTGTTCTTTTTTTTTTTTTAGCGTGTTTGATCCTGTTCTTTTTGTTACATACTTACATGAAATTAGGAACGTCTCCGAATATGTACGTTTAATTAAATTTTATATTTAATTATAGATTGCGTATAAATTATTATGTTTACCGATATCGATCTCTTTTAATTTGTTAGTTCTATATCTTGAGTTCCATAAGTTAAACTTAAAGAATCATTTTCTAGCTTACAATTATATTTATTAAAATTTATATTTAGTAAAAATTAGTATTCCACAACTAAAACTTGTTAAAAATGTTAGAATATAATTGTTATTATTATTCACTATCCCTATAAATGTGTCCTAACCTATTTATGCATCTTGATGTACATTGTTGTTGTTTTAATATTAATTAAGTTACAAGACTTTTGAGATGAAAGCAACTTAATACCATTATGAAAGTGCTTTTATTAGTAATGATGAAAGACTCTTGAGATGCAACTCTTTAATATCAAGGAGTTGATCCTCATCTTTAGCCCTGTATAAATATGAGATAAGGGATTAGGCTTTCACCCATTATTCCATACAACATACACTTAGAATATATTACTATCTTATTCATTTCATTTTCATCATAATAAGGAGAGGCTCAAGTAGAAGATCAAGTATCCTAACGACGTAATACTCATGACGTCGTCATCTCATAGATCAAGTGAGCGTAATTACCTCATAGTATTATGAACTAATCAATATATCTTTAAAAAATAAAAAAATCCTCTCATAATTTAGAAACCAAATATTTTTTACCCTCTAACAAAAATCTTGTCAAAATCAACAAACCTTTCAACATATCTCGAAATAACCAAAATCTTTAACCAAGGGTAAAAAGGTAAACTAACAAGTCTTTTCTACAAAGCTTCACAGTTATATTTTGAACTCCTACTCCTATATATAAGCCACCATAATCATATATCAACCACCCACGTCTCCTTCATGCTTCAATATTCAAATTCAATCTCCAAAATAATATATATTTAGCGCCTTAAAGTCTTGCATATATATATATATATATATATATTTTCCATTTGGTTATTCTTTCTCTCAAAATCTCACATCTACGAAATGGGTTCCCTTGCAGAAGAGCGATCAGAGATAGTTTTCTTTGACTTGGAAACAACTATTCCGACCCGGCCCGATCTACCTTATGCAATCTTGGAGTTTGGGTCGATATTGGTTTGCCCCAAGAAACTTACTGAGCTTGATAGCTACGAGTCGTTGGTTAAACCACTTGATCTTTCTCTTATTACTCCTAAGTCTGTTCATAAAAATGGTATTTCTGTAAATGATGTCGTAGGTGCACCGACCTTTTCGGAGATTGCTGACAGGGTTTACGACATCCTCCATGGTAAATATATCTTTGTTTTCAAGATTTGGTATATATATCTTTGTTTTCAAGATTTGTTATATGGTTTTTGATTCAAATTTATAAGGCTGGTATATAAAACTTATTTGTATTGATGAATATGATGCTTTAAAATTTAGAATATTAAAATAAATATGTTTTATTTTTAAGAATATATTGAGATAGAGAAATTTTGTAATTTCCAAAAATGAAATTTGTATAGAAGTGAATGTAGAACCTAAATTTCTATATGTTTTGTTGTGTATATATAGAGTTTTTATTTAAGGTTTGTTGGATAGAGAGTACATTAAGTTTTGTAATTTTAAATATTGATAATAAAAAGATGATGAAATGGGTCAAATACTGTTTTATTTATAGATATATAACTATATAAGAAGTAGTTCATATAAAAACCTATTAAAATAAAATAAATAAAAACAATTATTCTCTCCTAACTGAAAATCGTTAATGGAATTAATCATATTAATCGTTTTTATATCTATTGCATCAATATTATATACTTGTTTGTGTATTAATTTTATATACTTGTTTTCTTTTAATCTTCGTGCATCAATTTTATCATGATCTAATAGTCAATTGTTTTATTTTAATATTTGTTTTTCAATAACCAGTCCTGATAGATATATATACCATTTTTAATAACCACTTTATTATTAGCATTTTTAAAAATTTAAATTCATTTTTTTAACCGGTTGGATCAAGTGTTTAATACCCTTGCCTCTGGAGATAGAGGTCAAGGGTTCTATCCTTATGCCTTGTAAGACCTGAGGTCTTTTTCTATCTTAGATAGAACCGGAAAGCAGTCTCTCTATCTTAGGTAGGGTAAGGTTGTCTACATCTCAACCTTCCCATACACCGTCGTGGTATTGGAACCCAAACCCGTCCCGTGGAAGACGGCATTGAAAACTTACTAACTTACTTTTTTTTTAGTTGAATTGAGAGTTTGATGGATTTTGTTTAACAGGGAGAGTATGGGCGGGTCACAATATATTGAGGTTTGATTGTGAAAGGCTAAAGGAGGCGTATGCGGAGATTAATAGGCCACCACCTGTACCCAAAGGAACCATTGATACTTTCTTCATTTTGAAAGAGAGGTTTGGGAATAGAGCTGGTGACTTGAAGGTATTCTCGACACTCGTAAAATGATCATTTCACTACTAAAGTAATCTGATAAGAAAAATCGTATGGTAAACACAATGCCAAACGCGCTTTATATTCATTGTGTTGGGTTTGTTTTGATTATGTTAAGTGGCTTATATATTAGCTAATTATTTACCTTTCCTATGCTGATGAATTGTACTTAATTCAGATGGCTACTCTTGCAACTTATTTTGGGCTTGGAAAGCAAATTCACCGGTAATTTACATTTTTACTGACATAGATGTGCATTGCCACATTTTTATAGTTTGTACAATTTCTATCCACATGGATGTTAAACCACATGGGCATCCTATTTGGAAGAAATGAGAATCTTAGTTAACTCATGATCAAGTGATGCTTGTATTTCGATCCGACTTATTTCTCTCTTCCTTGATTACTTTCAGGAGTTTAGGCGATGTTAGAATGAATCTTGAAGTAGTCAAGCACTGTGCAGGGGTTCTTTTCTTGGTACGTATTACGTTCACATACTTGCTTTAGCAGCTTTATCCTTCCTGGTTTCAGTATAGGATTAATTTTCCATTTTACCCATTTGGCCGTTACCGTTAGAATTAAAATAGAACTCATGTAACATGTTCATGTAAATGGACTGTAATTGCATGATTTAACTGGAAGATTTATTTGTGAAATTAAAGTTAAAAATATCTCTTTTCTTCACTCATGAAGTTGCAATTCTAAAATTATGGTACTGGCATTCTGCAAATTCACTATAATATACTCTTCATGCAGGAATCTAGCCGATCAGATATACCTGTAGAAAATAACTCACCGTCTCTGAATGCTACTGCTTATCCTAGTAATGGAAAACGCACTCGAGAGGGAACAAGCTTGAACACAAACCCTATTAAAGGTGATCCAAACTTGGGTTTGCACAAGGAAGCCACATAGGACAAGGTTGCTTGAGAACCAGTATTAATCAGAACAAGTCTTTTATTATTTCCTTCTATTTAGTGCACGTTAAAATAATTGATCGTGTGTATGTGGCTGTGATCTCATACCGGGTCATTAGGGTAGTTGGCAGTTTCCTTTTCCATTGTTATTTAAGGTTCTTTTCTGGTTCTCTGATTGTATGCAACTTTCATAAATAAAAACAAGTAGTTGGCTTTATCTCTCTGTGTTCTCTACTTAAAAAATAGTGTGTGTGAGTGCTCTAATACCATCAATTAAACTCTCTTGTCTAACAGAAACATCGAAAACCGTACATCCAAATTATATAGCAGAGGACAATGAGCAACCAAATACAGTTGAATCTGCTGGCATTCTACCCAACCCGTTTCAAATGAGCCCATTTGTAAACAAAATGGATAGTGAACCCCTTCAATCAAATGAAGCCATGGTGGAAGTATCACCAACCTCCACTGTATTTAATGCCTTCAGCAATCACACTGAATTCATCGAGCCTGATGGAGTTTGTATGGCT
Organism: Solidago caesia; assembly: GCA_028566075.1. NCBI lineage: Eukaryota > Viridiplantae > Streptophyta > Magnoliopsida > Asterales > Asteraceae > Solidago > Solidago caesia. The sequence continues at coordinate 25,372,621 of JAOXNX010000026.1, read as the reverse complement.
TCAATCACTGTAACCGTTGTTCCCTTTTCTCTTGGGTCTCATAGGATACAAATACTTAATAAATATCAACCTATGCAAGTTCTTTGTGATGATTAAGCACACAATTTGTTGATCATGCTGGAAGACCACGGCTAAGTTTTGTGGTCGATGCAAACAATTCAAATCTATGTAATATACTTGATGCATGTGATAATATTGCTAGAAAATTTCGTGGGTTCTGATAGCAATTCAGAATGGAGACCCATTGTGACCAGAAAACCCGGTTTTGAGAACTCACCAACTGTTAGATTACAGTAAGTTGATGTTTTAATTTTATGGTTAAACAAGCTACTTTTGAGTTATGACTATTTCTGGTAAATACTTGCTTTTTAATATATAATGTCTCCAGCTTACCAACTATAGCAGAAGACGCTACGGGGTTGACTACTGAAATATACCGCAAGGAATCATCATCATTATCGTCCACACAACAGCTTGTTTCCAGAAATTGTGATGTGGCAGAACTCGGTTTTGCTGATTTGTCCTGGCTCGTTTGTGGATGCTTACTTCTCATTAGATCCTTACAATTATCAACAAAATGCTAGAATCCGTTTAGTTGCCAAGAAGTTGATTGTTGATAGCTGAATGGTAGCTGACATTTAGAAGTCTTTTGCTTTAATTATTGTAATGAGAATATGAGATGAAACTAACCTCGCACATCGTTTCTGTTGACAATGTGCAACTAATGCAGGGTTTCAACTGCTTTTTATTTATATGCATTTCCTTTCAGAGTTTTGATTCTCATGAATCAGAGCATGCAAATTACTATGAATATTGGCGTACAATGGAAAACACATGTGATCTTGTACGAGAACATTTGTTGCTTCCATGTGGTTTGGAGATGATATATTTCTTTACCTTCTTATAGGCAAACATGTAGGCTAAACACAGCGTTGACACAACCAGCCTTGGATGATTTGGCGAAACCCGGGGTTCCCAACGCCGGGTATACGGTTTTACAAACACCCCCACACCACCCCAAAAAAATCTCAAATTATGAACAAATCTTCTTAATATACCCCTATACAAACACACCTAATAACTAACAAACATGGTCTACCAAAAATACTCTTAATGAATTAATTTATAAAACCCAGACCCCACCATGTGATGTCTATTAAGGGGTGCAGGTTCAATCGGGCTTGCAAGCATGATTGAGAAATATTTAGGTATTTGCTCAAGTGTGGGTATTGCGTGGAGGTGTTTAACTGGAACATGTGTTGTGTGGCTTGTGCATGTTGGTACCAAGGCGGTACTGGGGATTAAGGGGTTCCATCCGACTTACCTTTAATGAATTAATTTACAACATTTATCTCTTAACTCCTAAAACAACTACACTACCCCTTATATATCAATTACTTTTACATCAATAACCTACATTACTCGCCGTCACCGCCACCACCACCACAACACTGCCGCCGCTACCACCATCGTTGTCGCATGGCACGGGCATCCATCTAGTATCTATTAGTGTATTCCTTTCAAAAGGATATATATCTATTTAATAAACATAGTTCCGAGACTATGTTTATAAATTTCCGCTTATTAACGATATGATCTTTGTTTGAGCACAGATTGATAGGCTCAATCACAATGAGGTTTTGACCGTGAAAATCACCAGATCTCCTGAAATCAGTGCGAACCTACCAAGCCTTTGACAGGCCTAAGGTGTTGGTGATTTTCCTAGAGAGAGGAAGTTTCTCTCTCTAAAAGGAATGTTTTGTGAATTGATTGATTGTGATAGTGAATGAATAAGAATATATGAAAGTTCTGACAACCAATGATTAGGATATGGGCGGTCAGAATTTAGGATACCCGTACGTGAGTAGTGTCATAATGGGCTTTTATCCTATAACCCAAAACAACCTTGTACAGGAATCAAATGTTCGAAAATGATGAGTGACTTTCATGTTCATTCCATTCCCCTTTTCCAAATGTTTTATGTCTAGCGCACATAACAAGTGAATATGCGTATTTGGGACAAATACGTACATAAAATCACTGTGCCCATAAATTCCTTGTCGCCGACAACGCATCGGTTTTATAGCATTGATATTATGGTTTGGTATTACTCCCGCTGCGCGGTGTATCATCTTGGCTAGCCGGTTCCGCCTAATGGGCTTTTAGCCCAATACCTCTTTGCTCCTTCATTTCTTTTACTAGCCAAGCCCATAGACATTGGCAATACATTTTATGGTTTCTGATTACTTGCTTCCGCTAGCCGCTACCAGGCATTGAATGTGTCTGTGCTTTCTTGTCCTTCTTACCCTTGGCTAGCCGCTACTCTTTCTTTCTTTTCTTCTTTTCGCTACCGCCTGCAGGCACTCTCTCTTTTTCTTTCTTCTTGCTTGCCGCCTCTAGACACTCTCTCTTTCTTTTTTTTTTTCTTTTTTTTAGAACGGCAATATATATTAAAAATAAAGAGGTTTCTAGCAAAGTACTAGAAACCAAAGCACACTCTCTCTTTCTCTTCTCGCCAGCCGCAACCATACATTCTCTCTTTCTCTTCTCGCCACCCGCTAGCCGCATTTAGCTTATTCTTTCTTTGGTCTCGGGTCTCGACTTATATATATATACCTCTTTATCTCTTGACTTTCGGATCAACACATGTATTAAATCGACAGTGGCGTATCCGTATGTATACATATTGTGGATAGGAAAGGAGGTAGTAGGATATACCTCATCATTGTTGGTTATATAAATACATTTGGCCAACACATTATGGAATTCTTGCTAAGCTCCCACATATATAATAATATATGTATGTACTAGTGTAGATGCCATATATTATTATGGATATCATATATGTATGTAATACATGCACACAATGTCAGGTTACCTCCACCACCTTTGCCGTGTACATGCTAGTGGGCCTAACATCCATTGGGCTTGGCTGCTAGTCTTTCCTTGCTCTCGCCACTCCTGCTGCTTCCGCTAGCCGCTTTATATACATATATGTATTCGTTCAAATCAAGTGTCGAGACGAGTGGATCAGGACATACGTCATCAAGTATATATATCAAAAGATGATGGTGGCCGGCAGCCGGCTTTGTCGAACGCCGTATATAAATTGCATAACACACGGGTATATGAAAAATGTGTTTGTTATTATTGGTAGAATATTTAAAATTGATTATATAGATTAACTAGATTATTGCCCGCGTAATACGCGAGAAACATATATAATTAATGATATGTTAAATTTTTATAATATCGTAAGTTGAAAAATATCTAATCGGGTAAGAATTGAACCACTAAGAAACATGAAGTTAGATTGGTGGTTGTTGAGATTCCGGTTAACAGTGACCGACCGTTGAGAAATGGATACATCATCTATTAGAGGTCTCGCTAAGTAAGGTTTTGTTTGGATGTCTTTCATGCACCCGAATATGTATGTCATTGTGCTTGTGCTCTAACATTTCGCTCGAATAACTTAGTTATCCACTAAATTTACTAAACAATATTATCAATCTATACATTGCATGTTGTGCAAATTTAACTTAAAGTTATTAACCAACTCACTTAGATGGGTTGGTCACCATTACGCCATTAAGGACATGTTGTCTTGAGGGATGCAGGTTCGATTCTTGCCAAAGGCAATACTGAGAATGATAGTTAACCATCGATGCAAAAAACTCAACAAAGGGGTTTCATAGGTACCAATGCAGTACATGGGATCAAGGGGTTCCCATCGATATACCCTCTTAAATTAAAGTTATGCATAATATCTTTTCGATTTTCATACAATTATTCTTTTATACATAGTTGTGATAGCTTACTATATATTCTGTATTTTATTTTTATTCTTTATTAACCTAAAATTCGTTGAGTAATTGTTGAGTTACGTCAACCTGTGCATCGCACGGAAATAATCTAGTGTGTGTGTATAAATATACATGTTATATTATATTATATTATATTATATTATATTATCCGGTTATTTAATCCGATTCGACCGATCTGACCGTTCTGACCAGTGAACTGGTAAGAAGACCGGTTTGACATCCGGTCCAGATTTCAAAACATTAATTTAAATATAATAAGATACTAATGATGTAAAACTAAATGCTTATAATCAATATTTATTATGTTATATAATAAAAATTCTATACAAAGTCATAATTTAATAAAAACATATTACATTAAAAAAAGAAATTTTATAAAAAAAAATCAAATTTTGATTTTAAAAAGAAAAATGATGTAAAATGTTGGAAATATTAGTTTCCATAATTATATCATAAAATGACATTAATTATTAATGTCTACAAATTTAAATAAGGAAATTATAATCATTTAAATTTATTAAATTAAAGTTAAATTTTAAAATGTTAAAAAAAGTATATGACATCACCATTTCGATCTAATGACTTTAATTAAAAGTTGAACTTCATCTAAGGATCCATACTTCTCCAATTATGAATTAAGGTTTCTCTTTTATTATATATTAGAGATTGAAAATGTAAGTTAACATATAATTTTCATTTATTTTATGAAAGAATATATCATGAAACATATGTAGTTTTTGCATCATGAATTAAATATATCATAGGTAGTTATATGTAATTAAGAGTGTACGTATTGTTCATGCATCATGAGTTAAATATAGTTGTGATTTTGATATCAAAGCTTCGATAATTAACGATGTAATTTATAATTAATAAATGTTAATTTTGGAATTTTGTCATTTTGATTTATGAGATTATCGATTTAATATTCATCAATATATAAAATTAATCAAAGGGTTCTAGCTTAATCAAATAAGAATTTAAAACCCTCATATATATAGATTGGTAGATAGATTGATAGATAAAACATAATGTATAACTAATTATTATTATTTAGGTGTTTAACAACATATTTATCTATCAAAAACGAGAAAATCATATTTTTTGATTTATGTATCCATCTTGATGAATATGTTACTTTTATAAATGGATTTTCATACTTTAAGGCCACTCTATATATGTCTGTTGAGTCTCCATATTTTCACAAGTAATTATACAACTCCAATTATTTATTGTTTATTTAAGGGCTTAATCGATTGTATATAAGTAGAGAGCAAGAGAGAGTAAACATAGTACATACCTAAAATAATACCCAAGAGTGATTTCCCTGCTTTATAACCATAATTATTATTATTATTATTGTTAATATTATTACTTTATATAATTAGTCTTGAAAAAATTAAATTTTGATAAGTATAAATATAAGTGTTTTATAAATAACTTTAAAAGTTTTTATTGCAATAAGAATATTTGTAT
>JAOXNX010000026.1:25339914-25355768 GCA_028566075.1 Solidago caesia | reverse complement strand
AAATGGCAGGTAGTTTACTTTCTAGAACAAGATCCTATGATTTGTAGTCTGATTGATTGTAAGCGCTGCAATGAATCTACTCATTGACTCCATTTAATGTTTCATGACATATCGAATAGAGAACAGTAATCTTGTATCGTTGAATAATTTGTGAATTGTGAAATAGGCTGCTATATAAGACAGTTTTATGTCATAAGAAGAATATACATACATTTCTTCAGCCCAAAAATATGCAGCATTTGACTTGTCATATAGCTTAGTGAATTTCTTCAATTTATTTTTAAGTACTCAAAAGTACACCTTAATAATAACTTGCAATCCAAAATTAATTCCACCTATTTCTTGTAATGGTTGCTAAGGGGCAAATAAATGCTGCATCTTTTCTTTGTGTGACGGAGTGTATATAAGTGATAAGCCTGAATTCTGTTGATGTCTTGTGAAATTACTTATAGTAGTTACTATATCAAATATCTAAGCTGGGTTATGATATTATGTTTATCAATTAATTTGCGGGACTAAAATATTGTTATGTGGCAGGACTGGGTATGGTCTGTTGGATGCAACCCAATGTCGGTCACTTCTCAAGGTTGGCATATCTCACAGTTTCAGTCAGATACAATTGCACGGAGTTATATGCTAACAACTCTTGAGGAGTCTATACAGCAAATTAACGCTGCAATTCACCGATTACTCATGGAACGTACATGTATCCTTTTGCTCTGCTGATAGTTGCACCGCATGGTAGCACATGAGTTTGATTTATGGCCATTTACTTATGAATGAGTCCATTTGGGTTGTGTTTCATCTCGAACAGGTCAAACTGAAACATTTAGCAGAAAAGGGGATGCGACAAATGGGCACTGTTAAAAATCACCGAAACTCTATGCTTAACATATACAATTTCTACACCGTTTTATTTTATGATTTTGATGGTTATATTCTAAAGTATTGTTGTTGTAATCACACTTAACGGAATAATAATCGATAAAAAGATTTAAAAAATGGACGGATGTGTTTGTGGGTCCACCCGACCCAGTCTGTTTTGGCCTGATCATTTGACTTGCTATCTCAGTTATTATTAGAGGTTTTGTGCTACTTAACAAATACTAGCTGAACAAAGTTTTAAGCCCTTCCTGACGCATGAGCGACACTTGGTGGACAAGTATAACTATGTTATTAACCGATGGAAAAGAGTAAGTCGAGCTGCCCTTTCTTGTATAATTAATGCAAACACAACTCATTTGGCATGTAACATTGCTGTTCTAATTTCTTATAGTTGTGTGTGGTAGTGCTCTCTTCTTCTTCCTTGCTGTTTGTGATTTTAATACATTTCATATTTGTACACCATATGTTTCAGATATCTGCAATTGCTGGAGATCTACAGTTTGTGGATGCATTGAGACTTTTGAGCAGTTTGGAAGATGCTTCCAAAGGGTTAGTTATGTGACATTTAAGAATATCTATTTCATTCTTTTGTTTCTCAGAATGGCTTGCATTCAGATCCTTGTCTACTCACACACATGTTACGTGTAGGTGGGTTGAGGAACTAAGAAATGCATGTATACTTATATGTAAACTAGAATGTGGCACGTATCCATGCTTGTTTGTTAATGTTTGGCAAGTTGATGATTACAAAAAAATTGATAATTTTGACTTTTTACTACCAAGTTTCTTGAATCCTTACAATCTCCATGATTTTATATAAAACAAGTGGACTCCTAATATTGTTAATGTTTTATTAATCATGGGTGGATGTCGTCCCCTGTTTTATGCTGGATCTGTTCATCCTGATCATCTTCAATTTGGGACTTTATTTATTTATTGAAATAGGAACCATAAATAAATAGAGAATGAAGCAAATATGGAGTATATGGTTACATTCATTTTGTATTTGCAGTTTTTTTTATTGGGCTATAGCATTGAAACTGAGTGTTCTACTTCAGAACTATCTACGTGGCTAATAGTATGTTGATTTCTTATCTGTTGTAGGTTCATTGATTATGTGAATGTGACGGTATCCAGCATGCACCAGATTCACTGCACCAAACAAAGAAAGGTTAAGGTTGAGTTCGACTTGACCACCATTCCTGCATTCTTGGTTGTGTTCTTTGTACTATGGTTAGTGTTAAAGCCAAGACGACCCAAGGCTAAGATTAACTGAGCTTTTTTAGGTTATAGTGACGGCTCGACTTACATTATTCTCGTCTGTTGATACCCGATTGAAGAGAAATAGGATCAGACTATACTCCAATGTAATTTTATTTCTGAAAACAATAGATAAGGATTTTGTTTTTGTTTGTTGTTACGGGTAATGTTAGTAATTTCTCCATAAAATATATCATCAATGACTCATGAGAACATTTTTCTTCCTCCTAAGTTCCTTCTGTTATTTGCAATTCCTTTTCGATTTATATCAACAATTCACCCCTCCTTTTTTTTTCCTTTCTTTTTTTCACTTTGCAATAAGCATGTGCTAGGTGCACAGTTATATTAATTACTACATGTCATCTTTTTTTTCATGTTGAAAATAAAGGTGTGCCATCATTATAAAACATATTTGTTTAATATTGATTTCTACTAGTGTAAAGTTGTAAACCCACCCCGCTATCGCCGGCCCTCCCAATGCATACAATCGAGACAACCTAATTGTGGTGCAATGGAAAGCCTAATTGTGGTCGCCGGGGGGGAAGCTCCACTCCGTTTACCCTTACTATCTAAATTACACTACTTTACGTAAGCTCTATTTTATATATTTGAGTGTTTGCGTGCAACTTTTTAAATATCGGTAATGAGAAATTCTCCGATTGAGAATGGCTCCAATTTCACATTCATTATGTGAGCTTTTCTAAAAAAGATAAGATTAAAATAACTGTAAAACTATGTTCCGTCCATGACCGAATAATTATAAAGAAAAGTTTAAACTAGGATTAAAAAATTATCAATATAAGATACATTTTCTATAACATAGTAATAATACAAAAACAAAATGCAAGTATTGATTTACTTTTACGAGGGAGAAGGAGCATCATGTGTCCTTTTGGGTCAGATTAAGTATTTCAAGTTTTCAACAATCGTTATTTAGTTAAAATTTACACGAAATATATCTATATCTATCTAACTATCTATCAATAAAATAAAACAGGATTGCAGTTTCTATTAATCAACACGTGACACTATATATTAAAGCGACATGTGTCCCTTTAATGATATTAATTAATAATAATGTATCTATCTATATAAAAAGAAAATTAGATAAAATATATTTAACGTTTGAATCGGTTTGATATTATCTCTATTTACATACTATTAGGATACTTAAATATCATAATTATGATAATCTTATTATAATTTAACAACATTGTAATAACATGCTAAAAAATAACATTATATCAATATTTTATAAATATCAATCGTTCAATCAAGTCACTAGAATTCATATCCTATTAGGAAACAATATATTAGTCATATACTCCTTAATTCGTATTATTCAAAGTGATTGGTTTTTATGATTATTTATGTTTTGTTTGTTTTTCTTAAACTATTTGATCTATAAACAATCAAAATTTGTGAGTTATTTATGTTGATGTGTTAATTTTATCTTTTAGATTTATGTTTGTTTCACCATCGATCAGTGTGTCCGGTGGTAATGTTGTATCTGGTGGTAATACTGACACCTTTTCTAAAAAGACATGATTTAGTACTTGAGTTACACGCATTGGAAATTCGACTCAATAGTGATTCCCTCCAAAAGGCTAAAATAAAATGGGGTATGGAGGGCGATGAAAACTCAAAATTCTTCTACAAAATCAATAACTCGAGAAGGCATAAATCTTCGGTGAATGACATCAAGCATAACGGAATTTGGGTGGATGAACCGATCGATGTTAAATCTTGCTTCAAGGATTATTTCGCCAAAAAGTTTCAAAAATTTGACGGGATTTCCATTCAATTCAGGGACATGAACTTTAAAAGCTTGTCTGCTTCTCAAGCTATTAAATTAAAGGCCCCTTTTCTATGGATGAGATAAAAGATGCGATTTGGAATTGTGGAGGAGACAAATCGCCGGGTTCCGATGGCTTTACTTTTGCTTTTCTCAAGAGACATTGGGACTTAATGAAAGATGATGTTTTCGACATGATGGATGAGTTTTTTCAGAAAGAATTTATTCCTCCCGGGTGCAACTCATCGTTTATTAACTAAGAAGTTGATAACCCCAAAATGTCTCTCTACTTTTATTCACTAATTTAAACATCTCCACTTAAAATACTTATAATATCCTTAATGAAATAATTTACAACATAGATCTTTCAACTCCTAAAATAACTACACTATCCCCTTTTACATTAATTACCTTTACAATAATAACCACACCACCGCCGCTGCCACCACCACTACCAATCGCCGTTGACACTACCACACCGTCGTATTGCGCGGGTACCATTCTAGTATTAGATTAAACATTTAATCCCCTTTTTTTCAACTAATATTTTGATAACCCAAAATGCCCTTAGACTTTCTACATCCCTAACAAATAAAACACATGGTATATCAAAAATACCCTTAATGAATTAATTTACAACATATATTCCCTAACTCCTAAAATAACTACACTACATCCTATTACATCAATAACCTACACTACTCGCGGCACCAACACCAACACCACCACCACTGGTCTCCGCCGCCATCACCGCACAACCGCTACTATCACCTTCGCATCATACGGGCATCTATCTGGGGGTTTGTTTAATGTATCTATGGCAATAGTTATAAACTAACCAAAAATTATTAAGCATTTTTGTAAGTTATTTTCTTTTATTTTTGCCCAAACATGAACAATGACCACAACACAACTATACATAGAGTCCGCGCACCAGTCGTCTTCAGTCTTCAGATCCTTACTCACTCATTATTCATCTTTTAATAAATTTTAATAATTATACTAATAATAATTAGGGCTCAAATCAATCAAATATATATTTCTATTTCAATTTAGGGCTCCGATGTCCTTCATGCACAACTTGATCCGTTTCCTTCCTTTATTTTCACTCCTGTTGCTCGTAAGTTAATTAAAATTATTATAATTTAATTTTAGTTTATTGTAATTACTTGCTATGTTTATTGTTTGATTAATAATTTGAAGTGTAATTCAGTTGTGAAATGATTATTGTATGTTTCATAATGTTTGATGATTATATACTACTTGTGTTTAGTATGTAGTAGAAATGGAAAATATTAGTGGTGATATATATATATATATATATGTCTATATATGTGTATGTATGTATGTATCTGTATCTACAGTATATCTGTGTCTATAGCTGTATTGAAAAGTGCTGAATTTAAATGTATGGAATGTTGATTATATGCTTACATGTTATAATGTAAGAAAGCTGAACACGAAAAAGGACCTTATAGTTGAAGACTAGCACAGTCTCCGCATAATGCGGTCGGATAGATTATGTATTATAATACATAATCTTTAACATCCATATACCTTGTGTTCTTTGAACATGTGATTACATTGACAAGTGAATGCTAGTAGATTATGTATTTTTTGTATTTCAATGTAATAATTGTTTATTAATAGCTGCATTGTATACTGTTTATACTAGTTAATAGCAGGCAGGTCATATGGATCTCCTGGTGGGAATCGTAAAACTGGGAAGTCATCAGTATTTTCGTTGTTTAATCTCAAAGAGAGGAGTAAGTTCTGGAGTGAATCTGTCATACGAAGTGGTATGCATGTCTCTTTTCTCTTCTATTATCGCTTTATCATCTTGTTTCTGTCTGTTATCTGCCTCTGTTCCGCTTAGTAAAGGAATTTGTTCTATCAACTTCGTTTCTCTAGTTATTTCATTTAATATCTTGTAATTAATTGATACTCGTAGATTTTGATGATATGAAGACTGCACCTGTTGAAGAATCAAATGTTCTTAACTACACTAAGGCAGGTACTCATTTTATTTCTTTCTCCTTACTTTAAAGTGACATTCTCTTATTATTTGAACACTACAATGAAACATAATTAAATCATCAACTTCAAGTGTGTCTTTGCTAAGATTAGTGATGTACTATATTTCATTATATTATATATTATTATTGATGCTAGAACAAAGCATGGCCTTTTTTCCTTTTTCAGGGAATATTGCCAATTATTTACAGATTTTGGAAGTTGAACATATGTATCTTCCAGTTCCTGTGAATTTCATCTTTATAGGATTTGAGGGGAGTGGTAATCAAGGTATATAGCTTATCTGACTTTACTGACTTAACTCTTTGGTTCTGAACGATAAAGTTGTCCAGTTGGATGTTCATGAATATATTTTTATGATATTGACACAGCCTTTAAGCTACATGCCGATGAACTTGAGCGCTGGTTCACAAAAATTGATCATATATTTGAACACACCAGGATTCCACAAACCGAAGAAGTTCTTGCTCCATTTTACAAAAACAGGATAGATAGAAGTCATCTTCAGCATCATCTTCCTCTTGTCAGTCACCTTAATTACAAGTACTATTTCTACTCGTTTTGCTGCTTTTGGTTAACAAGTGTAGGGTTAATGGTGTATTTTGTGATTTACTAATCTTCTTTCTTTTGGAATTTACTTATTCTCACTTACTCTTGTAGCTTCTCGGTTCAAGCTATCTTGATGAGTGAAAAAGTCAATTCCATTTTTGAGCATGCTATTGGTGTCCTATCTCGTAAGGATGATGTTAATCATACCAGGTAGATGTCAAAGTGTCTTCCAATTTTCCTTCTGCATTATGCTAGAACATTGTGATCACCTGATTATGTAATTAGTGATAGCTTATATTATTTAGTTCACATTTCTTCTTCCATGGGGGCTTGGGAAGGGTTGAATATTTTTTTAAGTCGCTTAGTTGAGGATGGGGGTTGAGCTTGATGCTGATAAATAGGAGAATAAGCAATAATACCTTGGGTGGATTACACAAATATCTCAGACAAATATTTGAACTGATGCACTAGTGATAGTTTTGTTGATAAAAAACCAAATGATATGATTCTTGTTACTAGAAAAGAGAAGAAAGTTTAACAAATGTCATGGAAACAAGTGTAATGGATGGCTGTGCCAATGATTTTGTTAAGTGATAACTAATGAGAAGCACATGTATGCAGACTCCAGAAAACTAAACGTAGCATCTGAAAACTCGGGCTCTAGAATGATTTGGTTTAGGATTTGTTGGGAGTTGAGACTGCTCACTGGTAAATGTGGTTTGCAGAAGTAGATTCGGAACTCAATAATGATTTAATGAAAATCATTGCTTGCATGTTCTTTGTTTCTCCAGTATTCTCCAACCCACTATCTACACCTGCTTTGTTTTATACCTTTGTATTTATGTGTCTTAAACATTAGATTCACAAAACGTTACATTAGTGCAAACTATCAATCATTAAATATTAGATTCCTCAATTTAACCTCAAAAACATTAAGTAAAATCTCCCTCCCCTTGGTTCCAAAGAGTTTAACCAACTTGGTAACTACATTGTTCAATGCTTCGATTCCAAGCTCCTTATTCGCACATAAATAATCAACTATATATATTTGTATGTGTACATTATTATTATATATTGCTCACTGCATATGCATCCATTTTTTGCATATGCTGAACTCTTGCCACCCAAGTTGGGAATTGGTAACTGCAATATAGGCCTATCGTAATATGAAATATTCGTATGCATGGTAGTTATTTGTATATGATTCTTCAACGTTCTAATTGATAACTCTTTCTTTGAAGTGATGACCGTCTTTGGCAAGTGGATGTGGAAATGATGGATGTTCTCTTCACCAGCCTTGTCGACTATCTTGAACTAGATAATGTGTATAATATTTTCATAATGAATCCTAAGCGTGATGCAAGGAGAGGTAAATATGGCTACAGGTGCGTATTTGGTTACTTTAGATATTTTGCCTTGTTTTGTCCCTCTCTTCTTTTGAGAGGCTCTATGTTTCTAGTTGCCATGTAATATTTCTATATGAAATATTTATCTAAATTTTACATTGTGAATCAAGCTCTATGCTCTACATGTTTATGAAATGTTGTTTTTGTTGATGATGATAAAAGTTTTAATTTTAGGTTTTAGTTTTTTCTTGTAGAGTATCTTGAACTGATAATAAGAACATTTGCATAGATTAACCTAACTATATTTGGCAATAGGAATAAAAGATGAAAATCTGGATCGTAAGTTAAGACTCATTAAGCTATTGCTAACCTTTTTCATGTTAATTTAGTGCTCACCACTTGATGTTAGCTTCTACAATTGTTTTTTTTAATACCTATTTCAACCTATTAAATAAACAAGTAAACGTGTGAGGTTTTCCTATCAGGTTACCTGGGGAGGGAGAGTCTTTTAGACTCAGATATATGCGGTCTAAACGGAGTATTCCGTCACCGTGTCTGAACCCTTCCCTGACCATCTCCCCAAGATCTTACCTAGCGGGATTCTAACCTGGGATCTCTTATAAAGATCCTAAGGTGTACCTGGCATTTATTTTACCTTTTAAATGTTTATGATAGTCTGTTTAGCCACTATGAAGATCTTGTATGCCTTCTGTGTGTGTTGCTGTTAATAGCAATTATTTTTGCTAAATGGTGTAATGTTGAAGATGCATGACTCCATCCTGTGTGCAAACATCGACACACTTGTAGTTGACATTGTCGTAAATTTTTGCAGGAGAGGATTGTCAGAGAGTGAAATTAAATTTCTTAAGGAGGTACTGCATATACACATATACATATGTGAACTTTCTATTGTAGCTACTCTAGCAGCGTTTATAAATAATATCATACTTGGAGCGGTTAAACATTGTTCAATTGTCATGTAGTTCTTGGCGACCTTTCATAAGTTTTAGTTGAAGAACTGACAAGTGACTCCATGTATTCTTGCATGCAGGATAAGAGTTTACAAGAAAAAATTCTTCACTCAGGAAGCGTGACAGAAAATCCTCTCGGTGTGTAACAACTTATATTATTACTGCCTAGATATATGTACAATACTATAATTAATGGGTAATATCCTAAGAAACAACTCTATGCCCAGCTATAAAAACAACCAAGAGACCCTTGTACGAAAAGCACCCAATGGCGAAATTTTCTTGGACAATAACAGAAGAAACGGACACGGTTAGTTCTCTTGAGCCCTCTAGGATAAAAAAGCTAAAGGTTTGTCTAGTTCTTTTTGTTCCTTTTAACTCCTCTGTGGCAACACAAATTAGCAGGTTGGCATGACATAACCATTAGACAACACACACACACACACAATACATGAATATACACATATTTTTCAATATACGACTTCTCATCTTCTATGCCTCTTTATGCTAGATGCTCAAGTTATGTAGAATTCAGTCATATTTTTTAGTAGAGATGGAAAATGGGCGAATGGGGAGTTATTTGATGATATATTAATGGGTTAAATGGCAGTTATTTAGAATGCATTAGTAATAGTTATCTGTCAAACGTGTTGGCTGGTCTGTTGGAGCCGGACACCTTTTTTCTACTTTGTTTCCATTTATTAAAAAATAATTTAATGAAATTAAATAATGGAGCATAAAAGCTAGTAAAGACAAACCACATTAAAATAACAGACATATTGAATCGAAGTATTACAATATTTTTTAATAAATAACAGTTGAGAATTCATACTATCATATAGACGTCGTATTGATATGATTCCGAACATTTAAGTTCTTTTTTTATATGATGTATCTGATAAGATCTGTTACAAAGTTTACATATACTCCAAAACAGTATTGCATAATTATTTTTTTTTTGTTAATGCTCTTCAAGTGAAAGGTTTAAACGACAACCACAAAAAGGTTTAAGAAGAGGACTACAAAATTTTGTGTTAGCTCACATGTGATTAAGTTCATTCACATGTGAAAGGTGATGGAGTTTTAAATGAGAACTGAAAATAAGTTGAAAACCATAAGTTTATGTTGTAATTCACATGTAGAATAGTCTGGACCATTATTCACTTGTGAATGGATCAAATATCACGTGTTTCCACAAGTTTTTAGTTTCTTTTTTGTCCTCATCTGGACCTACATCGCTTTTCTCAAGTGAATGGACATAATCTCATATAAACATGCAGTTTTGTAGTTCTTGGTCTATTTGTGGTTCTCGTTTGAACCTTCCCCTGTTTTTCAAATATTGTAAATTTGAGTTTGATTTTATAACTGATGATTCTAAGCTTTTTCTTTTAGGTTATGGTAAGTTGTTTCATTATTATATAAGTTTTATAAGTTATAACTTTATAATCTTAACTAATTATTGAAGAAAATACGTGCTGAAGAGTAAATAATGTCTTTCTTACCCACTTAGGTTGGGGGTAGCCATGCACTATAGATAATTATAATACACGTTGGACTGTTTGCCCAATCCTTGTGACCCCTTTGACCCATGACATTAAAAATTTCTGTATGTTAACAGCTCATTTGGCCCATTTGTTGTTACATTTACAATTCACAACTTAGACATTGACAACTATGGGTTATCTGGGTGGATTTTAACAGCTCAATAATCTAGATAAGAAACTTGAAAGGTCAAAAATTTAAAAATTTTATAAAAGAATTATGGCATGGCATTTACACATGTATTATTGTATAGAGAGTCATAGACTTAAAAGATAAATGAAGATTGTTTCTTGTTATCAACAAAGGAGAGAGATAATAATATCTGGGCCCTGCACAGTCATGATTTTTCTCGCTCTCACAGAACTAGATAATATAAACATGAACCTCCACGGGCTTATACATGTGAAGTTTTATCTACAGTTTATTATTTATATCTCATAACACATTCACTTTGATCATATCAAGTTGTGTCACTTATTTAGTCCTTGTTTGGTAGCCATTATGTTTTTATTTTGCAGTTACAGAATTTTGTAGTGTTCTGTGTTCATGACTAAATATTTGTTTTCAGTTAAATTATACACTTCACAATTATCGTCTTAATTTAATAAAAATTCTTGACTCGAAGCATGTTTGGAAACACATGTTTTATTATTGTTTGAGCTCAGATTGAAAGGCTCAATCACAATGGGGTTTGATCGTGTTATCTTCTTAATCTCCTCAACTTGAGAGTGCAAACCTACTAAGCTCTTAACGAGCCTAAGGTGTTAAGACGATAACTTTGAGAGAGAAAGCTTATGGTTTCTCTCTCTAGAAGGAATGTGTGAATGTTTCTTGATGATTGACTGATTGTCAGTGAAAAAATGAATCATTGTGAATGATAACAACATATATTTATAGTGCCGGAATTAGGGCGACATCGTCTATAGGCCGTATAATATTTATGGGCTTTTAACCTAAGACGTAACCCAAAATGACAACGTACGAGAGAATGGAACCTTCGAGAATACACACGTTATGTAAGTATGTATATTTCTATTATTATGGATGCTAAGTGAATTCCATGCACTCCAATGCAAGGGCCCCACGTGACTTTGCCCATGTGAAGAAGAAACAGACAAAACATTCATATATACATATATTTAGAAATGGTTTTGTAGGAAAAGGGTAAGAGTTTGTCTGACACCCTCGACACCTTAGACAGCCTTGACACTCCACCTCTTTGGGCTTTTATTCCTTTACCCAACTGCCAAGTTAATTTAATATACATATATATATGCATATATGATATTCACGTGATTGCTTCTTCTGGGTTTTGCCACTCTTTTGCTTCGCTGGTCCGCTGCCTCGACACTTCGAAGCTTCACTACCTCGCTACTTAGATGCTTCGACAGTTCACTGTCTAGCCTCTCTTTGTATAATATATATATATATTTAGGAGTGATACTTCGATGGTTCGCTACCTTGCTGTAGATGACTTCGATTTATATGTATATATATATGTATGTACGAGTGATATCTTGGTTGTATGCTTCGACAATTCGCCACTCCGCTAGGCATCCTTAGTTAGGTTCGACACTTTGCCACCTAGCCACCTCGCTATCTGTCTCTTCTCATTTGAGTTCGACACCGGGGCAGCTCTCTCCCTTCCTCATTTGAGTTCGACACTTAGCTCCCCAGCCACCTCCCTGCCTCGCTGCTTAGCATCCTCGCCTCTTCGTGGCTTCAACAGGGAGACCTCGACATTTTGCTGGTTCCCTTGGTTAGGGACTTAGCTCATTTCGGGTATGGGTATATACCGGACCATACCTCATTAATATGTATTCATACAAATCAAGTGTCGAGACGAGTGGATCGGGACGTATGTCATCAAAATATATATATATATATATATATATATATGCAAAAGTGAATATAAGGCTGTTATAACTTTTATATATGGATTAATTACTTTGTAGGATAAATTCGCCAATAAATATGCCACCTCTTGGCTTTGGACCTCTTACGGCACCTAACCAACCATGACCAAATTCACTTCCCGGCCCTAAACAACCTGGAACAAAACATAACGAAAACCTGTAAATTGTTATATTTTGAAATCATTTGTCCATCAGTTTTGCATATTCATCTATATTGTATTAGATATTAGTAATTATGTATCATAATAGTTTGACAAATAAACCCTCATTGAAAATAAATTGCCGGTCATCCTATTTATTTATTGGGTTTTTCTAATATGTGCCATATGGGCACACATAAAAATGCATTTAATATGTCTCGGTAATTGAAAAAGGTAATAAGATTCGGGTGTTGCTATTTCCACCGGATTAAGTCTAGTCGCCCCAATTGATCAAAGTAATAAAAAAATAAAAAAAAGTGTTTGGTCAAAATCAAAGACAGAAAAAGTACCAAAGTGGTTCTTTTGCACTGTTGAAATGTCACATCAAGCAATAGGGGTTCTTAATTCCAAAAGATAAAAAAGGTCCGATTTTTACTATTTATTCCAAAAGACATTGAAATTTATTCCAAAAGATAAAAAAAAATTATTACTATTTAAAAACAGAAAAATTATACTAATTTTTTTTAATTATTTAAAAATACAGAAATTTTATTGTTATTTAAAAAAAAGAAATAATTTATTGACGATACCTTTGTTAAATAAAGTTGAAATTTACAATCTTTAATCTCGTTAAATTTTGAAACATAGTATAATGAAACCACATGTGATTATGACTTTAAATATTAAATTTAAAAACAGAAAATTGTTATATGATGTAAAGTTCATCTAAATCCAGAAAAAAAGATAAATTCGACAAATTTTTATATTTTTTGACAGATGTTAAATTTGTAAGGTAGTATTATATATAAGTTTACCATAAAATGTGAGTTTCAATATCAATAATCGTTATCTACCAATAAATAATTAAAATTTTTAATCAATTAATATATAAATATGAATACCTAATATAATTAAAATTATTTTTTTTAATTTTATCAAATTATTTTTATAAAATTATTTAATAAATAAAAAACCTTAATAATAATAACATAATATATATAAAAGAAAAATAATTTAAGGAAATTAAAACTTATATATAAAACATAATATATATATATAAACCATACTAATAATAACATGATAAAAAAAAATGCATACCTGTGCCATAGACGGCTAGAAGGAGAAAAGGGGGGGAAAAGTGGGATTTTTTTGGGATAAAATGAGTGGAGTAATGAATGGGTAGAGTTAAAAGACATTAAGGGTATTTTGATATTTTTGACCAATTGGGGCGACCCGCATTAAATGGGGGTGGAAATAGTGTTTGGACGGGTGGAAATAA
Source organism: Solidago caesia (assembly GCA_028566075.1). NCBI lineage: Eukaryota > Viridiplantae > Streptophyta > Magnoliopsida > Asterales > Asteraceae > Solidago > Solidago caesia. The sequence goes on along the minus strand of JAOXNX010000026.1, from coordinate 25,342,051 downwards.
GGGGCTCGTTTGTAAACCATTTCTTTGAAATCATTTTTACTTTTTGTATTTTGAGGAGAAACAAAAAGTCAAACACCAACAAATCTCCTCCACGTCATCACACAATTTACATTTTATTTTATCATATTTTTTTTTATTATTATTAAAGGTCATGTGTAACATCCCAACTAAGGCGAAAGATCGACATGCCACGAAAACACAGTATGCCATAAAATTATATAAATATATCTACATGACAAAGCACTTGAGCAAGTACTAGCATAAATTAAGCACGTACAAGAGCATGCACAATTTCAACAGAAATGAACAATGTACTAGTATGTCATTATAACATTCAATCCTCAAATGAGATGCATACAAGACATTCAACATGTGAATTTAAAGCCAATCAAGGAATGTTATCTAGAGCGCATATTCCTGAATAATAATCTAACAAAAGATGCGCTAATTCCTCGATTCCAATGCTCCAGCTCTAGCTACCTCAGTCACGTCTAGCCTGATCACCTGAAAAGTATACTAGAATATGTCAACACGAGGTTGGTGAGTTCGTAGGTTTTTGTACAAAAGAACTAGTAATGAACAGGTAACCTTGTCGATTCTTTATGAACATAAATTTGGTACAATATATAAGAGCATATAGTTACATACCGAATGTCTCGAACACACAAACACACAATCACATAATATGAACCTACACACCGTATTAGGTTACACACAAAAAGTGTCAGGAAAAACACATCGTATTAGGTTATACAACTTGTATGCTAAAAAATGTATTTATTTGAACAATGTAAGTCAGATGCATTAATTACCTTTCATATTACATATTGTTGTTATTATGTATGAGGAGTGTGTAAGTATAGTATCACCCTAATTTAAAACCTTTAAGTTAGACCCTGATCGATAGGCATCTATTATTTCAAATTCTATTTCACTAACTTTTTTTAATTAATTGGTTATATCTTTCATAATTTTTTCCTAATATTTTTTGATATTTAGTTTTGAAGTAAGGGGTTATTTTTAGTTAGGAGCTTAGATTTCATAATATTAATTGGAAGCCAAACCTATTATGACTTTTATTTTCTTTGTGTTGGTATAAATATATATAAAAAAAAAACTGAAAATGTTTACCTATAGCTTTAAAACCAATAAATTACTAGCTTGGTGAAGTTAAAATGGTCAATGTTAATATTTGAATTTGATACAAATATAAAGTTAAGAGTTAAATAACTAGTTAGTTACCAATAAAATCGAGTTTGACATCATAACGAATTAAAGCTTAAGCTAGTAAAAAGAATATGTGTGCCCATTGAACATCAATGGTTGTAAAAAAAAAATATTACAGGTCAACCCCATAAGGGTGGAGGGTGTGGTCGGTTTTTTTTATCTCGGTTTATACATCGGTTCTTTTTGGCACGCCGGTTTTCCCACCCCCTACTTTTCGGCAGGTGTCGGTTTGCGGTTTCGGTTAAATTAATCGGCTCAATGGAGCCGAGTGAAGGGAACGTTGGGGACGTGTGGGGCTCACGAATTTTGACCCTTTTGTTTTAAATGTTAAAGGGAGCGTGCTGTAAATTTATTTTTTTATATACATTTTAATTTAGCTATATAAACCACACTATACAATCAAATTTTCACAATCAAATATTTAACATTTCTCTACAATATTTAATTTTCATTCACAAATCCAAATGGCTTCATCATCAAACAATATTAAATGACTTGTTATGACCCTCGATGAGGTGAAGGACAGTATCATGTCTGATATCCGGGACGACACATTGTTTCAAAAAGAACTTATGTCGGTTGTTCGAAAACTACAGGCGAAAAGGAATGGTGCGCACAAGAAATACGAGAAATACAGTCGCCGCGATGCCCAAATTCCATGCTTGAATACCAATATGTTACCTATTTGCAGGAGAAGATCAACAAGACAAAAGTGACCATTGAACAAATTTATAATGCCGGTTACACATTGTAAGACTAATGCACCTCGACCGACATGTATTATAAATCTTGCGGTGAAAACAAGACGATCGACAAAGTGAAGTGCCCAACGTTGTAAGTCCCGGTTAACTGACCGTTAACGAGAACGTTTATAGTTATGGCGAGAGTGTGGAATCCTCTCGTGATAACC
>JAOXNX010000026.1:25252675-25282908 GCA_028566075.1 Solidago caesia | reverse complement strand
TCATTTTGACCATTTAGCGTAAAAATGGTAACTTGGGTAAAATGACCCGTTTGAATCAAGAGTTTGTAAACGTTGGTATGGTTTATATGAAAGATGATGTTTTATGTTAAAATGTGTGTTTAAAGGTATTAAGGTTATTGGTCATTCGATTTGTTTTCGGAAAAATGGCTTGAAATAGTTTTGGTCAAAAATGCATGCTGGTGCAGGGGTTGGCGTATGAGACGCTGCCCCTTGGCGTCTCATACGGTGGCTCGGTTGTTGGTTTTCCAGCGTAGTCCTCTTAGTTCCTGGGTTACGGCGAATTTACTTGGTTCTTACGCTGAAAAGTGGTTTTCCGGGGCACCGTCTCATACGGTGGTCCCCCAGCGTATTTTACGGCGGGCTAAAAAAAAAAAATTTGTCTTTTAAGTTTGGTCGTTTCACATAGTAGCTAAGGGCGGAGCCCGTCAGGTAGATCACTTCATCACCGATCACCCTCTATGACCTATCACCCCCTATAACCTATCAACTTATGACCTATCATCCCTTATGACCTATCATCCCTTATGACCTATCACCCCCACCAGCTACCCTTTATTAATACCCCTAAGGGCGGAGCCCGCTTCAAAACACAATTTTCGGTTAACTTACACATGTGTAAATACAAAAAAAAGACGAAAATTAAAAAGTCATTAAAAGTATATCGAGTCGCATCTCTATTGAAAGATGACGAAATAAAAGTCAAACACAAAAAAAATAAAAAATAGAAAAAGTGGAGCATCTATCCGGAGCCCAAAGGAGAGGATATTCCTCTGCTGACTAGGCACCACATGTCAGAAGATGCCTCCATGAGGGCTTCCATCAGGAGCCTTCACTGATGGTCTAATGATACTCTAAGTGATTAACTTACGTGGCGGATTATAAAGACACGTAGGCATAGAGAGATGCGGGCACCCCATTTCCATACCTTTTTATTATTATCCGATCAATCTTTTTTCTTCTTCTTCTCTTCTAAACATATAAAGGGGTTTAAAATTAATATAAAAAGAAAATTTATAAAACAAAAAGCACTTATCAATTCATTAATAAAAATGTTTTGTTCTCAACAATCGAAAACTAGTAACAACAATAATAAAAAATTTGTAGCAATTTAAAAAAGGTGGGAGTTAATGAAAAGAAATACAGGAAAAAATTTGTTAGATTTTTGTTGAATACATATATATATATATAGCAAAAGATATAAAAAGAGAGTCGTGGGGGATATGTTTAGAAGCAACAATATAACAGCAAGGTTATTTGAGCGTCAGATTCACACTCCTGCTCCTGGTACCACTGTATGTTTTTTCTATATATTTTTTTTAATATGTGAATGTAATGTAAATATTATATATACTTTATATATGTTTAGCTGCAGTTATCGCAATAAAGTGTTGTACATGGCGGTTGATAATTATTTTTGGTTATTTTTACGTATACATTTTACTATGTGTTATTTATAGTGGTAAGGGCAATGAGTAGCAAAATCTTTATTATTATAAGTATTGTTTTTTTAAGAGGTAGGTTTGGAAGTAGAAGACTAAGGATTCTGCTAAGTTTCATTAGATAAGCAGTAGGTTTTATATCAAGATGTATATTGTTTACAATTTTGATGAAGCAAATCATTTTTTGCTTGTTTTTTTGAGATATGTTTACAAATTGAGTTAATTAGTACATGACTCGGAAATGAAAACCGTTGCCTCTTGGTTGGACCTTGACAAAAGGTGCAGATTGGTGGGGACGCCCTTGACCCCGGTTGCCATCTTGGCACCAACCATTTCAACCCCACAAGGATGACTCCAGGCAACTCCTTTGGCACAGTGTGCCACCGTAGGAGGCTAGGTTCAAACCTGAGACCTGTGGTCTTGACAAAGTCACTCCTGGGGCCATGTGTTTTGCGGGTGTGGGTACCGATTGATCTAGGATCAATTGGTTGGACCTGTATGTCGCCTCTTATACCTACAGCTTTTCACAAAACCATTTGTTGAGAAAAACAAGTGGAATGAATTTCATATTTGAGGAGTGTATCATATTTGCATATTTGACTTTACGAACATAAGTAGTCTCTTTTAATGAAGTTATCTTGGAGAACACCTATAATTTGTCACGAAATTAAGAGTAGACAAGTTGCATTGTATTACTTGTAGTTGTATGCTTATAAAATTGGTATTTTCAGGTTCACCGAGCCAGAAGGTTTTATGAAAATATAGTGCCGGGATCCACAATATATGATGTTGAATGTCCTGACCATTCGTTCCGGAAGTTCACAGAAGATGGAAAGTATTTAATAAGCTTCAGTAGAAATCATCAGGATTTGATTGTCTACAGACCGACGTGGTTATCATTTTCCTGCAAACAAGAAGATTGTGAAACTCAAGATCTTCCAGTAAAAGCAAAGAAGTTTGAAAGTTTCTTCACTCAATTGTACTCTGTGCCACTTGCTACTGCAAGTGAGCTCATATGTAAAGACTTCTTCCTTTATGCGGAGACTAACCAATTTGGACTCTTTGCAACTTCAACTGCACAAATCTATGATGCCCCTGCTACTGGAGGTGCTATTCAGGGTGTTCCGTCCATTGAAAAAATAACATTTCATCTCCTGAGGTATGGTCTTAACTCTTGTTTACAACTTGTGTTGGAGGTAGCAATCGTGCATGACTGGTCAAAGCAGGTTCTGGTTGAAATAGGTCAGCTCTGGTTGGGTTAATAAGGAATGCGTTACAAATACAATTATTATTCCAATAATAGCATAACTTTTCGAATCAAATGATTTATGAGATTATATGCATTAAAAATAGATTTTTGGTTAATTTGAACCCTTTGACCTGTTTAACCCGTTATTCTTCATTTTTGTTTGACCCATTTGAGATAAAATGCAAACCAAGCAGAAATATTGTTGCAGAAAGCGAACTACAGATTTTGATTATGCGTGAATTTTGGATCAAATGGAAATGTAACTGTTTCATCTTTCTTGTCATTATTGGCCTACAATCTCCAACTGTTGCAAAGTTTATCATTCCAATATAAGTTTTACCAGAGGTGGGAAAAGGAGTGGGTTGGGTAACCAATCAAAACAGGTTCAGGTTAAAATGATTGGTCAATGTTCTGTCAGAGCCAAAAAGGGTTGGGTCAGGTTGTGTTGATTCACCAACGGTTTTTTTTTTTAAAACCACTTTTTAAGAAATAATTCATGTACTATTTGTGATTAGATAAGAATAATATTACAACAGACATCTAAGTACCTAACTCGTCCAATAAACCAATTTAGGAGGTTCTATTCATTAAGATTGACTGTGGACAACTTTCGTTCTGTTTGATACGTTTGCCTTTTTAAACTTTTTTAAATTGATCCATTTGACCTGTTCGAGATAAATAACAACCCAAAGCGACCATTTATAAGTAAAGGGGTCAAATTTGCCACCTTCATAATAATGTCAAAACTAAAACACCACCTTTAGTTTGATTGGAATTTTTAGCATTTCACAAGGGTCTGTTTTTTGTTTAAATGTTTTAGATTGGAAGATGGAGCTATACTTGATGCTAGGGTTTTCTGCAATGATTACATCAATTTGGCACATAACATGGGTGTTTTTTTATTTGATGATTTACTCGCAATAGTCTCTCTTCGTTATCAGCATATTCACATACTTCAGATTAGGGATTCTGGCAGTCTTGTTGATGTAAGGGCAATCGGGGAATTTTGTCGTGAAGATGATGAACTTTTTCTTAATTCCAGTGCCCAGGCAAGTACTAAAGTTCTGTTTTTTTGTTGATCAGCAAACACTTTATATATGTTTTTAAACTCGTTCAAATGTATAATGTGCTAAAGCATGATTACGGAAAACCTGTTTAGTTAAAAAAAAGGTTCTAACTTTTATAATAAAATGAGTTGGGAGTTTTTTTTATGCATTTGAATACTCTTTGAATGACCTTTAACCCGTTTGACCCATTTAACACACTTCCCTTTTAGTAATATCCTTGAGCTCAAGCCATTTGACCTATGGAAATAAAAAATGACCCAAATTTAGCAATTTTTAAGTAAATGTGTCGGAACTTTTACCCTTAGTATGCCCAAATTTAGCAATTTCTACATATGCTCCATAGAGAATATTCATGCATTTGAAAAATATTTAGAGGTGGTGATTTGGTTTATTAAGTTTTCTATTGTATCTGTTTCACTTTTTCTAGCCTTGTATTGTCTATAACTTGAGGTCTTACCTTACAAGTAAGACAAACAAATATAAATTTTCAGCTCTGATTACCAAAGTTGTTAAGTTGATAGGTTTGTGTCTGTAGTATCAAAATTTTCATTCTCTAATGGAAGAGATAAAAATAAACACATCAATTAATGATGGACATGATGTGTAATGTAATCTTGCTTGACCTGTATCAAATGCTACAAAACATGAGGTTGGTATTGACTTTTAATGTGTAGAAAACATATAATCGTGTGTTAACTTATATATGCTCTATATCCACCAAGACCTCAAAACTCTATTGGCTTCAACAAAAAGGTGCACATATAATAATATGATCAAATCCATTTATGCTAGAGTGATTTATATGGCCTTCAGTCATCTTCTGCTGTTGTTCTGGTTTTGGAGAAACATTTTGGATTTACATAACTTGGTTTATGTTGCAGACCATTTCAAATATTGACAAAAGTCAAATACAACACATGCCCATGAATCATACTGTGAATGCCCCAAATTCTGAACCGCCTGCTCAAGAAAACCCTTTCCTGAGTGGTATAAAGCAAAGATTGCTCTCTTTTATAGTCCGGGGGATACGTAATGAAGAAACAGATGAAACTATGGTTGGTCATCAACTATCAAACTTTTTGTTACCGGGTGTTTGGATCTGTATTTTTTGAACTGATTATCTGATGATTCTTTATATAAAAGTTGAACATTCATTTTGGATATTCAGGTTCATACCAGCTGCAACAAAATTGGTAAATAACCTGTTTACCTATTTTTTTATATCTAATTTTGGAAGACTCTCACCCGTATTTAACAAAATGTCTCCACTTTCAAAATAAAACAGTTTTTGGTCATTTTATCTATTATTAATGCTGTTAAATAGTCTTATTGACACTCTAACATGTAGTTATCTGATTATTACAACTCAAAACAACAGAATCACATCCAAACACTTCTGCCACCTCCGGTTTTGTTGTGAATGGTTATTTTGAATTTTTGGTTCTGATTAGTACCATGTCATATAATCACTTTGAAAACGTACATCCAAACACCCCATTAATTCCCGAGTTTATACATGTTTTCACATTATATGTCATGTTTGTCACATGTGAATTCATTGCTTAATACTCTTTTTATTTGTTTATTCAGAGAATTCAATCCCTTAAGAAGAAGTTCTATTTTCACTTTCAAGATTATGTCGACTTGATTATATGGAAGGTAGGTTTTGAGTTCCCCAATTCTTTTTATGTTTTGTCCCCGAAATGTGATGAAAATGTTGTTCTGGGTAGGTACAATTTATGGACCGGCATCACTTACTAATCAAGTTTGGAAGTGTTGATGGAGCAGTAAGCATTCCTATTCTTACCATTTTTTCCATTTTACTAGAAGAGAGTGTAATTATTAAGAGAGAGAATGTATAGACATCACATGTTTTTCATGTTACAAGTAACTACGCTTGGTGCATATGAAATACTTGTGCTTTATAATAGCGTACACATGCCCTGTCATTTGTTGTCCACGTGATACAGGTGTCCCGAAATGCTGATAACCACCCTGCATTTTTTGCTGTATATAACATGGAATCAACTGAAATTATTGCATTTTATCAGGTATATGTATTTACATTAGTACGTGGGGATTCTTATTTCTTAAAGTTTGTATAAAAGGTAAGTTTTGATATTTTCTCTGCTAACCAAATCAATTCAACCGCGGAATATTTTGCAGATGTCCTCGGATGAGCTCTATTTGTTGTTTGAACAGTTTTGTGATCATTTCCATGTACCGTCCAAAAATTCCCCATATATGAGTTTTATATCTTCTCACTCGAATAATATTCATGCTCTCGAACAATTGAGAAGCAGTAAAAATAAAGCTACAAGCTTTTCTTTGGTAAGACCTCAAACGGATGATATGTTGTTTTATGTTTCTTCATCCTACTTTCTCGATATTACACTATTCTCCTTCCATTCTATGTACTGATGCCTGGACTTTTGATATCAACTCATTGCTTTCGAACTTCAAAATAAATGTGCACTCTGACTTTTGATATCAGCTAATTGTTGGTTTTTTCTTTGGAACAAAATCAGTATCAATGTTCAATCGAAAAATGTTCGGTTCTGATCTCATAAGTCAAAGGGCATGGTTTCAAGGTCCTTTGAAGCTTCATTGGATTGACCTCTTATTGTCACTTTATACATGCAGTTTGTTAAGAAAGTGCTGGCCTCTTTGCCATTTAATTGTCAGTCTCAGAGTCCTTCACCTTATTTTGATCAGTCTCTATTTAGATTTGATGAAAAGGTTAGTCTTCTATACAAGTTATGACCTCATAAGTATGTGCTTTCTAAACATTCCATTATCGAGTTAAGTTTCCCTTTTTGAGCACTTGCATTCTTGGCTAATTAGACTCTATATAATAGCTGTTATACATCTGTTTGCAGCTTATATCTGCAGCTGACCGACATAGACAGTCGACTGACCATCCAATCAAATTTATCTTAAGAAGGCCTCCACATACCCTCAAGTTCAAAATCAAGCCAGGTAAATGTAATGAGCACAATCGACTTCGTAACAAATTGAAAATCAATCTTTCTCTTGCCTGTTCAATGCAAGAAGATATTGATCGATGATGATAATAAGCTTAAATATATTATTGGCTTACCAGGACCTGAAGCTGGCATTACAGATTGCAGGACGAAGAGGATATCTTCATTTCTTTTTCATCCAGTTTTTCCCCTTGCTCTTTCGGTTCAGCAGACTCTGTTTTTGCAGCCTGCTTTTGTAAATATCCACTTCCGTAGATAGCAAAATGGGTTGACTACCATAAATATGGTGTCATGAAAACTGTATTTGAGTACAACATTTGTAAACCTGTGTCTAGTTCACGCTGAAGAGAGGGTATAGACTGTGGTTAGTATCAAATCGAAGCAACAAGAGAACCATTGTTTAGGCCACGGATCATTTCAGGATTAACTCTGAACGGGTGGTCACCCAGTTCAAAGAAAATGGTTCTCCATTTCAGAAGCCTGTCAAGATATGTTTTCCCCCAATATTTGGGAAGGAAAGATGTATAAGTGTCAAGAGATTAGAGTATAAAGAGGCTTATGTTATATTAGGATAATGTCATGGTTTTAAACTTGACTGCCATTGTTTGATAAAAGTTCTGAAGCTTTGTTAGGCCCAATTATATCTAGTTGAAGGCTTGTAGCTGGTACTCCATAGACAATCATTTATGTTTTAGCTTATGAAAGAACATCTAGGTGCCGAGTTGTGAAGCTTCGTGTTGTTTGACATAGCCGTGAGTAATGCATGAATCCAAGGACATGAGCTCCTTAACAGGGAAGTCAATGACAATGAGTTGTGCTCCTTGTTTAAAACATTAAGCCTAATAAGATTGACCAGCTAATGTGCTTGTAGACGTGGCTCACCATGAGTGAATAGACAAAAATGTACCATAAAACTTGAATGTGTTTTGAGGTTTCATACTTGGTTATCCATACCACTTTGTTTTTATGTTTTTTTTTTCTTCTTCTAAGTAACACGTTCCAAACTTTTTAAACAATCTTAACAGGATTTAATTAACTGTTATTAAATTACATCGTCAAATCAAATCTTGTTACTTCAAGAAAAGAGGATATATTTGATTTATTGTTCACTTGTTTCAATTTTAAACGTATCATTCGCTCATCTCCCTCGTTCCTTGCCTATCTCCTCTGTATCGTCTCAATCTAGTTTTGCAGTACTTATAGTATCATTCGCTCATCTCCCTCATCCCTTGCCCATCTTCTCTGTATCGACTAAAGTCATCATATATTCAAATATGTCCAACTAGTGTTTATCTAGGTAGTCTTTACTTGTATGCATACACACAAAAAAAAAAAGGGAAAGAAAAGGGGAAAAGACGTTTCTATTTTTTCTTTTTTGAACAGTAAATTGGGATCACCAACGGGCCAGTGGCCCACCCTATCATCTCCACCCCACATGAGGAAACCCAATATAGCTAAGAAAAATCCCCCGGGCTTAACAACATGATACCTCAATTTTTTTTATTTTATCACATGTGGGACTTTAGCCAATGACCTCCTCATAATTAAAGTCATTGGGTATCTCGCATTTACCACTTAGACTAATGATCATTGGTAAAAAGAGAAAGAAAAGAAAAGACATCTCTCTACTAGTTCAATATCTTATCCATTTTTGCAACATATTCCTTGCTTTATGTTTTGTTAGTCTAAAAGTTACAACTACTCTTTTCCCACAACTAATTCTAGCTACTAATCTCCATCCAAATCCAAATATATATATTGGATTTTATATAAGACACAAAAGAATGTAATATTCTTTAACTAATTACACCTAACAAAACTAACTACCCCAAAAAACAAAAGAACAAAAATCCCCAGAAATTACACCTTGGGCCCATTACTACTTTCTGGACACGTGGCACTCTCCCATTGCTTGATCAAATCAGCATACCCTTGAGCAGAAGATAGAGCAAATTCTGTTAATGAACTAACAGCAACTGACATTCCAGCACACAACACTCTAATGGCAACTTCAGCCATTTTCTCCACCGTTTCCTCCTCATCGGGACGCCCACTCTCCACCATTTCCATCCCGGAGCCGCTACCATATCGCTTTGACGACCCAAGGCCCGAACTACCACCACCTCCTTCTTTTAGCTGCTGTACATATAAAGAGCCAACCCCTGCTGCAAAAAAGTCTAGCCCATCTAGCACTGGGACCTCGCTGATTGAGTCGAGTAGTCTAGACCATTGGATGCACACCCCAAAAATTGGTGGGGCACCACTGGACCTTCGAGGTGAGAATGGGAATTTTGTGGTGTTATTGGAGTTTGACCCAATGCACCTTAGTAGCCAGCCAGTAATCGCGTGAATGTAGGCTTTTTGAGAAGTGACCCATGACTCGAAACTAACTTTCCAATTTTGTAATTCGAATTCAAGATTGGTAGCAGAGCGGGCTAGCCGGTGTGGCTCACTAGGGTGACCCTGTGTGTACTTTTTGGGTTTGGAGGGTGTCCCGGCTAGTAAAATCTTGGCTTCATCTAATGTTCGTTTCTGAGTTTGATGACAATCCGCCATTACCTTCCACATTCTTGATAATCTGGTCCATTTATCATCATAAAAATGATATCTTCGTCAATTCATAATACACAAATTACATTTAATGTGTTTGGATGTGTGTATCTAATGTAATACTGAAATGAACTATGAAGTTATGAAATGACAATATTACCCTTGGATCAATTCGAGAAGCTGTGGCTGAAGTTCTTGATCCCTCAAAGTTTCAATCCTTTTTGATACAGCTTCAACCGAGTGTATTGAAACCTTAATCTGTGTATGCAAATCTCTAATGGCATTTCTTGTTTTATCAAGGGATGAATGGTCATCACCTTTAGCATCATGGTTCCTAAGTTGAGCACATTTTTTGTCATATGCTATACGAATTCGTTCACCAGCCTGCGACGTTAGACAAAAGAAGCTGCCATTACTGGCTAAGTGACAATTAACCCATCGATGATTTTCAGAAAGAAAGCTGATATATACCTTGACTTCCTGGTACAGTTTTTTCTCCCAAGCATATAGTTTGTCGAGAGTCGATTGATGACTGTTGTGAAACATACATGAATCGTCAGATAAATCGCTGCTGCTAGCATAACCATCTTCTTTTGAACTGCCAGAAGAATTCATTAAGAATCTTGATGAGTTTGAGCGAGAAGACGATGCAGACCGCAATAATGCCACCGGATTCAAGATCTTCATAGCTGTTGGGTGTGAAAAAGAACCAAAGAAATATGAAATCAGTGATGTTGATCTGATTTTGAACTTCCTGAAATATTTATGAGTTGTATGTATTATGTAGTCTTTGATGTAAATAATAGTCACTCCAGTCCAGTTTCATTATTTCAAGCAGAACTTTGTATATTGACTTTTTAGCCGAAGAAACAAAAATAGAACATCCCGTATAAAAGGAGCATTTTGCATGCCTAGAAGAACATTTTAAGATCTATAATATTTCTCTCTATAAGATTGTAATTACAAATTGTTGGATAGAGATGTCTCTTAAAGGTGGGAAAAGGGGCGGGCCAGGCAGCATGAGTGATGGGTCAAAATGGGTAACTATTTTGTACGGGTGGGTCGGATGTGTTAGACCCAAACACTTTTTGTAACTAACCAGTACGTCAAAATATCATTACAAAGAACTTATTTGTTAATAAATTGATTCAGGATGTTTTGTGCCTTAAATATTCACTGGGGTGACATTTGACTCCCTTTTAAATTACTGTAAGATTTTATTTTTATTTTACCCATTTAACGTGTTAGAAATAATATATAAGCTGAATCCGCCCATTAAAGAGTGATTTACATGTGGTTATTTTGACCCATTTATACAAATATGGGTCGATTGTGTTGTCTTAGCTCTAACGGGTCAAAATAGGTAAAGCTGAAAGGAAACGTGTAAAAATGGGCCGGACAGGCCAAACGGGTAAAATGGTTACAAAACCAATTAAAATGCATTAGTTCTTCTATATCATTATTTTCATAACATAGGTTTTTGGTAATACCTAAAATATAATTTATTTACAAAACTTAAATATCAATAACAAAATGTTTGCTTTCTGCCAGGGCCAACCCGTTTATTTCCCAGATAAATTATCCTTTCTGACAAGTTATCCGACCAACCCTTTTGCCACCCCTAAAATAAATAGTTTGAAGCCGCAACTCTAGTATCTATCACGCTAACCTGTGAGTTCGTGTGATGTTGAAGCGTACTGAGCCCGATTAGCCTCTAACATAACCGAAAGCTCTTTTGCTGAATCAGAGATGATCGTGAACTGAGCTTCAAGATCTTTAATAACTTCAGACATGCTTGTTGGTCTTCGGTTCACATAGACCGTGAACCCTGGTGTTCCTTCACTTTTACTCCTTTCTTGATTTGTAACGGCATCTCCCTTCCCATTATTCACAACCTTCCCTGAACTCTCTGCCTTTGAAACCTCGAGATTTTGAGTTTTACTCGCCAAGGGTGGTGTTTCTAGTTCATGTTCGGAGTCTGTTTCATCCCCACTATCCGTTTCAAACTCATCATCATCGTCGTCGTCATCATCATCATTAACATCTTCGACTGTAACTTCATCTTTATGATCACGATTCACATGAATGTTTGATCTCCTATTCACTCTATGATTATGATCTATTTCAAATTCATGTTCGGTTTCCTCCTCAAGCTCTGGAATGCCTTCTTCTTCTCTAACTTGTTGTTCATCAAAAACACTTTGATGAATACTGTTTCTTGTGGAATACCCGTAATACTCCGAAGACGAAAACGGGTTCCAAAAGAAATCCCATTGTGATGATCTTTGAGGCGAAGGTGGCGGTAAATTTGGTCTACTGTAATTAAAAATGGACGAAGGTGGTGATTGTGATTGCATACCAAAGAAACTATCAGCTGCATATTGGTAAGCGGATGACTGATTATATGACTCGACTCTTGCTATTTCCGGTGACTCGGGTAGCCTTTCTTCAACAAAAACCGACGGGTTTCCACCTGATCTAAGATAGTTAACTCTTGGTTGTTCAATGGTGAATGAATTTGGTGAAATGGTGATGAATCTTGGTGCAGTTTTTTTGTTTGTTGGAAATGTTGGTGTGGCGAATGAGTCTAATGAGAATTCACGGGGTTCATCACCTTCTACGTAATCTTTAAGGGCTGCTGAAACTCGTTTAAGTGATTGAAGATAAGCTTTATGACCAGAAGCGAATTTGGTTCGTTGCTCAACAGCTTTCTTGATAAAGTTTTTTCGATCTTTACAAAGTTGTACTGCTTCTTCATCATCCAACTTTGATGAAGAACATCCCATTTCTTGATTTCACGAGTTCTTATATTTCGAATCAGAGGGTTTTACCAGATTCATATGGGATATTCAGGCCTGTTTCAATTCAACAAATGAGTCAAATAAAGAATGAAGTGCACAGGAGATTTTTGACCTTTTTCAAGGTCAAACAAATGGTTGGAATATGTTTTGTTAGGAGAAATCTTGATTAGTGTATCAAAACATACAAACCAACAGTTATGTGTCAAAAAGAAAATATGCTAAAAAATGAAAGACTTATACATTAAATGTAGATTTTGCATATGCAAATATTGACTTCCAAAGTCAAAATGTAGAAATGATTTTGGAAATTCATGAAGGTCAGGGAGCATAGCAGAACAAAATAACTTATTCTAAGGCTCTACATTAAGCTCAAAGCTGGTTGAGAAAGATTGTAAGATACACAGAAAAAACTTCTAAAAATGATAACAATAAAAGAACTTATTAATGAAAATAATTAACTTATAACAATATTAAAATAAAAATAAGAAGGAAAGTACAGAAATTATCTTTTTTGGGACAAAGAAACAAAAGATAAAGTTTATAAGAGGTACAAGCTGCAGCCTTGCAGAGTTCATCACATGGGTGAAAAAATATACAAAACAAATAATTCAATGGTAAAAAGTACTCGTATTTCTCAAATAGTTATAATTAATTAGCTTTTGTTAAAGCATTTAGTCATTTACAGGAAAGAAAAAGAGAATTATTAGAACATTGGGAAGCTCCAAAAAAGAAAAAAAAATTTAAAAAATCTTAGTAATCATAACTTCTTCTTGACTAAAGCTTCTGCTAAAAAACCTTTAACAGTCATATTTTTCCAGAAAAAAATATATAATATTGGGAATAAAAAAAAATACTAGTATTAAATTGGGGAAAATGTGTAAAACGTAAATAAATAATATAATCAAATCCCCATTTTGTAAAGATTATTTATGTCTAAAAAAGTTAAATATTTTTTATATATAATCATTTTTTAGCATTCTATTCTAACATATACATTTTAAAGATTAAATGGCTCTATATTATAAGTTTTTCAAGCAATAAGAATCATAGATATATTAAACTATATAAAATAAAAATTACCATTAAAGTTCTAAGAAAAATAGAGATACAAAACCAACAATATATATAGGTCAATCCTAAACTTAAAAAATAAAATAAAAATTCAAGATTGAAACTTTATTACCAAAATGAAGAAAAGGTGAAACTAATAAGTAAGCAGGTACTTATTTATTTATACATATGATAAACAAACGTGAAATAAGCTATAAAGTTTCATGCTTTAGAATATGAAATAATATTTCAAGAAACAGAGAAGTAATTAAACATGCAATTAGTGGAAGATTCTCACCTGGGTATTTCTTAATCAATGCTGGGCATGAGAAAGATTTGTGCTTTATGTGTTATTAGCTTCAAAAACACACACAAATACACACTTCTTGGTGTAAAACAAAAAAATAAATTTTTTTTTTTCAAGATTCTTGGAGATAGATAGGAAACAGAGGGGGGTCCAAGAAAACACACACACAAACACCCAAAAAAAACACACACTTGGTGGTGTGTATGAATGTGTGTGTGTGTGTGTGTGTGTGTGTGTGAGAGAGAGAGAGAGAGAGAGAGAGAGAGAGAGAGAGAGAGAGAGAGAGAGAGCGCGCAACGGTCAAAACTCTGTTTTGGAGTGGGAACCAAAATAGCATGAAAGGAAAATTGGAAATCTTTTTTTGTAGAGAAATAATAATGAGGGTATGTAAGTATGTATTTAATTTATGACTTTATGTAGAGTGTGAGGTACAAAATTTAATGCATTTATTATTATAGTTTTTAAAGTAGCCATTATCGTATTGCAATTAAGGATTTTTGTCCTGAGAAAAAAAAGAGAAAAAAAAGATGTATAGTGAACTTTTATAAAGTTTTGATGTTTGGAGACCTAAAAATTAAAGGAAAGAATCAAATGAAGATAGCCAAATCCCACTCTTCCTTGTTATATTCCCATTAATGCCCTTTTTTTTTTCTCTACCTTTCTAACTTATATTATTTTTTAAAATGACATAATTATATTAAATGAACGACCGATTAGCAAGATACTAGAAGTCAAATTACAAGAGTACAAATCTAGCAATCGACAAATTACAAAACTAGATCCTTCCCGGAACTTTGACTGCTAAGACCGCAAAAACGTTAAAAAAAACTTGTGCCAATTACAGTGGCAAAAGACACAAGAAAAAACCTCATCAACGAAGGTCGAGCCATCGGTTTTCAGTTCGCGATGTTTTTGATGCGATCCCAAACAAGCCCCGGGGAAAGTTACAACACAAGAAATAGCAGACAATAAAACCAACTCGAAAAACAAAGCAATCGAACAAACCAAAAAAATTAGAAGGCTAATAAAGGATTTTTTAATCCACTCGTCCCAACCGATGATAGTCTTCGTGCGCCTATACCGGAACCAAAGAAAAGAAGAATTGATAATGGCATCCACAAGCACAACATCCCTTTTTTTAGATGGATTGAAAATGGTATCGTTCCTAAACTTCCAAAGCTCCCACCAAACAGTAAAAATGATGGTAATCACAATATCCTTAGTAATCTTAGCCTTATCCGTGTTTTTCACGAAGAGAAGAAAGTTGACAGGATCATAATGTGAAGGAAGGTTCAAGTTGAGCCACTTACGAATAGAATTCCAAACTCGTTTAGCAATGTTACGGTCCTTGAAGACATGAGATCTACAATCCAATATTGGTATTTAAAAAAAATGGATAATCGATCCTTATCGATCTCCTAATTACTGGTATCAAGACTAATATAAGAAAAGATAAACCACGTAAAGAATATGTGATGAGATTTAAACCCTTGACCAACTAACCTTTACTTTTATACCGTATACTATCCACAATATTATATTATATATTATATTATAATACAATACTACATATACACAATATATAATACAGTTATATATTGTCCATCTGTCATTAATTTATAAAGGTATGTGATACAAACAATACATTTAGAGAATGATATTCAATATCTTTTAGATTTCTAGATTATTGCCTTTTCATCTTTTTTAGTGTCTCTAACCTTGGATAGATTATCTTTAGAATAGAGGTAAGACTATTTACATCACACCTCTTACCCCACTTATGTTAGGATTTGATACAGTTGTTGTTATTGTTGCATTTTTTTAGTGTAAACGGATGAGGTTTGTGCTCTTTAGTTTATTTAGGATGATGAATTTTATTTTTTTTAACTTAAATATATACAGTTTAACCAAATATTATTCGTGATGGTTTACTAACTGTTTTTTTGATTACCTCAAGATATTAGCTACTGATGTTTGAACTTGAAATTTTTTACAAACAAATTATATTTTCTTACAAATTTTAATGAAGAAATCAAATTTTCTGACCACCATAAAGCATCTCCAAGGTTTGAACTTTGTAGTTCGTGCCTTTCTATAAAATAAAAACTAAAATGGTTATGGTTGCTAGAAATCCTAAAACACAAAGTCACAAATCCAACTAAACACGAGCTATTAATTCTTGTTCTGAATCATTACATATTATCACAATTTTCTTTTACCAAGTTTTTGATAAGATCGTCTAAATACCTTCCCTTTCTATCTCATTAGTCATTACTAACATTATTTTGAATATGGTCCATGTTAAGGTTGTACGATTGTATGAAAACAAAATTTGGTATTCCCGTTTGTTTTGCCGATACATTACTTATTCAAATTTCACTCGTATTGATTTGGTACTTCTTAAAAAAAAATAATGTTTCCTTTCTGCAATCTAGCCTATTTCATTTATATATATATAGCAAAAAAAAATTTAGATCGGCAAAAAAACTCTAACCCCATGGGCATATAGTCCTTCAGATCCAACCGACCATTTCCCGTAAAACCATCTTCAAGCAATGAGCATGTCTTTTATATATGGAATTAAGAACAAATTCAAACTTGTAACTTATTTCTAGCAAAGTCTCCCATCAATTTATATATAAACTATTGCCTTTTGAAACATCATCAAAATAATAATTCTTCATATAACATTGTTTAAAGGGGAAATGGTAAAGTTTTGCCTTTTGAAACATAGTCAAAGCAATATTTCTTCCTATGACATTGTTTATTGAGGAAATGATGGTGCTTATAAATATAAATATAAATACTTTTGGCAGCACCTATCATATATATATATGTGTAATAGTTAAGGAGTGATTATCTTAAAGAATGATATGTTTAGAAAAAAACTTGAAAATATAACATGAAACTTTTTATAAGTTTACTCCTCGTTAGACCCATAACAAACAAAATATGTACTTTCCTCGTATTTGTTTCTAGAAAAATATTAATATGGAAAAAGTATATATATAGCATGTTGTTCAAAAACTTAAGTTTTATATGATCGGTATATCTCCATAACTTAAATCTTAATTAATACTTAATACTTAGCTTATACATTTAGTCAAACTTTTTATTTATACAATTAAATCATTTAGTTTATTTTAACTTATATTTTTTTTTAACTTTAATTATGAAAATCACAAATATACGTTGTGGGATTAGACATTTACAAAAATATGGGTAGATTTTGTGTGTATTTAGTTATGTAGTTGTTTTTTTGAAAAATTAAAAAATATAAATGGATAAAATTACGATGTGTATTATATATAGGAGTGTAGTTTGGTAAATAAGTCTAATGTTGAATGGCGATATTGTAACACGAGTCAGAAAGTAATGGGGAAGAATTTACGAAAAGCAAAAGAAAGTTGGGTATAAAGCAAAAGAGGGAAAATAGGAGGTCCTACGAGCCCCCCTTTTATGCATGCATCGTCGGACGAGTCTCGATGAAAACGACCCTTTTAACTTATCTTATATTAGAGTGTAATTGGTATCGGGCGGAAATAGGCATGACCAGCTGTATGTACGGGAAGAAAGAACGGAAGCCCGGCGGCGTGATCTTACGACATGGGGTAGAGGGGCGACGATCGGTAGTAGGCAAAATGAGTCTCAAAATTTGATACGAGCGATGTGTGAATATATATCACCAAATAGATGTTTGTTGCAAGATAGTTAAGATCGAGATTTTATTCAAGATTGTTAGTTGTTTTCTTAAAATCGAAATTATAAGATTAACTCGAGATCAAAAGATATTATTAATCTATATAGGTTCTAATATTTGTTAAATACTAGTGGTATTTGTTAAACCAAACAATATATTCTAATATATTTGTTAAATACTAGTGGTATTTGTTAAACCAAACAAGTCCTCAGTCCATTTGGTAAACACTAAATTTAACCCATTACTCGGTATTATATACTCCTTTCGTCTTATTTTGAATTTTGGAGTCTTTTTATTTCAACTTTAACCGTAAATATATTTGTTTATGTTATATAATACTTGATGAAAATTATATCAATGAAAATACATTTAAAACCCAATCATTCATATATTTTACATAAAATATTATATAACATAAACAAAAATATTTACAGTCAAAATTGACATAAAAAGACTCTAAAATTCAAACTATGACATTTAAATTAAGACGAAATGATCATTATGTAATGGTATCGAAGGGAACTATATGATATTACACCTAACTTCATTTATTTCCTGTTATATCGATCAACCTTTTGAGACTGTATCCGAAAATTGATAGAAAAATGGGACCCTATCCAACTTCACATTTGATCTACCAAATTTAAAGGCCTAACTCGCTCTAGCTAGCTTAGTACTATATTTGATGATGATGTATCTATCAAGTGGTTGTGACGACGAAGGACGAATACATATACTCCGTATCTTCTTTCAAAATAACAAAGAAATTCATACATATGTGTTTCAGGGTGATTTAAATCTATATATATATTAAAAATCATTAGCTTATGAATTAGAAGATAGAGTAAAACCTATATTTGATAATTAACCAAGCGATAATCTGTTGTTGCACAGTATTAGAAACATCATATTTCTTTGCATATGATCCGAACCACCGTTTGAGTCACCATTAACCGGCTGAACCAGTGAACCCACCATCCTTACTCGCCTGGACACAACTGTTTAACCACATGTGAAACCCCTAATCCTTGACTCCTTGGTTTGTACATATCTGGAAAGTATTCATTTTTAGTTGAGTTTACCCGGATGACAAAAATAGACTCCTTTATATTCACCCTTATATCTAATTTCGTACAACTTATATGCGTAACTAGCTTCTCCATGTGCAGCAATTTCGCTCAATCCAAAAACAAATTACATGAAATGTCAAAACTAATCCAAAAAAAAAAAAAGTTCACAAGGCAATTTCTTGTTTAACTCATTCCATTATCTTTGAACAACCTCTAATTTCGTTTATGTGTCTCCCCCAAAGTGATGTTATATCTAGGAGACCTTAAAGGGCATAGACAATGATCATCAAAGATAACCTTCTAATTAGATAATCCAACTCTGAAAACTACAAGGAAGCCGTCAACCCTTTTATTTCTAAATGTTTAGCAAACATAGCTTTATCCCAAATTCTAATGATACTATCGGGTTTACCAATCGATTTTGTAAAAGCCAAGTTGAAATGATAACGTCCCTATATATAGAGATATTATAAAGCAACACTCTTGAAATGAAGTTCGTGTTGTTTATGAAGTTAAATGAGTTTAAGAGTATTAGTTAATTTATATTAGCAATGGACTAATGGGTTCTAATATGTTACATTGTGTGATAACTATCTGATTATCATCTTTAAGGAATGAAATATATAAATAGAAATGGTTGTTACACATCCATTACATATTTTCAGTTAATGTGTTGTTCATTCCCAAAACCATCTCGTGTTTTATTTATGTAAACCTATAATTGGAAACAATCAAACAAGGAACTAAAGAAGGTGAAACGTTAAACCTAAATGCTGTAGAATGGTGTACTTTTGACATATGAAGTAATCGTTTTAGTGTAAAATCACCTCCAATCCAAAATGTGCTATTTGATCCGATCAAATATAACCTAATTACCTGACCATAGAGTTGTTAGTTTCTTGGAACAATTTAACACTAACTATACATAGATAAATCTAGGAAGTAGTATATCTGCATTGAGAATATTAAAAGAATTCATAAGTTTTTACACACCTAGGGTATCTTCTGTTATGATTCTTAACCCAAAGATTACGAGGACCATGGTATTATTCTTTCTACAATTACCTCATATGCAGCGACTTGCATTAGAACTTGTGAAGGGTCTATCTAACTACTTCATAGGCGAACAAAATAATCACCACTCCTATAAGCCCTTGCCAGAATTTCTGAAAAAGGGTGCTAGAATTGTTACACTATGAAGCTCAATATGAACTGTGAAAAAACAGAAGAATTATTGTTTTTATAGCTACATGGATAAAAAAGCAATGTCACGTGTGCATGATTCACCAATAGTGTACAAATCAAAATAAAATAACTGAGATTATATTACAGAAGTCCAGTGAAGACATACACTTTAAGAGTATATGGTAAATGATTATTTCACTCTTTGGCAACTGCAAAATTTAACTAAATCCATTGACAAGGTCCATCCGGGCTAGTGGTGTTTCCTTTACTTCAAAAAGGCATCGAGTCCTGAAAAGGATCAGTTAACATGATTAACATCACTAAAGGCAAACAACACCTTATTAGATGCTTAAACTTTAGCTCATATCAGACCGTCATTTAATCACTTCATCATAAGTTGACAAATAAGGATACCTCCTTACAAGCCAATCTAGATCAAAACGATAACCTTTTACATCTTGATACTCGGCAATTACAAAACTGGCTCAATAAATACAGATATTATGTCAAGTCATGTCTTCGATCAAAAGCAACCAAAAAACAAGAAAAATAAATAGGCACCAAAACCAGGGCAATTTCAACCAATCCCTCCAAACAAAAACTGGTCACTAATGGTTCAACTATGTTATGTTGTTCTCCTAATGTCACTAAGGCGCAGGCTGCTGATAAAAGGGTTCATACGAGATAAATTTACGTTGAAACTTTTAAGTAAAGGTAATGAAGAATCTAGTGGACTACAATACCATTTATTCAAAGTTAAGTATATATAAAAAAAATTAGCTAACTTTAACATCCATATCAAGATCGAGCATTTAAATGTAACTACCAAATTCAGATTCTGTCGAATTTCAATATTTAAGAGCAGAGGCACAACCCGTTATAAGGATTTACATAGTGAATAAAATAAAGTTAAAAGGCAATACCTTGTAAAAACTCGGAGTATAAGCCAGCACCTGATCCAAATACTTTCACTTAAATTAGTGTTGAGACCATTGTATACTTTTGATATCAATCCCTTCTTTCACCATTTCATAAAGCGGGCTCATTTCCCTTAACTTTACAACCTGGTTAACAGTTAGCTCAACGGCTTTATCTATCTCTTCTTCAGTGGTAAACCTCCCAATCCCAAACCTAATTGAAGTATGAGCCATATCTTCATCCACGCCCAATGCCCTCAACACATAAGAAGGTTCCAAACTAGCACTAGTACATGCACTGCCACTTGATACAGCCACCTCCTTCAATCCCATCAACAAGCTTTCTCCTTCAACATATGCAAACGATAAGTTCAAATTCCCAGCATACCGATGCTCACTACTCCCATTCACCACCACCCCATCAAGCCTATCCCTTATACCTTTTAGCATCCTATCTTTCAACTTCGTAATCCTTTTCTCATCATACTCCATCTCTTTCATCGCAAGTTCACATGCAGCACCCATTCCAACAACCAATGGTGTGGGCACCGTTCCACTCCTAATCCCCCTTTCTTGCCCACCACCATTCATTTGCGGTTCAACTCTAATTCGTGGCCGTCTCCTCATATATAAAGCCCCAACACCCTTCGGCCCGTAGACCTTATGGCCACTCAATGACATCAAACTCACATTCCACTTATTCACATCAATCGGAATCTTCCCTAACGCCTGTGCAGCATCAGTATGAAACGGGACATTAAACTCCTTACATATCTGACCAATCTCCTCCATCGGTTGAATAACCCCAATCTCATTATTCACCGCCATAACCGACACAAGCCCTGTATCACTCCTAATACTATCTCTCAACTGTTGCACATCCACCAAACCATCACTTTTAACCGGAAGATATGTTATCTCATACCCTTCTTGCTGCAAATGCCTACACGAATCAAGAACACACTTATGCTCCGTCTGAGTCGTTATAACATGTTTCTTCTTCTCCTTGTAAAAATGCATCACACCTTTCACCGAAATATTATTACACTCGGTAGCACCAGACGTGAACACAATTTCTTTAGGCGATGCATTTATTAAATTCGCAACTTGACCTCGTGCAACTTCAACCGCCTCATCGGATTCCCACCCGTAAAGATGGGTACGCGAATGAGGGTTTCCGTACTGTGAAACGAAATACGGGAGCATAGCATCGAGTACCCTGGGATCAACAGGGGAAGTAGCTTGCATATCTAAATATAATGGTCTCCCTGATATCTTTACCCCTTTCATCGAGATTCCGGGCTCTTCATAAGGTTCTGCCACACCTATAGATACATATACATATACATAGAAAAACCCAAATCAATCTTCACTCATTTCAACTTTTTAGATTAACTAATTTAAGGATTCTGTCACACCTGTATCTACACATATACATATACCTATACATATATACATATACAGACCCTAAATAAGTTCCCATTCAATTCAGATTTTTAGATTCATTAACTCATGGGTTTTAAAATTGAGACCCTAAAATGCAAAATTATTATAAAAGCCTATATATATAACCCTTAAATCAATACTCACTCAATTAAGCGTTTTAGGTTAATTAATTTAAGGGTTTCGAAATTGAAACCCTAAAATACAAAATCATAATAAAAAGCCTAAATTTTTACAAAACCCTGATAAATTTATAAATAAAAAATAGGTAAAAGGAAACGAATGAACGTACGAGCAGCTGATGTAGCGGTGGAGAATGATCGTGGAATCACGCGCCACGCGCCTCCACGGAGGGCCGTTCGAAGAGTGTTTCGTATCATCGCCGACTTTTCTTCTTCTTTTTATATCCGGCCGAAGGATTTTTTTTTTTCCAGAAGAGAAATGCAGTAGTAATAAAGTTTTTAGTGGTGGGATTGTGGGAAGGCCAGCAAGGGATTGGTGAATAACTAAGACGCGTGAATAAGACTATCAGGATTGAGGGTCCTGATGAAAGTTTTCACGAGGGCGTTTCCTGACATGTGGTGCATAGTCAGCAGAAGGGTGTCTCCTGATAGATAGAAGCCCCACTTTTTTCTTTTTTCTTTTTATTAGTGTTTTATTTTATTGTTAATGAAAATGAAAATAAAGTGAGGGCTCCTGTTTTATTTTATTTTACTAGATTATATCCGTGTGATGTACAGGTTGACATAATTCTCGAATAATAACTCAGGTGACAATCAAAATATATTAACATTTTTACCTATTATGTACGTGGTATGAGAGCATTCATGATAATTAAAAACTTGCATTGTAAATATATCTTTTATTTTTATTCATATCAAATGTTTACTTGTGATCACAAAACTTTTCTAATCCGTAATAGTGTCATCCTATCCTATCTGATAAGTTTTTTTTAGCACAAATCAACATTAAAATAATATTAAAAAAATGAATAGAAAAACAACATTTTTATACAAAAAATTTAAAATGCAAATGTAAAGTACTAAACGTAATTTTGTAATATTCTTTTTTAAAAAATGATTTATAATGTATTGCAAGATAATGTACGTGGTATGAAACAATATATATTTAAAGAAATGCATCAATTTTTTATTGCATTTGTATAATACATGGATATTATCGGTGTCTTCTAATTAGTATTATTATTTACCGAATATCTATCGTAGTTTGCAAAAAGTAAACAAATATTAAGTTAGATTAAGTGGTTTGTGCGTAATATTATAAGTCAGAAGTCATTGGTTCTAATCTTGTCTTTTACTTTTTAATTTGCTATTTAAAATTGATAAAAGCAAATGCTCACATATGAACGCCATGTAGAAAATGATGACGTGGCGAATGAAGCGACACATGGGCATTGAAAGATAGAGATTTAATTGTCAAAATATTTATAAAAAATTAACAAAATTACCACAGTTTGACAAATAAGTAAAAATCCTATTTGTCATCTAAATGAAGGTGTCACATAAACTCTTCCATATTCTCTCTTAGTTATATATAAAGATTTCATTTTCATATATCTAAAAAAAAGTGTAGCTTGGGGGATACCCTTGACCCCTGGTACTATCTTATTGGCACATGTTAGTGTTCACGCCATAAGAAATAACTTCACGCAACTCTCCTAGTACAGTGGGTCATGTTGGAGCTAGGACCTCCGTGTCTCTACAAAAGTCTTTCTAGTGGGCCATGTGTTTTACAGGTTCAAGTATCACTTGAGCTATGCTCAATTGGTTCATTTTCATATATAATCATGATAAACCATCGCCAAGTGATCTAATGGTAGAAGTCATGTTTTCTCGTAAGAAGTATCAGGTTAGAATACTGTATTAGGCAAATATCTTGGGGTGACCAGGGAATGACTGGAACCAGCCATGAGTAAAAGAACATGGTTAGGGCGCTACATCTTAGTCAAAATAAAAATGGTTAACCAGGTAACCTGAACAGAAACAACCTCCCCCATTTATATTTAATCATAATAGATATATGTGCCTAATATGAGTGTTTAGCTAGGGCATAGTGGGATCGTAAACGAATTGAACGTTCGATGAACAGTTCATGAACTGTCGGAAAATTCATTTGTGTTCATTCGTTATTTAGTTAAATGGAAAAACATCAACAAACAGTTCCATTCGTTTATTTAAATAAACATTCAAACATAGCTCATGTTTATTCATTTGTGTTCGTGAACGCTCATTCATTTATGTTCGTTTATATACATACATAAATATTGTAATTTATATGTATGTGTAAAGAAGTAAAAGAAATATAACTACAAAAAGCTAACAAGGGTGAAATCGCTTTTACCAAAAAATAAATAAATATATATATATAGGGATTAGTTATTATAAAACAAGTATTAAAGCAAAACAAATAAGATAAGATCCTAACCGTTAGATCATGATAAAATTGATGCACGAAGATTCATAGAACACGAGTATACATAATGATGCACGGAGATTTTCATGATGCACAATTATTTTCAGTTAAGAAAATATGATTGTTTTATTTGTTTTACTTTAATACTTGCTTTATTTTAACCGGAACCTATATATTTAACCGCAAAATGTGAACTTTAGAGTGTGTATATGTATAACAAATATCAAGTTACAAACAATATTCTACAAACCTTCTCCAGGGGGAAGACAAGTTGTGTTGATAGATGCAAAACAAAAAGGGAGCAAAGCAACACAGAGAATTACGAACAACATGATGTTTCTGTAAGTATCTTTTGAAATCATATCAGATTCACTTATATAATAACAATAACAATGTAATAATAATACCCTTAGCCCCAATGGGATAGTTGACATTGACTAATATTTTTTTTTTTTTTTGAACAGTAATAAATTATTTCTTTTATCAATGCATAGTTAGACAAGTTAGCCTATTTGATAGAGACTTTTGACTTTTTAAAGTGAAGTCCAGGTTTAATTTCTCACATGCGTGTAATTAAGTTATTTGTAGGTAGTTTAAGAGTAAATGTATATTGGGACAAATGGTCCAGTTTTGATTTAATGTAAACGAGATATGTCACCCGGACGTTGCCTCGGGAGATATTACGTTCATAAACGATTATAAAAAAAATATTAAATTTATAGGTATGTGTTATTGGGTCAGGGGTAAAAAAACAACAAACTTTTTCAAAGGAAACATGTAGTATTCATTTAAATGGTTAAAAAAAATCAAGTTAGCACGTGTTAATAAAAAAAAATTTTAAATTTTTTCTGGAAGCGAAAGAGATTCGTTTAGTGCCCACAATTTAAAATAAAATCTTTCTTTAAAATCATTAATCCAAAAAGAAAAGCTAAAATCCAAAACAGAAAGAAAAAGAAAAATTCATGCAGGCAGCCCATATATATTTGTACCAACAATAATATACGACCCGCACGACAAAAAGATAGTGTATGGATTACGTACCTTCATGGATTACGTACCTTCCAACTTGTTAACGATAAAAAAGTATTATTTAAATTTAAGACAATAATTGTATTAATGAAAATTAAAAAACATGTATAACAATGACTATGTTAATACCGTTAACGACATTCAAATAAGAATGGCATAATGTGTTATGAACACAATATTTTGCAATTAAAAAATATGTTAAATCAATTATTTACACAAAAAATGTTAATTGGAGTAATTATATAAATCAAAATATGTTTAATTTAAATGGTTGGATGTCAAAATTCTAAAACCAAATAATTAAATATGTTTTATAAAAAAAAGTAAAAAGGATAAAATAAAAATGAAATAAGTAAACATGTGATATGGAAAATAAATTGGCTTGAAAAAAAATTAAAAAGATGAGTTATTCAAGAAAAAACAAAAAAGATGAGTTAGTCAAGAAAAAACAAAAGTTCCTTGCAAGACTCGAACTTGAGCGAATTTGGAATTGGACAATAGCGGCCTAACCATTCCAACCATGTGGAATGTTGTTAATTTGGTTGAAAAGAAAAAAGAAAAGTTACTATTCTTTGCACGCATCCCCATGAATTGTTTTTAATATATATATATATATATATATAATGTGATGTATATGTTACCACCCCACTGTTTGGTGGGTTTGGTGTTGATTTTGTGAATAAAATTCAAAATTTTTTTTTTTTAAAAAAGAGTAAATGTATATTTCTCATTCAAAATAAATAAATTATTTATTTTACTTTTACGTATAAATTTTAATTGACTTTTAAAATAAAAGTTTCAAATAAATAATTAAAAGTAAAATATGAAAAATGATAATGTTATTTTGAAAAGGACTGTCTATTCACATTTCACACACCTCCTTTTTCCTAACAGATATCGCATGTATGCTTATACGACGTATAGTGTTTATGGACCACCTATACGTCAAGTGTAGGCCTATATATGACGTAAAGGAGGTGTTTATTTTTTTTTGAACGGTAGTGAATTACTTGCAAATATCGGGAGGTCTAGCATACGTTGTCTTAACCGGGTTCGCGCTAGAGAGCCCCCTCGCAGAATAGATCCCCAAATTAAATCCCTTCGATGAAAAACCCCTGTCACCCAGAGATCTGGAGGGAAAAACTCACCAGGCCTACCATAAGTGGAAATTAAATACCTGAAAGGAGGTGTTTATTTAGATAATGAAATGTTTCCATAAAACATAAAAAGTAATAATATTAATAATATAATAATAATAATAACCAAAAGATAAAAATGTCAGTAGTAGAGATATAGAAAATATACAAGGGAGTTGAGAAACATACACCATATTTGAGATCTATATAAGTTGTGCCCATAATAAAATAATATAAATTACCTTACTTTTTTAAAATTAAGGATTTTATAAATTTGACTATGGCTCGTATGCATATGAAAATAAAAATACTATACAGTAAATAATTATTTTGAAATCCATTTATATTATTCTATGTATTAATCAAAAGAAATGTTAAAAATTATTAACGATTAAATACGAGTTGGTTGCCCCAATAAAAAAATAAGGGTACGGATTTCTTGGCATTATGAGTTGTAAGTATTGATTAAAAACATTGTGACGTAATCATTTGAAAACAAGAAAAATAATGAAAATTAAAGGACAAATCTCAGTCACACATTTCCCCTATATCTCTCCTTTTTTTATATGTATTTTTATTTTTATTTTTTTTATTTTTTGATTTTTTTTATTGGGTTAATTACAAGGATGGTACCTGTCGAATATGCCAAATTGCACGTATCATACCTAAACGAATTTATTTACCAGGAGACACCCGAAGTTGGCAAATTTGCACGCTGGTGATACCTCCTGCTAACGGAGGCCAACGTCCCGTTAAATATGGTCACGCGGCAAGCACGTGAAGGGGTATTTATGTCTTTTGACACCCACATCCGTCCACCCTTCACAATTGGTCCCCCTTTTATACCCCACACACAATTCATTTTCGATTTTCATACCTATGAAACCCTAGAAACATTATCCAAGTGTGATCAAAAAAGCTGTTGATTTGCGAGCTTGTTACGAACAATGTCGGGTTGGAAAATCAGACCTAAGGATGCTGATGAGTACGATCTTGTTGCACTATATGGTAAGACGCATTACACCCTAAATTTTGTTATTGTTTATGCTAATTAAAAAAAAAAAAATTAAAAAAATTTAACTGGAAAAAAAATTAGCAAATTGTTGGTATTATCTTGTATAAATGAAGATACTTTTTCCCACTTGCTCATTAGTTAATATGTTTAACTCACAGCTGGAAAACCTACCATGCTTACATTGAACATTCACCATGGGGGGACGGTGAAAGTTGTTGATGGTCGAAGCTTTTATACTGGCAAGAACACTTATATCGATTTTGTTGACTGCAAGACATTTTCATTGCTAGAGCTGAACCCTATCATGAGACAGTTGGGTTATAATGAGTCTAGTATTAAGTCTTTTGAGTTTAACAGACCTTACTGTGCATTAGAATTAGGAGCTATAGACATTGTTTGTGATGAAGATATATCAACCATGTGTAGATATACTCAGGGTGAGTGTAAGGTCATAGATGTCATTGTTGAACATAATGAGCCGAGGTCACCTATGACCAAGGCAACTGCCAGGAAAAGTGTGTTGGGCTCACCTGTTATGACCAAGGCACAGATCAGGAAAAGTGTGTTGGGTTCACCTTTTATGACCAAGGAAACTGCTAGGAAAGGTGTTGCACCTATTAACAAGGGTGTGGCTAGGACATTACTCTTGGATGAACCATCTGAGAGTGAAGGTGAGGATGAAACAGGTAATGATAGTCAGGGTGAGGGTGATGATGAAGTTTTGGTAGATAAAGATAATGTGGTTCAAGAGGTTGAAGTTGATATGACAGATTATAGGTTAAATTTGGATGCACAGATGGGGGCTTGTCAAATGTTGAATACCCAGGTGAATACTGGTGATGATAATGAAGTAGAAGTAATAGACAATGAGTGGTTTGATAGTGCAAGTGATTCTGGTGAAGATGAGGCTTACAGGATTAAATCTAGGAGGTTGAGAGAGTTTAGAAAGCAACAACAAGCACAGATCAACAGAGGTGATTCAACAGACCATGCTCCATTTTATGTTAGTCAAGCATTTGGTGATTCAACAGAGGTGAAAGAGTTGATAAGATCGTATGCAGTTGAGAGTAGAAGATGCATTAAAATCATATTCAATGATAAAAGAAGGGTGAGGGCAGTCTGTACGGGTGTTGTGCAAGATTTTGGGCCTACTAAAGAAGCAAGTGATAATGGGCCTCATGAACAATCAGTTGGGCCTAAAGAACAAGAAGTTGGGCCTAAAGACAAGGGAAAACGGCCAGCTGGTAACCCTAACTCCTCCACTTGCAAAGAATCATCTAGTGGGGGACATAAATGTCCTTGGGCATTGCATTGCAGTAAACTTCCAGACCAAAAAACATGGATGGTCAAGACTTTTCAGGGTGAACACACATGCTTGCCATCTAGGGAGATCAAGCACTGTACATCTAAGTACATGTCAAAACAAATTAGACAACAGATCAACAGAAATCCAGGTATCCCTACCAAGGCATTACAAGAAGAATTGGAACAGAAGTTGCAAATTAGTATTTCATGGATGAAGGCTTTTAGGGCTAAACAGCAGGCTTCGACAGATAACAAGGGTGATTTTCATGCTCAATATTCATTGCTTAGGAATTACTGTGAGGAGTTGATGCTACAGAATCCTGGTACCACTGTTAAAATAGATGTTGAGCAGGCTCCCAATCCAAATGCCACAACAAGACAATTCAAGAGGATATACATCTGCCTGGGGCCACTAAAAGCAGGATTTAAAGCATGTATGAGGGACCTCATTGGGTTGGATGGAGCATTCATGAAAGGTCCTTACCCAGGTCAAGTTTTAACAGCTGTTGGTTTAGACTCAAACAATGGCATCTATCCAGTGGCATATGCAGTTGTAGAAGCAGAAACTAGGGATTCTTGGACATGGTTTTTGGAATGTCTTGGACCTGATCTTGATTTGGAGACTAACTCTAACTTCACATTCATCACAGACAGACAAAAGGTCTTGTGTTCTAACCATTTCTTATTAACTGATCCTTTGAGTGTTAAATGAATAATAATACGACTTTCTTGTGTTACAGGGTCTGATCCAGGCTATTGGAAATGTGTTTCCTTCTGCTGAACACAGGTATTGTCTGAAGCATATCCATGAAAACATGAAACAACATTGGAGGGGAAGGTACTACAAGGATATTCTATGGAGAGCAGCTTGTACAACAACAAGAGTCCAGTTTGAAGCAACAATGAAACAAATGAAGAGGGTCAATGTTGATGCCTACAACTGGTTAGCAAAAATCGAGCCCAAACACTGGACAAGGTCTCACTTCACAGGTTTGTCAAATTTGTGTAATTCCTATTTGATTATTCCAACTTGTGGTAGATTAAACTGTTGATTAAGGTTTTCCTATTATGATTACAGGAAGGTGTAAGTCAGACATGCTGTTGAACAACTTGTGTGAGTCTTTAAACAAGCAACTAGTGGGTGCCAGGGACAAGCCCATTATAGCATGTGTGGATTTCATTAGGGAATACCTTATGAAAAGAATTGTGGTTGTCCAAAGGGCCATTGATAAGGCAAAAGGGCCACTAACACCAGCAGCAATGGATCTGATGAGTGTCATCAAGAAGCAAGCTAGTGAATGTCTGGTAATTTGGAATGGTGGGGTGAAGTACCAGGTTACTGAACCTTGGGGTGACCAATGTGTTGTAGATGTTGAGCACATGACATGCAGTTGTAGGAAATGGGAACTGAATGGGCTTCCATGCAAACATGCTGTGGCTACCAATTGGGATATGGTGAAACACCAAATGAGGGTTGGAATACCTGAGACCTGGGCCCATAGATGTTACTGGTTGGATACTTGGAAGCAAGC
>JAOXNX010000026.1:25200657-25212651 GCA_028566075.1 Solidago caesia | reverse complement strand
AAGTCATGAATTAATTGATATAAAAACTTAAATGTTTTAACCATCAACCACCGCACATTGTGCGGGTACTATTGCTAATACAATATTATTCATCTTTAAAAAATAAAAATAAAAAAAAAACATGAATTACTCGTGAATATCAGGAGGTCTAGCATACTTGTCTTAATCGGGTCCACATTAGAGAACCCTCTCGCCGAATAGATCCCCAATTTAAACCCTCAATGATAAAACTCATGCTTCATTAATGTATATCAAATGCTTTTATTCATACTTTTATAAATTTTTAGTTCATTAAATGCTTCCAATTATATGCACAAATTAAAAAAACGTTAATGTTTAATTGTTTCTAAAATGATAACTAAAAGGTAAATGAAGATATATTACCAAGTTAGTATGCTTCGGCCTTCGGCTATCTCTTATCAATTGGAACGAAGATAAGACATATTTTCTTTCGCCAATGTCACTGAAGCTACTGGGGATCTATACTAATCCAATGCCAATGCATGATCCAAAATTAAAGTTTGAAGTATCTTATATTATCTCTAACCTTTACTTTATATTTGAAGAAATTTTTTTAAGGAGCTAGTACTTTCTACAAATATAGAAGATCGCTATTTTTTCCTCTAAAACTTAATTTATGTATCATTTTTATATATACTTTTGTTTTTAATATCAGTAATACTTGGTATGTTTGTTAGCTAATTAATTTAACTTTCAATTAAACTAAATGAAAATGTTGTACAAAGATGGATTAAGTTAATATAAATTTCTTTTTATCAAGTTTTTGGAGTATATGATTGAAAATGAAAATTTTTGAAGAAAGAATATACTTAAAAGATATTTTATTTTTTGTAAATTTGAAAAAAAAAAAACAAAAATGATTAGAGACCTTAATTATTTATTATGACTAGAAGATTACCCGCACAATGCGGCGGAACGATGGTAGCGGCGGCGAGACGTGAGTGGCGACCGGTGGTGGTAGTAGTAGGGGTAGTGGTACTGATGGTGGTGGCAGGATGGGGGTAATGTAGGTATTTTAGGGGATGAAGATAT
Source organism: Solidago caesia (assembly GCA_028566075.1). Taxonomy (NCBI): domain Eukaryota; kingdom Viridiplantae; phylum Streptophyta; class Magnoliopsida; order Asterales; family Asteraceae; genus Solidago; species Solidago caesia. The sequence continues at coordinate 25,211,598 of JAOXNX010000026.1, read as the reverse complement.
TGTAGGTATTTCAGATTTTCAGGTGATGTTATTAAAAAGATAATATAGATATTTTAAAGAATTGGATGATAAATAAAAAAAATGTTTAATAAATATGTCATCTTATTTATAAGGTAGTATTGATAGATAAACCAGAAAATAATCATCCATCTTTCCATTTTGATTTGTCTCAAAATAAGGGCGGAACCAGAAAATAATTATCCATTTTTTCAAGTGATGTTATTGAAAGTATAATATGAATATTTTAAGGAATTAAATGATAAATAAGAAAATGTTTACTAAATATGTCATCTTATTTATAACCTTTTAAAAGTTTAAAAAATATGCCATTATATAACACCAATATTTTATTGAGAAAAAAAAACCTTTTTTTTATTATTATAACTTTTTTTATTTACTCCTTAAAAACATAAACTTTTAAAAAATATATATAATAATTGCATCATGGAATAGCAAAATGACAATAATTTATTTATATGTATGATTATTGATTTTCCTAAGCTACTTTTACCGGTAAAATTATGACTCACTGGCATTAGAAAATTGGGCAGCAGAATTGTTCTTGTGTTTTGGGCTCTGTAAAAAATACAACTACGCAATCAATTAAAAAGCACCAATCTTTTTTAATCTTTCATCCACCAACAAACATACAAATATATTGATTTATTTACAGCAATTTAGTATTCAGATCTTAAAGACCATTTCAAGATTAAATTATTCAAGATAGGAATGATCTTTAACAACAGGTTATTACCCTAATCTTCTTATATATTATATAATAATAATAATGCGAAGTAATTTTTTTATACTTTTCTTTTTTTGTGTTTTTATTTAACAAAATGCCCTAAATTTATTTGCCACCCAAATGGTTTTTGTGTGTGTGTGAAATGGTGTAAAGATTTGATTTTTATTTGTGGGTTTTGCTCAAATGACTGAAAAAGATGTTACATTTGATTCTATATACATGTATGTTGCGTGTATGTATGTATATTATGTAGGGAATTAAGACATGAAAGTTTTGTGTTTATGTATGCATTGTTTGAATGTATCTCATTTGGTTGTAGAAAGAAATGGGTATTTTTTTTTTTTACCCCATCTTTTACTTTTTATTTTTATTTTTTTTTATAAAGTGTTGGGAAATATTACTTGCTTTTATAAAAATGGTCACTTGAGTTATCTTTGGTTTGTATATTATGCTTTATAATTGTGATGGTAAGTTAAATGGGTTAATAAGCAGTGAAAAATGATAGATATGGCTATAGGTATGCTTAGCAAGGAGATCAAGACATATATCTAGGGAGGGGGAGTCTTTGACTCAGATGTACAAGACCTAACCGGGGTATCCCCGTGCACGTTTCTGAACCTTTTCACTGGCCACCTGAAGATGTTACCTGGTGTGGTTCGAATGTGAGACCTCTTGTGAGGAAAGAGAAAGAGGAGAATTTATGTGTCATGCATTGTATGGATTAGAAATATTTAATTATTTATAAGCCAACATTTTAGGCATGTATATCATTACTCATAGGTAGTTGAATTAATCCAAGTGAAATAGAAACAAAAACCTAAAGTGTTTTCTAATTTCCCATTGAAAAGTGGAAAACAATGTTTTTTGTTTTCTTGGAAAATTATGATTTGATCGCGTTTTCTGTTTTCCGTGTTTTCTTAGAAAAAAAATGGAAAACAAGGGGTAAAAATGGAAAACAAGGGGTGTTTTCCCCAACTAATCGCCCCCTAAATGTATGCTTTGTTGATGGTATTGCTTAAGTAGTTAATCATACTTAGTGGAATGGGCTCGATTTATACTGGAATGGGCTCGATATATGTTGGATGATTTCATTTTTGATGTCTTTCCAATCAAGAAATGTGATTTTGTGATTTTAAGCGTGCCTTTAGGAGATAATTTTATGAATTCTTTACTCGGATGATGTTCCGTAATGTTGGGAAGGAAGGATGTTCTAACATTTTGCCCTGTCTTCAAAATGATTATTTATGACTTGAATAGAATCAAATAATCAGTTGCTTAATGCCAGGGATAAATAGATAATCTTACATTTTTGTCAATAAGCAATATTCTATTATGTTGGCCACTTGGCCCTAAACAATCAGAAGATCCAAGCATAATAAATTGCTGCCAAACAATCAAAAACAAGTTGCATGATATATTTGTTACTTTCTTGTTTGCAGGTTTGGATAATTTATGTTTTGGAACTCAGTTGTGGTTCGGTATTAGTTTATACTCTTAGTTTTGAGTATAAACGTGTAATGTGTTACCTTTGAATGAAGGCAGGTCAGGCGTGGCGTATAGGCATGAAAGACACACAATTGCCCCCGCCTCGCCATCGTGCTCAATCGAAGAAGCCAACTTGGATTATCATATTAATTTCATTTGTTTGCGTTTTCTTAGTTTTTGCTTATGTGTATCCACTTCAAAACTCGGATGCATGTTACATCATCTTGTCTTCTAGTTGCAATACCTTTTCTAGTTGGCTCCCGCCCCCTGCAAGAGAATTTAGTGATGATGAGGTTGCTTCTCGTGTTTTTATCAATGATATTTTGAACATGCCATCAACTGAACCGAATTATCCCAAGATTGCTTTCATGTTCATGAGCATTGGATCATTACCTTTTGAGAATTTGTGGGACAAATTCTTTGAGGTATGTAATAGTATTTAGAAACTACTGAAACTTTATCATTTTTTAATTCATTTAATCACTCATGGACACTCTTTGTATATGTCTTAGGGACATGAAGGTAGATTTTCCATCTATATTCATGCATCCAGAGAAAAACCGGTCCATTCTAGCCGTTACTTCATAAATCGTGAAATTCGCAGTGGCAAGGTTTGCACATTCATTGTTGAATACAGTTATGCGCATGTCACTCTTTAAGTACGTAGTTAGTAAAATCATATGATCAAATGTAGAAGTGGCAAAAAATTGGTCGCGTTGTGGTGTGGATCAAAATATGTTCTAGTTGAGACATGTAGCTTTTAAATACGGGTCCAAAAGAATAGGGTCGGTCATGCTGACTCGTCAACACTTTCTGGGTCCATCGTAGTGGATAAACCAAGATTATAAATACTATGTTGTTAAAGTAATATTCTAATGTTCTTTAACAAAGTGATTAAGGAAGTTCTATACATTGAAGAGCACTTTGGGAAACTTTTGAGTTTTGACCCATTTGACCTGGTCAAACCATTGGACTGGTTTCATTATACACGAGTATTAAAAATATCGTTTGCTCTATTGGAGGTAAAATACAACCCAAACAGAAGTACTTTTTGGTAATTGAATAGAATATGTCACTGCTAATCAAATGAATTACTCTACTATTTATAAGTATACCCAAAATCCGGGTTTGTTCCAACCAATGATATTAGAGCTATAAATTATATCCAAAACCATTTTGACTTGATGCTTAATCAAATTATAATTACATGAACTTATCTTTTCTTATTACTAGCTAATAATCTATTATGCAGGTAGATTGGGGGAAAATTTCAATGGTTGATGCAGAGAAACGACTTCTGGCAAATGCATTGAAAGATCCCGGCAATCGCCATTTTGTATTACTTTCCGACAGGTTACTATCTCTCATCCTTCCTAATAGAGGTGGGGGTTTCAGCCCCACCTGCTTATGGATGGCAGGATGGGTTGATTTGAGTTATGTATCATCTAAAATGAAATAGGTCAAATGGGGGTCAATAGTCCCCTAGTGTATTTTAATGTATAAAATATCGTCAGTCAACTTATTGAAAAATAGATTTTTTTTTAGATAATATAATTTTTGTAATCTCTTTTGCATACCAATTATTTTTTAAAAGATGAAGTGTTGTGAGTCAGCTAAACCCGCACCAAAAACTGCCCATTAGGATCAGTTACCTAACCCACTTGATCTACCCTTCGTGGTACCTCTACATTGTAGTGTCTGACATCACTTTAAAGTTCTTATTTTTTGCATTTCAGCTGTGTACCATTGCGTGATTTCGACTATGTGTACAATTATCTTATGCACACAAATATCAGCTTCATTGACAGGTTTACACACATTGACTTTGGATGCCAAACATGTACCTTGTTAATGTTTTGATGCTTTTTTAATCCCACGTACCTTCAATTTTTTGCTCTTTTTAGCTTTGAGGATCCTGGTCCACATGGTAGTGGCCGATATTCAGAGCATATGTTGCCTGAAGTTGAGAAGAAATTCTTTAGAAAGGGTGCACAGGTATATTTTAAAAGCTGTCGTGATTACATCCCTTATCTCTTGAGCATATTTTATGGCCTTGGTTCTGCTGAAAACTTCTTTTTAGCGTTCTATTCTTTATAGATTTAGTATTTCTAATTTGATGCTAGTTCTGTGCAGTGGTTCACAATGAAACGACAACATGCAATCATAGTTATGGCAGATAGTCTTTACTACACGAAATTCAAGGATCATTGCAGGGTGAGTGTGTCTTCATGCTTTAGTTTATACTAGAGGTAGCAATTTCAACCCCGATCTGTCATTTGTTGGTAGACAGGTTTTGATTATATGAGGTCTTTAACATGCCAACAGGATAAAATTTAATTAGCAAAATTAAAAATGGGTTTAGAGGGTCAAACGGTCAAAGTCAGCCAAACTGTCTCCAAAATGCGCAAAACCTCCTAAATATTTCTACTTCAAAATTAGATTATATTTGTAATAACATAGTTTTTCTACTCATATTTTAACACATTGTTTTTATGAAACTTAAAGAAAAGAGTAGCTGCTTGTGTATCAGAGACCCAATCCAACCCATACTTAAATTTTGTGTTTTGGCTCATTACTTATCCCGCCCAGCCCATTTTGCCACCTCTAGTTTATGCGTGAGGTCTGTGATTGTTATTGATTTTCTAAGATCAAGAATCAATTTATATCATTTCAATAACTTGTATGCATCTTTCTTATGTCACAGCCTGGTATGGATGGGCGCAATTGCTATGCCGATGAACACTATTTGCCTACCTTTTTCCATGTAAGAGTTTTCACTTCTTTAATGAAATCAAGGGGCTATCTACGAATTATATGAGTTTTTTTATTCAAACTGTTCAGATGCTTGATCCAAATGGGATCGCAAATTGGTCAGTTACACACGTTGATTGGTCTGAAGGGAAATGGCATCCAAAATCTTACAAACAGCTGGACATCTCATACCAACTAATCAAAAACATTACGGTATGTTTATAGGTTGATATTGCTGTATAAGGATGAAAACCACTAGAAATTCTTTTTAAACTTCTTCCGATTATGATGTTATCTGGCTTGTTATTCATGCAGTCGATCACGGACAGTGTTCATGTTACAAGTGAAGAAAAGGTATGTTGTTTTCTTCTCTCTTTGTTGTATGCACAGTATATTCTATATAAACTGCCTTCTAAATTTTGCAGAAGGAAACTATGATTATGCCTTGTATGTGGAACGGGATCAACCGGCCTTGTTACTTATTTGCACGAAAATTTTTACCAGAGACTCTAGACCGCATGATAGACCTATTCACAAATCAAACAATGTATTGAGCACAAAAAAGACATCATGGGTGTTTTATTAGTGTGATTATCTTGGTTGGATCAAACCCTTAAGCTTAAGGTCCAACCCATTGTTGTAAAGTTCCTCTTTTCGAGAGATCAGAAGGGTAGAACTAATACTCGCCTGAACATGACATCGTTTCAAGTTCAAGTACACTTTGGGACTCATACGAGTTGGTACTGAGAAGAGAGGTTGGATACCGCTGTTTCTCGAGTTATATTGATTTCGTTTTTTTGGCCAAGTTTTAGTGCTAATTCTGTGTTGTATCTAATTGTGGGAGTAAGATGTAAAAGGCATTATTGCAATGGCTTAATTTTTGTAAGTTGAAACAAAAAATGAGTTGCAAAATAGGGACAGGTTTCTTTGTAACTTAAAACGTGTTGTAATTATTTTAATAACAAAATTCAGAGTTCAGTTCAGGTGATTTGTATCTCTAATAGTAGGTCGTTACAACCTCTAATAATTATAACTTGTTCATTTCAGTTGGTACAACATTTTTAACTTGTTGCCCAATCGCCCATTTTACAACCTCTAATATTGAAACACGGCCAACCCAACCTATCCGTTATACCACCCTAGTTCAAGTCGTAACCGAGCTGACCCAATTTCAGGTTTAACCAATCTCCTTTGAAACATGGTTTATATTGGTCATCAGACCTTTGACCGGTCACAACCACATCTAACCATTTACTGATCATGTTTTAAACTCGACCCAACTGGCCCTCCATCTGGAAAACCTTTTACCTGTCTCCAGTTGTGGATCATGTCTACTTACATCCAGATTCTATAAGATAAAGGAAGAAAAAAAAAAAAAACCATAACAATATACGACACAAACAAATACCCATATATATACGAACGGATACGTTATGCAGCTAGCTGTTGAAAGATGATGCAAGTTTGATGATCAAAGTGGGACAACAATAGGAGCTGGAGGTACCTTTATATTTTTGGGTTTAACCTCCCAGTCCCACTCACCGGTTTCTCTACAATCAGATAATACAAAATGTTTTGGAACCCAAGTTTCACCTTTCGACCTCCTACTTCTTGCCAGTTCTCTCTCCTTCTCTTCTATGGCCGTCTTTGCATCATTTGCTTTATCCCATGATTTGTTCAAAATACCTTCATTAACTTTTGCCCATACCACAGCCGACTCACTAGCCTGCAATCCCTATTTCATGCATAAATTCATCCATCAGTAAAACCTTCCAACAATGGGGAAAATAAGCATACTAGGCGTGGAGATCGATTTGGGCTGTGTTTTATTTCAAATATGTCAAATGGGTCAACTCAAAATATTACCCGAAAGGTAAAAGGGTTAAATGAGCTGAATGGGTCAAACAAGATGGAAATCGTATGAAGTCTTTTAACCTTTTTAATTGTTTTTGTTCAAAGATCTGAATTACTATTATAGTAAAATATAGTTTTTTCTTATCATAATTGACGTATGAAATATTCATTTAAATAAAAAGAAGACAGCGAAGTGTTTAAGGGCCACTCATTTCAAGTTTCAACCCACACTAAAAAGTGACACATTACTCAATCTGCCTGACCCACCCATATCGCCCACATTTATAAATAGAATTGGTAGTTTAGTACCTTTGCATCCTTGACAGTTGGTGTTTTCAGTGCCGAAATCACATCCGTTGCCTTATAAATGACTGACGGTTTTCCGGTTTTGACATCCTTAATTGTCACAGTCCTGGGTAAGATTTTTTAAAAAAGAAAACAAAATCATGTTCAGTTAAACTTATTCGCAGAGCTTATATCTTATGGCCAAATAATGATCAGCAAACTACCATAACTTAAGTATAATGATGTAAGGTGAATACCTATCCCAATGACCTTTGATCTCATAAATAGTTTTCATAGTTTGTATAGATACAATCTTTCCTCTAATAGACCTGTAATTTCCTCGTTTGCCAAAGAAAGAATTGCCTTTAAAGCACAATTGTGCTTCAAGGTCAGTTTCTTGGCACTGAATTGTGACATTGCCCAACCACTCCACATCAGGCACAGGAAGAAACTTTATAACAAGATTCGGAGAGTTCATCACATAAGATTCGCCCATGTTCAGGAGCTTCAGCTGTCTTCTTCCGAGCACCCGAGCTTCAATAAATGTACCTGCATAATAAATAAACACGTTTTACACCAAAACTTATTATGTGCAACTAAATAGTTACATCAAGAACTTAGTCATTATTATACCACCGAACTTTGGAATTGCATATTGACACCAGGTCATCTCGATGTTGTCTATCTCATTAGTAGCATGGAGAGCACTCACTGGTGGATGATGTGAAACCTGCAAAAAGGTGTAAGAAGAATAAAAAACACAAGACAAGGCCCTTTTTTCGGAAAGTCAAAATATTTAAACAGCCATACTCAAGGAAATACCTGTTCGAGTAGCACATTTAGATTGCCTCTTGAAACATGGTGAGTCTCTCCAAGGATGGGATTGTAGGGAGCCACACCAAACATTATAGGGCGTAAAGTAGAGATGCTCCAGGCAACGACCGATGTGAATCTCTCAAGTGAGCTCCCACCATTGGCACATCTACTAAGAATGTCGTTGTTAACACTATATACTGATTCCCCATAACATTGAAGCTGTGATTTGGGAATGTTGAAGATGGGCGGCAACTGAAATCAAGCATTTAATCATTAACTATAGCACAAGAAAAAAATATATAATAAAAATAAATATCATGCTTTCATATTTGTATCAGAAACTGAGGCATGTTACTCCCTCCATCATCTAATTACCTTGCTTTGAATTTTATAAACTAATATTCCACCACAAAACTGATCTTAACACTAAATTTTTACTAGCAAAAGTTAAATACCTAAACTATATTGTATAATCACCACCAAATTAAACTTAGCAAAATTTATCGTGTTGATAGTTCACATCATTAAAGTGTATATCAAATCGTCTATAACTGCAAGGTAATAAATTAAAGGGCAACCTACATAGCAATGAACCAAAATTTATAGTTCTTTGCTAATATCTGGTATCCTCTTCATCAAGTAACGGGTAAATTTCCATCCCTTGATGATGTAGCAGCTGTATAAGTTGTCATGTCCCCCAAACAAGGACCACGTCATACAAGTGTTCAAATGCATACAATAGAAATGAATGGAGAGTTCAAACAGGGGCGTGCAACGTACACAACCATGCCCATAGCAAAGTTTTGAGAACACGTGTACCGAATACAGTACCGTATAGCACGTACTGGTTTGGTTTGCTACCCCTCATCCCAATAGGCAAACTTTGGATTAGAGTTTTCACATCAAAAGTTTGCCACCCTACTTCCAAAACCGAAACAGATTGCCTACAGTTTCAATGAGGTTTGTCGGTATCATGGTTTCGCCCCATTATCCCAATGTTTTGCACACCCATGCTTCCGATACATACAACAATTACTCTGTACAATAATTTAATTAACATTTATCATATGCATTAAATTCTAAGTCAAAGTAAAAATACTCAATCTACAATCATCAAGAAAACAATAAAAACTAACTAAATTCAATTCAGTAATATATAAACACATAAACATACATATAGCAAGATGGCCTAGTGGTTAGACGTCATGTTTCCTCGAAAGAGGTTTTAGGTTCGAAACCTGCTCCCAAAGTAAACATGTTGGGGTAGCCAAGAATTGTTCATAAACGGTCACGGGATACCGCATGTATACATCTTAGTAAAAAGACTTACCGGTGACCCCCAAAAAAAAAAAAAAAAATCATCCTTGTACAGTAAATTAAAGTAATTAATGGTAATGTAATAAAGAAAAACATATATATATAGGAAATACCGTGAATGTAGTAAGATCAGAGCCAGGGCGTACATTCTTCAATAAACTAAACACACGCTGTAACAAATTCGGCGGTGATTTATTATTATAATTACCACCAGAATTAGACTGATCACAACTATAATCCAAAGATAACGGCGTCGTTAAAACTGCAACCACTTGAATATCATCCTCCTCCTCTTGATCATTTTCTCTATGTATCAACTGCTGCTGCTGTATCATATCCGTTTGATTAATTTGTTGTTTAATTCAATTCTAATTTCTTCAAATAATTAATATTATATTAATATGTATATATAAAACCAAAGATATATATTTTACCAAAATGATATATATATATAAAAAAGTTGTGTGTGAAAACAGAAAGAAATAGGAATGAATTAACTTGAAGGAATGGATATTATTATGTCATGGTGGTGGTGGCGGAGAATCTTTAACAAAGCACGTTAACGAATTATATTAATTAGTTAATATATTAATAAAACGGCTTTTTTTGGCTACTCTTTGAGTCTTTGAGACAAAAAAGCGCCAAAAACCGTGTGACTTTTATGCCACTTGTAAGCGTGTGAGCGTCCTTTTCGTTTGTAGTATTGGAAAAGATATATTTTTTTTAAAAGTCACCCTAATAATTTTTCAACTTGATTACATTCGATAAAATCAAAAAATAAAATTAAAAGAAAGAATTAGTAATATTAATTGAAACTATATTACTCGTATCATTATTAGAAAAAATGATATTTAATATTAATTTAAACAAACCAATCTATAATTAACCAATATTTTAATCTTTTAATGTATATTCACATACAGGGACGGATTTACAATGGGCGCAGTGTGGGCAGCTGCTCCCACTTCAATTTTGATACAATGTAATTTTTATTTTATTTTAATGGTATATTTGTAATTTGCCCCTAAAAAAATATAAATAAAGAATACATACAAATGTCACATTTGTTGTCATAAGCCTCTTCTTTGGAAGTCACTGATCATGTAGGAAAGATATGTACAACTTAATTATTTCATAAAAAATCATATATTTGATATATATATGTATATAACTGATTTCGATAAACTTATTTTATGTTGTTTAATATAATGTAACTCTTCAGCCACCACATACTCCAAAATTACAATGATTGACATTCATGTTAAAGACAGACGTTCCCACAGCCGGCGTCACCTAACCTAAACTCAGGTCTTCACAACACCAACCTTTGATAATTTGACTAAACACGGCGTTGGGGAACGAAATTCTTTTAGGGGTCCATTTTCTATTCTCGACTCAGGGCCCAGAAAAAAAAAATTATATTCTCAAAGACGGCTCTTATAAGTATGATAAACGACTTCTAAACGACTTCTAAAAATGGAATTTGTCCTTTTTAAAATGATCATTTTTCTTATCCTTCATACCATTATTGATTTAATTAGCATGATTAAGAATGTGTTTGAGAATATATACATATTCAATACATATACATATAAGATGATGATACATCCTTATATGTATATGTATATGTATTGAATAGGATGATGATCGATATAGATATAGATATAAAACATATATGTATACGTATA
>JAOXNX010000026.1:25184242-25197536 GCA_028566075.1 Solidago caesia | reverse complement strand
TATGAACCTTTATTATGTTTTCACACGTGAATGAAGTCATTCACATGTGATCTAATACATAATTTTAAAGTTCTCGCAGTTCTCGTAAATAAAAAGGTTCTCACAAGAACCTTGCCCTATATATATATATATATATATATATAAGTGTCAATTAAATTTGTTACTTTATTATAACACTATATATAATACCGGCCGAACACTATGTTAATATTATATTATATTATATAGTAGGATTAATTTAGAATAGTCAATGTTTGAGTGCTGACTTTTAGTCAATGTGAGAGTGCAGACTTTTAGTCATGGACTCATGGTTTTAGTGTATCCATCGTGCAACCATAGTAAGTGCAGACTTTTAGTCTTAAAGGCTTAGTAATTTAAAATATAACTAACTTTACACGTTTTGTCATAGTAGATATCTAATTTTAATCATGTGCATTATATGTAGGTAACTTGTTATTTTGATCGAATCATGTAAAAGTGTATACGTAACAAACCATATGAGCTGCCACGTGCAAGTTTTTGATTGGTGCAAGTAAAAATGTTACATGATTTGATTAAAATGACAAGTTACTTACATACAATGCACATGAATATATATATATATATCATAAAAAAGTCGGAATTAATTAAATGCATATTAGCATTTGCACAGTGGCGAAGCTTGAAATTATATAAATTTTCCGAACAAATTACGAATAAAGCTACACTACTGAGCGTAAAAACAAGGACGGGGTGATCGATGAATGATCAGTGGAGGATCTTAGCAAATGCATTATAGGCCAGCGCACAGCACCCCCGACTTTGAGGGGGGGGGGGCAATTTTTAAATCCCGTAGTTATATATTAGTATAATTTAAACATTTATTACAAAACAATCCACAATGATATTTTGTTTAGGGATTTTTAGATATTAGAAACAAGCTTAAATGTAAGTTCTTAAAAGAAGACTATTATAAAAAAGACCTAAAATTGAGAATGGATTGGCAATAGTAGCAATATTGTAGAATGATTTATTAGATAGTATTGATTATATAAGTTTCATCAATGATTTTGCTTCAAAGACAGTTCAGAGAAAAACGATATTCAATGAAAAATGAAAAATGGTAAGTTCTGACTACTTTTATGATAAGAACATTTTTTTTAATGAATTCCTATAAACAATTATTATCCCTTTTTTATATGCTTATAGCAATTATCGTAATATATATATATATATATCTTTATCATGCTCATATAATGATAGCAAGGTCGAAACATGAATAAATAAGAATATAAGATTGTATCTATATCTACTCATAACAAGGTGGGTTGGATTAAGTGAAAAATTCTCTGAAGATAGAAGTTAAGGGTTTGATCCTCTCCCTTGCAAGTAGAGCTGACAAATCGTGTCTGAACAGCTCTTAACAGATTCAAAGTGCGTGAATAACACAAGTTTCAAACATGAAAATGATTCATTTAACACCTGGCTTTGGTGGTTTGAGCATGACAGTAATACATTTTATGTATCAAAAAAGTTAAATAATGAATCCTCTAAACTAAAAACAATTATTTTAAAAAAATAAAAAAATTGCATAGTATATTTTTTCCTTTTACAGGTCTTAACAAGTATCCAATTTGTCTGCTCTACCTGCAAGCTAGAGGTCCTTTTAGAAGCACTTTCCTTACCTTTGGGTAGGGTACGTAAGACTGTCTACATTTCACATCTTCCATATACTGTGTAAGACGATAGTGGGCACGTTTTTTTTTTTCTTTTATACCTCTTTAAATTCAAATAAATGTATCTAAAAAAGTTTAAGTTCGAAGACCAAAACATCAACTAGAAAACAATCATGAAAATTTGTTGATACCAAACCCACTTAACTAGCTAGCTTGCATCAATTATTTCCAAATTTCAAATCAAGTAAATTATTGTTTTCCTATTGAGTGACCTCACTAAACAACGTGCATCTTCGTCGAGCCTTTTCTTTTTCCTCTAAAACTTGACATTATTCACTAAAATAGTAATATTTTACTAGTATCAATATGCCAATAACAGCTATCACTCTAATAGAAATAATAAATAGGTGTAACTAAGATGTTCAATCCATTATCATTGCTTAACATACTCTCTCCTTTGTATAATGTAATTTTTTCAAAAACAAATATTTTAGTTACGATGCATATGATTAAGTAGCTAGCATAAATATTCGAAGCATGTAACTAATATATAATCCAATATGTCAATACATATTCGTAATGAATTGTTTATTCATTTTTGTGTGACACATGCTTCAAATTGTGTCATAATTACTATTTTGCATAAAGACAATCATATCAACACAACAATTATAAATATTTTATGATACATGTGTTTCGCAATTAAGCTACTATTAGAGAGACCAAATTCATGTGATGAAACATTGTTCAAATATTATTTTCTTTAGAAAATAAAATCAATCATACGATATATATAATCAATCCGTACATCGTACGAGTATTAAGACTAATGCCTATATATATATATATATATATCGGTATCCGTTGCCTTTAAAACTTGGGGCTGCACATGTGAAACCTATTGGCGGAGGTTTGACTCCTAGCATGTGCAGTTTTAAGTGGAGGTATCTTACAGGCGCAAGTCTCTTACGGGGTGAGATTGGCGGGTACCAAAATGGTACTAGGGATCAGAGGGTTCCTTCCAATTTACCTTTTTATATAGGGATTAATCACTGGATTACCAACGTACTTTCACTTTTGTACATGGTTGCCCAATAAACTTTTTTATTGATGTGTGTTCCCAAAAAACTTGTAAATTTTGTACTTGGTTGACCAAAAGTACCTGTTATAGCCGATTATACTCTATTTAACTAACGTGACAGCTTAGCTGGTAATGATGTGGCAACTTACCTGTTAAATGTACTTTTTCTTTTGTACATGGTTGCCCAGTTTACTTTTTTTATTGATGTGTATTCCTAATGAACTTGTAAATTTTGTACATGGTTAGGGATGGCAAAAAAACCCGAACCAGATGGGGAAACCCGATATCCGAAAAATTCAGGTCGGATCGGGGCAAGCTTATCGGGTAATGGGTCGGGTTTCGGGCAATTATCGGGTTTTATTTCGGGTTTCGGGGCTGGGAACGGGGCATGCCTACCCCGAACCCGATAACACATATATATATAAATATATATATATAATTATATTAAAATTATTGGGTCGGGTTTCGGGTTTTTTAATGGGGATCGGATTTCAGGTCGGTTTTGGGTAATAGTTTATCCCCGATGGGGCCCCGATAAGGTACCCGATAAGATATCGGGTCGGGTTCGGGTTGGTTTTTCCTAATCAGGTTCGGGTTCGGGTTTTGTACTACCCTCCCCGAACCCGACTCATTGCCATTCCTATACATGGTTGACCAAAAGTACCTTTTATAGTCGGTAGAACTAATAAAAATATTTTTCTTATTATTTAAATTAATAACATGGATACTGATGACATGGATCTTAATAAATCCAACATTCTTCACCGAATACAGACGTGGTCTTATTTTTATTAAATCAACAACCACCGGATGAAAGTCAATCACAATATTAATTCTCATCTTTATTAAATCCAATTAAATTGGATTTTTAAATTGGATTTAATAAAATTAAATATTATTAATTTTACCTTTTGTGATGAAAATTAAATTGGATTTAATAAAGAAGAAAAGATGAAAATTAATATTGCGGTTGGTTGTTTCATCAGGTGGTTGTTGGTTTAATAAGGGATTAATTACTGGATTGTCAACGTACTTTCAGTATAATACACACCTAATATCCATATTATTAATTTAAATAATAAGAAAAAGATTTAAACCAGTTCTATCGGTTATAAAAGGTATTTTTGGTCAACCATGTACAAAATTTACAAGTTTGTTAGGAATACACATTAATAAAAAGGTAAATTGGACAACTATGTACAAAAGAAAAGGTACATTTAACAGGTAAGTTGTCACGTCATTATCAGCTAAGCTGTCACGTCAGCTAAATAGAGTGTAACCGGCTATAACCGGTACTTTTGGTCAACCATGTACAAAATTTATAAGTTCGTTGGGAATACACATCAATTAAAAAGTTTATTGGGCAACTATATACAAAAGTGAAAATACGTTGGTAATCCAGTGAGTAATCCCTTTTTATATATTAATCGCTTTAATAAAACATTGTAAGAATTACACTTTTACTCAATTGTGATTTTATTTTTGTCTTATGGCCAAGTATTTTGGAACGACTAGGTATATGTAAGACATGCTGAAAAATATACATGATTTATTTTTCAAATGTAGTTGGTTATTTTTGTAAAGTTTTGTTAATAGGCAAGTCACTTGAGTTTTTTCGTAATTTCAAGTTTCAATATTATTTGGTATTACATTTGGCCTACAATATATGTACGTGTTTCTCTCAATAAGTTGGACTTTATAGCCTTATAGGTTCTTTAGGTTTAACGCATTAGTCATGGTTTGGGACTGACCTAAACTCTATATTCTTAATTCTTTCTCAGTTAGTCAGCCTACATTTAACAAGTTACAAGTGCCATACACAAAGATCTTCCATGCATTTAATGCGATTGCTATTATTTCTTAAAGGTGTATTTCAAATTGCATTCTACCTCATCATATAACGATGAGTCATTCAAATTAGATTATATTATCTTAACTAGATCTACGCTATCGTAGAATGACATTTTCAAAGAAAAATCTCACAAGCATGTTACTTTTAAGACTCACCGGAGTGAGGCGTCAAAAACGTCCATGCCGCCCCCAGAAGCCCCATGCGACCCTGCTACATTGCCCCGAGGGGTGTTTTCGTCCAAAAAACCCCCCACCCCGGCAAGCATTTGCTGCCCAGTTGTGTGTTTGTGTTGTGTGTGTTGTGTGTGTATGTGTGTATATATATATGTGTGTGTGTGTATGTATAGTATGTATGTGAGCGGAGGCTTCTAGGAAGCCTCACTCCACCATTTTTGAGGGCTTCTTCTCATCTTACGTGATGGTCACGTATCGCAAAACACCCCTCTTTCATGAAACTTTACTCTGGTTAGTCTAAGTATCGAACCTATGACTTATGAAAAAACCCAAATGCACTCGCCTGCTATGCTGACTTTATTTGCTTAATTTGATTGTTATAGATGTGGATATATTATATAGTGATGTGTACACTTCATATCAGCCATGCGTTTCATAAATGGCTATCCATGCACGCAACTTGCCATAATTCAACTTAATTTTTTTACAAGTAACTTTTTTTTAATGGTAACTTTTGAATAAATACAAACTCCTCATCGTAAAATGGTAAGGTCATAACTCGATAACATATTGTCGATTGTTTAAACCGAACCTGCTACCACAATCCAAGCAATGGTACCAAAAGAAAAACTCCATCAGCCTCCCCTTAACAACTATGAATTAATAGAGTATGAATTTACATTTGGCAAGATTCTAACCTCCGCCTCATGAGTAAAACCTGGATATCTCAACACTTAAATCATGGATCATTGACCATAATTCAACTTAATTAGTGTTTATATGCCATACAACGTATTTCTCATTTAAAAAAAAAAATCTCTTTTCACTCTCCCAACTAACACAACTTAATGAAAGTTATTATGTACAACTTATTATTATGAAAGTTATTATGAACAATTTATTATGCACCTTATTGTATAAGTTTTATGCAAACATGACTTTTTTCTATCAGTCTTTTCAATCAAAGCAACCAGCCCTTTTTAATATCAAATCCTGACTCCGCCTTCATTTCTACTAGCTAAAAGCCCAAAGTTCTTTGGTTTTAAACCCACCTTTTGTTTTGATCACCAATTTGTTGGACCATTTAACTCGATGAAATTTCGTTTGTCCACTTTTAGACGCCTAACAGAGACGGCATCAAGTAAATTTGAGATTGATGAGTTTGAATGGAGCTTTATATAGAAAAAGAAAGTAGGAAAACTACTAAGCCAAAGTAAGTCTTCCCACCATGGAAATGAGCTTAAACTTCCAAGATGATAGTCTAGTTTAACATACGTGAACAATTAAGTACTTTCTAACAATCTACAAATCGATCTCATGCTTCTTCCCATCGCGCTACCAAGTAACGAAAAGGAATAGAAGAACATCATGAGAACACTTGACCAAGTTGGTGAGCATTTGCACATCATGAGAATCAACTCCCACATCATGAAAACAATCAAGACATTCGATTTGAGATCTTTCGTCGAGCAACAATTAAGTTCCAATAAAAGGCAAGGATTATCTAAGTTAGCATTCCATAAACAACTCTTTATGGATAAACAGTTGAGAATTAGCACCGATAAGGAAGCCAAATTTACACAATAAGCAATCCGATTATACCATTTCGACTCAAAAATCAATTGACTCATTGTGCCAATAAGAAACTCCTAACTGATACAAAGAAATCTAAGCACATCAAGTTTCTCTAACAAAAGACATGACTTGGTCAGCAATCAAAACTTCAATACTTCACCCCGTATTTGCCTACTTAATAACAATGCCGTTTGATTAGGAATTTAAGACTAGTGACCTTCTGGGTGACCCTAACGAGTCGAAGAGGCAAAAATTTTGGTCTAATTCTATTGACACATACATTTAACCTAACCGGTCATCTCGAATCAGTCTGGTCATCAGAATCAGCCATTGAACATGCTATTATCAAAACTATATAAAGTATTTCATGTTTAAAGAATCAGATTTTTACAGAAAAATAAAATCATAATGATTATATTGTAATAGTAGCCACCTTTGATCGTAACGCTAAGTAAATATAATTGAAGATCAAAAACTGAATTAGGTGACGACAAAATTCTTCATTGACTACTAGAAATAACAAGTTTAGTACCAAGGGGCTGGTTCCGGTGCGAAGGAGTCTTAACTTTAATACTCCACAATACGTGTATCATGTGGCATGTGCCATAAAAATGGTACGTAACTCGATCAAGAAGCAAGTACAACTAAAGAAGCATACATCCCAACAATCTGTCCAGGCCAGCAGCAGTAACAACCAGCAAAACTTGATAGTAAGGTAATAAACAGTCTTTCACCTTATACAACTACTTTATTTACATCCTAACCCATCTAAATACCTGCCATTTTCTATATCTTATATATTAAAACAGTTTTACAAAAGAATTACATTACACCATTATGAACCCGACCCAACCCAAAGCAGTGGCTACCGTTTATAACCCATTGCTACAACTGGTATCCGAACCTTATGCCCTCTGTTTCCCTTCAACCAAACCTCCCCGAAACTATAACTGTTAGTCACTGATCGTACGGTCAAAGTGATGAAAAACTTATGTGATGCACCTGGTCTTAGAGTCATGAATGGAGGACTTGTTTCAATAGCTATGGCTGGTGCCATTCTTGATGTGATTGTATATGTCTCTTCTTCATCTACATTTGTGACTGTTCGACTTACTGTTTGGGTTCTTACAAGATGGGAGATTGCAATGGACGGTGTGTTCAGATTGTAAGGATGGCCGAGGGTGTAATTACATGGACGGTGAGTGTACTTAAGTAGCTCGTGATAGTTGATTCCAGGAGTCGTGCACAAGAATCCTAAATAGTCTTCATAACCTGAAATTTTTTGACAAAATAAGTTGAACTTGTCACGTTTTGAATTCACATAGACTTTGTAGCCAACGTTATACGAACACACATTTTGGTATTATTAGCAAATTTGCAGCCTGCGGGATTTAAACTTGGGTCTCCAGAGATTCCAAGGCCCACAAGGGCAGGTTACCACATTGGAGCTACATTTTGAAGGTAAAGATTGGATGATTGAGCTTAAACTCAAAGTTTCTCTCTTCCCCCAATGAAGGCAATATGGGGTCTTTGACAAAAAATGTCAAACTTATTACTTCTCAAATTCAGTTATCATACGATTTTTGTTACCATATATAATACCAGCATGTATTTGATTTCATGGTTTAAAAACTGTGATGGATTTCGTCGAATAGAAGTCAAGATTTCGATGGAAATCAAAATGTACCTGCATCAAAGACAAGTCCAGGGTCCAGAGCAGCACGGGGATTGACATGGCCACTTCCATAATCAAAAGGTGTCGCCGAGACGAATGTCAACTTGTCTGCCCCTGAATATTGTTCGGCTAGAATGGGCTTCTCAGCTCGGTCCAGTGTATTTGTTGTTGTCATCAAAGCTGACTTGATAGCTGCTGGGCTCCAATGAGGATGTTTCTGCTTTATAAGAGCTGCTATTCCAGCTATGTGTGGTGCAGCCATGCTCGTTCCCGAAATCATAGCAAAGCTCTCTCCTGTTCAAACAAAACATCGACTTAAGTTCTCATTTTAACATGAGACTAGAGCCTAGAGGTGGCTAAATGGATAGATTGTGTAACAGGTCAAAACAGGTTCGGCTCAAATAGTTGGTTTTGAGCAGGCTACAACAGATTGAGCTCATGAAACACGTTGATTTACAGATACTTAGTATACCAAATATGATTAACAAAACTACATTTCTTCAAGTAAGATGACACACTTGACCCATTTTCCTTTTTACTATTGGCTTTGTTTTAGACGTTGACCCATTAGAGATAATACATATAACCCAAATTGACCCATTCATAAGTAAATGGGTTGAAATTGCCAACTCTAGATGAGACCCACAAAATGAAACAACCAAATCAAGCGATTACCTATGTAATTTGCCTCATCGGTTCCATTAGGAGACCAAGAAGCCCAAATCAAAGAACCGGGTGCTAGAATATCGGGTTTTAAAAGATCCGCATCACGAAAGCTGTAGTCTTTTATATTTGGCCCACGGGCAGAAAACAAAGCGACTATAGGTGCTGATTTGTAAAGTATAGGCTCCAAACCGTCTCCTATGGTTCCTGTAGCTTTGAAACTTTTCACTCGTCCAGTCCAGTCCCTTGAAGTAGATGCTTTGTAATAGTTTATAAGCTCCTATAAACATATACATGCAATTAAATCAAGGAGTTGCAAAAATCCTGAAATATTAGTGACATATAATAGAACAGACAACGGGAAATGGTCTTGAAGTGAGTACCATTGACTTGCTAACGTCCGTAATGAGAATCCCGGGCATGCCAATGGGCATTGGATCGAACTTGGTTCCCGGTGAAACATTCTCAACAGCAAGAACAAAGCCAATTGCACCAAGACTCATTGCAGTTTCAGCAACCTTCTTCACTGATGAGGTTCCGATAACAAAATTGAACGAATAACCACATAAAAGTATGTTCCCTTTCACCATATTTTTGTTCAAAACTTCAGGCCTCTGGCAATCCGTTGGACTAAATCTCGTAACCGAAGAATCCAACACGACATCATTAGCAGCAACCAGCGTATACTTCTTATTTAAACTTGTAGCAGCTGCATTCATTGGGCGTATGCTACTGTTAGCAATAGATCACCAATGATTATCAGATAATGACAGCACATGTGTTAAACTTACGTGACAAACCAATTCCAGCAAGAATCTTCCCGTTTCCAAGTGTAAGATGATTTTTATATCGTCGATCATCAACAGCAGCAGCCACAGACATGATCCATGGACTATAGGACACTAGAGATTTGGCGAAAGGTCCACCATTTCCAGCTGCTTGTGCAACAAAAACTCCAGCTTTTACAGCTGCAAGAAGGGTAGCATCAAACGGGTTTAAAAATGTGGTTCGTGTGGTGGCCGGAGGACTGTTGGGTCCCACTGAGAGATTCAAGATGTCAACACCATCATGAACTGCTTGCTCTATGGCGGCAACAACATCAGCAACGAAACCTCCAAAGAGCCTGTAGAGCGCCTTGTACACAGCAATCCTATTCGTACATGTTATTCACATTTTAGAACACGTATACAACTGACAAAGTTTCATTAGACATGGCAAAATGAGCAAGTTGGAGCTGAAACTCTTTTTGTCCAAAAAATTAGAATTTATATAAACAGTAGGGCGTGTCAGATAAAATTACAAAAATGTAGTATTACTTCAACAATAATTTAACTTTTTTTGAATAAAAATGATCTAGGAGGTTTGATGCATTAACAAATTCACTTTCGGCAGCTTTCAACCTGTTTGACCAGTTCGATACATTTCCTTTTTCTGTCAATTTTGTAATAAACCAAAACAACCCGTTCATAAGTAAAGGTTCACAATTGCCACCTCTATATTTAAAAAGTATATACTTCACCTGGCACGAGGAGCCATTCCACTTGCTTTTCCAAATTCGTATCCATGGACTCGAACCGGGATCCCATTATTTCCAGCTGCAATTGCTGCAGTGTGGCTGTGAAACAAGATTAGCACTTTGACGTTTGACCTCAAATGGATCCATTGTAACTTATGAGGTCTAATAGTTCATTTCAACTCTAGCATTCATGTTTAAACCATTACAAACATGATAAATTTATATCGGTGATATATTTACATTTTCAACTCTAGAATTCACGTTTAAACCATTACAAATGCAATAAAGTTATATCGGTTATATATTTGTAACAAAATCCATTTAGAATATCAAAATTACTAGGGTTGGCTGCAGGGGTAACTTTATTTCTATTTTATATCTGATACATTGTTGTAATATTAACACTACTAACCTTCCATGTCCATCACCATCCATAGGCGAAGCATAATTAACCGAAGGATTAAAGGCACCGGCTGCAATTGCAGCTTCTGCGAAATGTTGTGCTCCAACAATTTTCCCATTACAAAAACTCTTTTTTGTATCAGAATCAATTTCACATTTTCCTCTGTATTTTGGTATAGGCCCATATGGTGCGGAATTATGATTCCCAAAACTTGGATTATGCGGGAAAATACCGGAATCAACAAATCCAATCACAATGTCCTCCCCAGCTCGGTCATATCCACCGCCCATTGGCCAAACCCCAGTGGGAAGCCCAAGAAATTGTGGTGTATGTGTGGTGAGTTTCCTCACTTTCCAATCTTTATCCACTGATTTCACGCCATTGGCTCGCCTAAGCATTTCTGCCTACTAATATGTTAAGAAACATTTAAGAAAATGTGATTCTAAAAATGACATTTTTACTTTTCATTGTAAGCACACGATCTTCTTATGAATTGCAAGAAAAAAGAACCAAAAGGTTTCCAAAGATGAGTGATTTTGGACAGAAGGTTCCAAAAGTGATGGTTTCTATTTTGCATTTGCATTGGTTGACTTTTTACACTTCATACTTGACTCTTTGTTGCAAACAAATCATCATTCTTGCGAAATGCAAAAAGAACAAAAAATGTTTTGCAAAAATGAGGCATTTTGAACAAAAAGTGCAAAATTTAGTGGCTTCAAGGCCTATTTTACATTTGCACTCACATTTTTCATCATTTATTCACAAGGCTTATTCTTGCAAACCATAGTGGCTTCTTTTAGAACTTACACAAGAACGATGGTTGGTTTGCAGTAAATATTGAAGTTTCAATATTCAAAGACGAATATCTCCACGTAAAAATACAAAAGGGAAAGGCTTTGACCTGTTCAGGAGAAACGTCAACTGCGAAACCATTGATAAGATGTTTATAACTGTAGATTTTTTTATAACTTCCTTCATCGAACAACGTTTCAAGAAGAGTATCGTGTTTGAGTTCGAGGTGATGGGAATATGCTGAAACTGAATCACTGAATAAACATCACAAATTAGACAACAGGTTAGTATCATAAGTTTAGTCAATTTATAATAATAAAGTATTAGTAGTACATATTTAAATCTTGCAATTTTTTATGGGACATTGTTAGTATCACAAAAAACAGTTCCAAGAACACAAACCTAGTGACATCAAGCTTCTCATCGGATTCAACAGCAGTGGCTTCAAAACCACTCACACCACCTCTATAACTTGTTACCGGCTCTCCTTCGATTGTTACAATATAAATATCCGATTTCCCAAAAACCCAAAAACTGACGAAAATGATAATTGTAAACATACAATCCAATGTTACCATCTTCAATGATCCCCCTACAAATGTAAACAACATCATTCAGCTAACACTTAAACAATGCACTTAAATTTCTGCCACTTTGGTAATTTGGGGTTTGTAAAAATCCTATTACACTTCTTTACACATATACAAATAAAATGGATGAGGTATTTCACCATTCAGGTTACCTGGGAAAGACGAGTCTTTTGACTCGGATGTTATCTAGTAAACGTTTCCGAACCTTTACACATATACAAATAATTCAAGAAAATGAAAGCAGGACAATAAGGGGCATCTTTTGTACATAAAATCAAGTAAAAAAGCAAGCAAAATCACATTTGAAAAAATAGAGAAAGAAATAAATTCAGAGAGTGTACCAGCTTGATTCAATCTGAAAAACTGTTTTCTTTCATTTACATCTAATGATAACCCATGTGATCAACCTGCATAATATATTATATTCACACACATTAACAAACACATGTGTATATATATATATATATATATATATATATATCTATGGAACATATTGATGACCAAGATAAGAATCAAATTATATATATATGTGTGTGTGTGTGTGTGTGTGTGTGTGTGGAACATATTGATGACCAAGATAAGAATCAAATAAAGATAATTGTAAACTTCACTTTTTCACAAAATAATGAAAACCCATTTAAGATAACATCATTTAAAACAAATCCAAGTAATAAAGCTAACAACTTTACTTACATTGATCCATGAAAAGAATCAAAACCACGCAATCTTAGTGAAGAGTGAAATAATTAAAGTTAGATTCTTGTAGAGCTATATTAGTGTATAAGAAGAATGTTGTATAAAATAGCTAATTTTGCAAATGAGGATGGTATAGTTAGTTAGTTGTCAAGGGGGGTAATAAAGGAAGGACATGAGAAAGTGAGGTAGAGGTAGTTAAGGAGGGTTGTTTCACTTTTTGGAATTGAAGGTGCCAGACAAAGAGAGCAAAGATGGTGGAGACTTGATTCAACTTTGATTAATGATACATACATTTTCGGATTTTATATTCTGTATCAAAATAAAACTTTGGATGCTTTATTGTTCACACTTTATATAGCATCGTAAATAAGCCAAGTTATTCACGAGGCTACTTGAGTTTTACTCGATGTTTTAAAAACCGGATTTTTGGTCGAACCGGTCGGACCGGTTGAACCGGCCAACCGTTTGGTTTTTTTTTATTATTTTAAAAATGCTACTAAACTTGTTACATTTCATTCAAAAATATTATCAAATAGTTATAATCCTAAGAAAATATATGTTTTAGTGTTTACAAACAACTAAAAATAACATTAGAGTATACACATCATCATAAAAACTATAAA
>JAOXNX010000026.1:25060382-25071982 GCA_028566075.1 Solidago caesia | reverse complement strand
ATCCCGAACCGCTCTCCACCTCCATCTATACAGTAAAGCACGATTCATAGAATCCAAGCTACCAAAGCCAATACCGCCATTCCTTTTTGAAGCCAAAACTGAGCCCCATTTAACCCAAGAAAATTTCCTTTTCTCCTTCGAACCTCCCCAAAAGAACCGAGCTCTAATTGCTTCCAAATTACTGTTAACCTTCTTTGGCATGCGAAAAAGAGATATATAATAAATCCCTAGAGAACCAAGAACCGAAGATATCATGGTAGACCTACCGCCAATCGACATGAGGTTAGCTTTCCATGATGAAAGCCTTTTCTGAAACTTTGCAACAATCGGTTCCCACGTACTAACTCTAGCCGAGCTACTACCAATAGGAATTCGAAGATATTTAAACGGAAGTTTTTCAACTTTGCATCCAACCGCACTAGCCAATTGCAATGTTTGATGATCATCTAATCCAATACCGATTATAGAGGACTTATCAAAATTGATTTTAAGGCCGGATATACAATGAAAACCGAAGAGTTTTGGTGATAAGAAATAGATACCTACTTAATAAAAATTTGTTCTCGAGTGATTGACAAAAAATTACTAATTACTAAAACATAATAAAAATTGCAGCTACTTTATCCTAACATTAATAATTGATAGTTGGTGTCAATCAAATTATCACAATTTTCTATTTATTAAAATATGGCTTTGCTTAAATAATAAACCAAAAGAAGTAAAGAAAATTATAAGTATACAATTGATTTTTCCTACAAGATAAAAAATAAAAAATCATATTAGGAAAACTAAACAATTGTTTTATAAAAGGTTATTTTAAGTAATTTTTAATAAAGATGGTTTTAATACAAATCCATAACTTTTTATAAAAAATATATCCAAAATTAAAGCAGAATTTAAATTTTTTTATAAACAAATTCTAAAAAGTAAGTAAAGTAAAACCCAATACTATCTTTCACAAATTATAAGACCCAATATCGTCTTCGACGATATATGTTGGAGGTGAGATGTAAACAGTCTTATCTTAAAGGATATGCAATATGCAAGGAGTAAAGATTGAGTTTTGACCTTTTAAAAAACAAAGGCTTTTTCACTTAATATAAACATTGCTTATTTTAAAAACCAATTCTATTCTAGTTAAATACAACGTTAACAAGTATGAATGTTAATTGTCAAAATCCCAATTAAAATAGTGTTAATCCTTTTAGGCGGACTTAAAAATGACATAAAAATGCAAAAAGGCCCTGCCTGTTAGTCAAGTTGACTTGATGATGTATAAATACACATGTGATGTGATGTGATTATTAATTAATTAATTAATGTTCAAACTCGTATTTGAGATTTTGAGATCGAGAGCTTGAGATTGAGAGTTGGTGATCGAGTGTTTTCTCTCTTTTTAGCTTGGCCGTCGGGAAATTTTTTCAAGGGCAAAGCCCTAGGCCGGAGGTCCTTTAGGAAACAGCCTCTCCCTACCTTTGAGTAAGAGTAATGCTGTCTACATCATATCTCCCACAAACCCCAACATTCGTCGGGATTGAGTATCGTTGTCGCACTCGTATTTGACAGCAAGCAAGTATAAGTATTATTAATATTAATTTAATTAAGCCTGCACCCAAAAACCCAAAGATTTAAAAAGCGAAGAAACTTCCTGGAAGTTCCCTATTCCATCCATTCCAGTACACCAGCATTTTCCTTTCATCTTCCTCCCAACAAACAACACACAATTTCCACCCCCCTTTTTCCTCTGTCCACAGGTTCCATCTTAACAATATAGTTATTATTATATTTCATTATATAATATAATAATATAACCAGTACTTTCATATACGTATTATACACTATATATATATATATATATATATATCTTGTAAAAAGTGCCAGTATGGTTTTTGGTCGGTGGATTTAATACGAAACCCTAGAAATTATTAATTAAATAAAATAGTAAAATAGTACTGATACTACTATTATTTATCAATAAAAAGTTGATAATTTAGAAGAAAACAATTATGAAATTATGTGTGTTTATTATTATTATTTGTATAATAATAATAATAATTGAGACGGTGTCATCTCTCCTGCAATATTATTATTATTATAAATAGCAACATTATTGTTATTAGTGACTTTTGAATTTTACTTACACACAGTCAGTGATTTTATTATCAGTAGTATGAGTGGCGGTGGTAGTTCGCCGTACCGGAGGCATCACAATGATGTGGAATCCGGTGTTGGTGACTTAGAAGAGGATTACGAGTCCGTTTCCGATCCTTTTGATATCGTTAGAACCAAAAGCGCTTCCGTCGACCGCCTTAGAAGATGGAGGGTAATTTCTTACTCTCTTATCGCATTGTGTTTGATGTTTATTATGATTCTATATAATAATGTTTTACGCTATATTTGATGTGTAATCGAATTGAATTATTGAGCATTTTTGTTACCTAGTGTAATGTGGATGTAGAGAAGGATGGTATGTGGTGTTTTGAGATGTTTACAATGTGAATATGATGGTGGGATTTCATAAGCTGATCTTGGTTTTTGATACGGGGAATTTGATTATGCGGCCGTTTTGTTACTCTACTATGATGTCGATGTATCGAAATGACTATAACTATATGGTATATTGAGATGCTTACAATGCGGATATGATGGATATTGAATGGTGAGGTTTCGTAAGCGGATCTTGGTTTGATACGGGTAATTTGATTATGCGAATGTTTTGTTACGTTAGTGTAATTTGGATGTAGTGACATGCTATATGGGGGGATATGGTATATTGAGATGACATGTAATGTGGACACGAAGGCTGTTTACTGATGGGATTTTGAATGCGGATTTTGGTTTAGCATGGGTTTTTGATACTGCGAACGTTTTATTAGTATGTGGACGTAGTGACGTACTTTGCGAGTATATGGTATATTGAGATGACGTGTAATGTGGATATGGAGGCTGTTTGTTGGTGGGTTTTGGTAAGTGGATCTTGGTTTAGCACGGGTGTTTGATTAGGTTTGGTATGGTTCTTCTAGTGTAGATAATTGATAGACGTGAGTTTAAGTTTGTGCTTGTTGGGTCGAATGAGGGTACATTGGAATTTAGGCAAATGCATTGTGCTAGTACGGCTATAAATTACGATTATGCAAGCATTTGGAAAGAAAGTTTAAAAAGCGACTTCTAAGAGTTTGGTGTTATACTTGCGTTTCTGTATTTGATGTCATGATATAAAGGATTAAAATTTGGATCGTCGTTCTTACTCCTTCGTACATTTCAAATATTGTGGAGCTAATGAGTTAGTGTAATACTGCCAAGTTTCGATTTTTCGTTGTCTCAAAAAATGCAACATGTTTTCTCTGTGAGTTTCTTTCTGCAAACTTGCCTAATAGAATGTAGGTAGTGCTTGGTTGTGCTTTTGGTAATAGTTAGATAATCAGTCACTATAGTGTTTTTCCGATTGTGATTATTTTTACGAAACCAAAAGATAAACTGATCAATACTGACATTCCTTGTAAAAATATGAAACATCTTCCAAAATGGGAATGAAAGTCTCTATAGATGATAGGCGTCTTCTGAAATGGGAATGGTAGAGGTCTGATTATAATTAGGAACAGTATCTGTATATCCGAACAACATAAAACTGATTTGTGACCTAGAGTTGCAATATTGGTTTTATATCTAGGAAATTCAAACTCCTGCTTAAGTATTGTAGGACGCATTCCTATCAAAATAAAGGTTGCCGTTTGTTAGATGAGGCTTGATTCTTACCAGATGTATGATGTGGAGACAAATAGTTCGGATTTGGCTGAGAAGGTAGGTTATGTTAATTGCAAACTTTAGATGGTTTGCGGTGACATATCGACTTCAAAGGAGCAACCTATAAACCTATTTTGCTAAGATAGTTAATCATACTTAATTTTGTATCTTTTTAACCATACAATACCGCAGAAACTAAATGCAATTCTATTTTTGTTGGCCTTTTATTATAGCAAGCAGCGCTTGTGCTCAATGCTTCACGTCGATTTCGATACACCTTAGATTTAAAAAAGGAAGAAGAGAAGAAACAAATTATAGCCAAGATAAGGACACATGCGCAAGTTATACGAGTAATATCTCTACCACATAATATTTGTTCACTATTTAATATACCCTTTTTATATACGAGTATTTATGATCCATTGCAACTCCTCTTTCAGGCAGCCTACCTTTTCCAAGCTGCCGCAACAAAATCAAATGGTACATAGCTTATTATTAAGACATTGCATTGAGATCTAAAAACACCTTGTCTACTAGATGTTGCAATATTGAACCATATACGTTTGAATGTGTCGGTATGGGCTTCGTTGAAAGTCACCCGAACTTTATTTTTAATGCATTACTTCCTAAATCATCTATATTTAATTTAGTTTATTACTGTAACACAACTATTTCTTTAATGATAGTTCACGCTTTAATCTTCTAAAAAAGAAGAGAAAATGGGACATAAAGTGTTTGTGGTCAACCCAACGCATACTAAAAAGTGACATGCTTTAATCTGAACCATTATCGATCTGTGCTTTATCCAACTATTTTACAACCTCTATACCTGCATCATGATTTCATTTATAAAGCGAATAATACTATTATATGCACTCTTACTTTATTTTTATATTAGATTGGCATTTATAATGGCCCTTCTTAAACAGGAACAGAGAGAGCACCTCCATCTCCTATTCCTACGGGTGCTTATAGCTTTAGCCCGGAACAACTTGCTTCAATGACTAGAGATCACGATTTCTCTGCTCTGCAAAATTACGGCGGGGCAAGTTTATCATATTAACGGGATTTGTCTTCCTGTCTCTCTTATACACAAACTTACTACTCTCCCCTTGGCTTTATGATCATTTAAATATGCTTTGATCTTTTACATCAGGTCAAAGGATTGTCGGAGAAGTTGAAGACAAATTCTGAGAAGGGCATTCATGACGATGAGTCAAATATATTGGAGAGGAAAAATGTTTTTGGGTCAAACACGTACCCAAAGAAAAAGGGAAGAAGCTTTTGGGTATACATTTTACATCCCGAGATTTTTTTCATATGAGTATGCTAGGACATTATTTAGGATCGAATGTTTTATAATTGAAATTCATATGTTTTTGATTTAATAGAGGTTTGTCTTTGATGCTTGTCGAGATACTACTTTGATTATCTTGATGGTAGCTGCAGCTGCTTCTTTAGCGTTGGGTATTAAGACGGAGGTAAGCAAAAGAAAGTTGATTATTGCTATTTACTGTTACTAGTAGTCTAATAAATACTGTTGTTAATTTCTTTTTGTACCTACTTACTTAAAAATATTGGTTCCCATCATATGATGGAACATGTGACCCATCTCCTCACTTTTTCTTTTATTTGGTCACTTGGCCATTGTTGTGATGGGTGTTTTGTTATGATGTAGTTTAATTTTCTTGAACTGTTTCTATATAAATAAAATACAAATGTTATGCTTTGATTACTGATGGTGAAGTTGGCACCAATAACATTAATTCTTCATAATTGTCACAAACTTATGTTTCTTTGGTGAACTTGTGTCAAAAGGCAATGTGTATATACTAGCACGTCTCCACATAACTACGACATCCATTGATTATGTATCTCAACTACTTGAAACATTTATTGCACACATAACAGTGAAAACACAGATAGATATTAAAAAAAACATGCCCATATAAAATCTTGGTAGACAAAAAAAAAATACTTAACATCTTTCTCATCTTTTCAATTTTATTTATTTCAGGGGATTAAAGAAGGATGGTATGATGGTGGGAGTATAGCTTTGGCGGTTATCATTGTTATAGTTGTTACAGGTATGACGTTGCATATATTTTTTTTATAGAAGTGCTGTTTAATTATTCTTTATTAGCGGATGCATTTCAACCTGCTTTATAAAATATTGAATATCCTTTGTTCTGATGATAATAATAGCTCTGTCTTTGACCTCTTAATTTTCGTTTCTGGTTTTGTTATCTATTGACTGCTGTTCATAATCCAAATTTCTTTGGGAAGTAGCTTTCTCTTCCGTTTTCCGTATCTTATGGTATTATTTCTTGTAATTTTTTAGCTGTCAGTGATTATAAACAATCGCTTCAATTTCAAAATTTAAATGAAGAGAAACAGAATATACACTTGGAGGTGAGTTCTCAATCATGTGGCTTATTTCCCGTGTACTACCATCTTAGTTATGCTGACAAAATGAGAATGATAGGTTGTAAGAGGCGGTAGAAGGATTGAAATTTCAATATTCGATATCGTTGTTGGTGATGTAATACCTTTAAAAATCGGTGACCAGGTCAGAAAACTACGCCATTTTTTATTATTATCATGACATGCATATTAATTTGTCACCATGTTCACAATTGGTTATGATTCAGGTTCCCGCTGATGGGATATTAATAACTGGTCACTCTTTGGCTATTGATGAATCGAGTATGACTGGCGAGAGTAAAATTGTGAGTTTCTTGATCTTTTTTTGTTACATGTTTTGCATGATTCTTTTTCGGTATGTAAATTTGTTTTCTTTTGGTGGGGTAGGTTCATAAGGACCAGAAAGCACCATTCTTAATGTCTGGATGCAAGGTTGCAGATGGATATGGTACTATGCTGGTATGCAAAAGAAAACGCAATCAATATTCTTTTTTTCTTGAATCAGCATTTTAATCTTTCCTAATTGTTACTTCTGTCCCTGTATTTGCTTGTAGGTTACTAGTGTTGGAATAAATACAGAATGGGGTTTACTAATGGCTAGCATCTCAGAGGATAATGGTGAGGAAACTCCATTACAGGTTAGTTACCGAAACATACGATATCATTTCTATTGGCAAAGACTAATCATAGCTTGGTATTCGAAGTGATACATCTTTGACTTTATGATAGGTGAGGTTGAATGGAGTGGCCACATTTATTGGTATAGTTGGGCTTGTGGTAGCCATAGCTGTTCTCATTATCCTTCTTGCCCGGTAATACATAGTTACACTGATAGTAGTTCTTCTTTTGAGATGGTAATTTTTGAGATTTTAATTTTTGGTTGGTAGGTATTTTACTGGGCATTCGAAGAACCCAGATGAAAGTGTACAGTTCACTGCTGGCAAAACTAGTCTTAGTGATGCCGTGGATGGTGCAATTAAAATTTTCACTGTTGCGGTATGTATCTTTAGCATAATATCATGTTAATTCCCGATTCCCTTCTTAGTATGTGTGTTCTAGTTGACTTTTAAGAGTAGAGAAAATTACTTTTCTACTTAGAGGCCGAATGATACATTTTCACTATGAAAGATTGTTTAAGAAATTATACTAGACACGAAATATTGGTTTTACAAATTGAAACAAAATCTTATCAATTTCGAAATTTGTTATCTACTAGGGTTGACATTTAAAGTAAACCAGGGCACTTTTTAATTGCTAAGTTTTGCGTTTCCACTTTATTGATCCTTGAAGAATGTATAGGTCACTATTGTCGTTGTCGCGGTTCCCGAAGGGCTTCCCTTAGCTGTCACGTTAACGTAAGTTTCTCTTTATATAATTAGTTGTGTTATTCCTTAGTGTTTTATTTTTTTTCCCCAAAATCTCAATATTGTTGTTTAATTACAGGCTTGCATATTCTATGCGTAAAATGATGGCAGATAAGGCACTGGTATGTTGCATTACAGCTCTTAAGAATGTTTTTATCTGTTTAGCTATTGCATCAAGCCATGCTAATTCCCCAAGTGCAGGTTAGAAGGCTTTCTGCCTGTGAGACAATGGGTTCTGCTACTACAATTTGCAGTGATAAAACTGGAACATTGACATTAAACTTGGTGACTTTTCTTTCTTAGATCTTATTATGCTTCTTGTAGATCTTTTGAAAGTTGATATAATTAACTTTTGCTATTTTCTTCAGATGACTGTGGTTGAGGCATATATTTGCGGGAAGAAAATTGATCCACCAGATAACAAGTCAGAACTACCCTCTGGACTTGTATCTCTTCTCATCGAAGCCATAGCTCAAAATACAACTGGCAGTGTCTTTTTGCCCGAGGTAATTTCTTAATAATGTATTCCTGCTTTTCTTTATCTATCTAGATATTGTTTTAAGTACTTGTTTCTGATTTTTGATAGGGTGGTGGTAATGTTGAAGTGTCTGGATCGCCAACAGAAAAAGCTATTCTCCAATGGGGGGTTAATGTTAGTACTTAGTACCTATACTTAAGTTTTAATTGTGTTTTTTGTTTTATGTATTGCACATCCATGATGCTTATCATTTATACGAACTATGCAGCTTGGAATGAATTTTGATGTCATTAGGTCAGAATCTACAATAGTCCATGCATTCCCATTTAATTCAGAGAAAAAACGAGGCGGCGTTGCAGTGAAAAGGGTAAAAATATGTGTTTTTTTTATAATATTTTTATCTTTGGCACCACGTTGTATTATCCTATGAGATTAGTGTGTTATATTTAGTTGTTTCTCTGTTTTATAGCATGATTCTGAAGTTCATATACACTGGAAAGGAGCTGCTGAAATTGTGTTAGCTGCATGTACCAGCTACATGGATGCCAATGAAACCTTGGTGCCTTTGGATACTGATAAGGTTTGAAAAATTGTTGTAATATCTTTCTTGCTTAATAACCATCTATAGCTCTTTACTGTTTTTTTTTTATCTCTCTTATTTTGTTAATATTGTTTGCAGGTGGAGTATTTTAAAAAAGCAATTGAAACTATGGCTGTTGGAAGTCTGCGTTGTGTTGCTATTGCCTATCGAACTGTAAAAGATGAAACTTTTCCAACTGATGAAGAGGAATTAGAGCATTGGCAAATGCCCGAGGATGATCTTGTTTTGCTAGCAATAATTGGTTTGAAGGTACTTACATTTGGGTTATTATTACATTTCATTGGTTTTTATATTATTTGTCATTGATGTTTTCTTCAAAGGCAAAAGAGGCACACATACTTGTTATACCATTAAACAATTGGTTCTTGGGCAACTTAGATACGGCTAGGACAACGGCATGTTGGTTATTTGTGATCCAAGTTATGTATGCACTATCGATGCACCTGACGTTATATATACTTTTTCCAAATATATGTAGGATCCTTGTAGGCCGAATGTGAAAGAAGCAGTTCGACTTTGTATAAAGGCTGGTGTGAAGGTAAGAATGGTGACGGGTGATAATCTTCAAACAGCCAAAGCAATAGCCCTTGAATGTGGGATTTTGGAGTCAAATGCAGATGCAAGAGAACCAAATCTAATCGAAGGGAAAACGTTCAGGGGATTATCAGAAGATCAAAGGCTAGATGTTGCTGATAAGATATCTGTGTGTTTTTTTAACTAAATAACATCAGTGTTTCTTTTTTGTAAATTGAAAAGGCATAAATGGAATTAATGTCATTTGTGAAACAGGTGATGGGGCGGTCTTCCCCTAATGATAAATTACTACTTGTGCAAGCACTTAGGAAGAAAGGGCATGTTGTTGCTGTTACTGGGGATGGTACTAATGATGCCCCTGCATTACATGAGGTTGGAAACAAGGGTTAAGTGGTTAACTGCCCAAAAGTCAAACTTTGACTAATGATGATTGCAGCTGACCAATTTTAAGAAGATTTTTTTTTTATTGTTAGTTCTGTATTTCCACATAGATGTAATTTGGAATTTATTGGACTGTAGGCTGATATTGGGCTAGCTATGGGTATCCAAGGAACTGAAGTGGCGAAAGAGAGCAGTGATATAATCATATTAGACGACAACTTTGCTTCAGTTGTCAAGGTATGGTGTTATTATTTGGCTCATCCTTTATTGTTATTTTTGTTGTTACGAGTTAATCGTTTGTCATTATACTACAGGTTGTTAGATGGGGAAGATCCGTTTATGCCAATATCCAGAAATTCATTCAGTTTCAGCTCACTGTAAATGTTGCCGCTCTCGTTATTAATGTTGTTGCTGCTATTTCTTCGGGTGATGTCCCGCTAAATGCAGTGCAGGTTTCTCTCTCTCTCTCTCTCACACACCCACACCCACACACTCATTCGCAGTCTCACACACATATATGAGACTAAACCACTGACAGATCACCTCATGGATGGTTCTTTTCAGCTCCTTTGGGTCAATCTTATAATGGACACTCTTGGTGCACTTGCTCTAGCTACTGAACCACCAACAGATCACCTCATGGACCGAACCCCAGTTGGCCGAAGGTTAGACTTTGTAATCTTAAAAGATTATTTGATTCTGGAGGTAGTGAAGTGGGTGGGTCGGGTAACGGCTTAAACTGGGTTTGGGTCAAAACAGATGACTTTTTGGTAGGGGTGTTGTTGAAGCATTACCCTTTCCCAAACACTCCAACTCTTCTGCTAATAGTTTGTATCGAATATGATTACAAAGTTTATATTATTCCAGTGATTATCCAAAGTTGTGATTTGTAAATAAATGAATTTAGGAGGTTATATGTATTAGAAGCATGAGGGGGGAAAACTTTCGACCGTTTGGCCTTCTTCCATCATGCTTATTTTTTTTAATCCGTTTGACCATATAGAGGTAACAAGTTATTTTTTGGTAATATCGTTGGGTAAAAGTAATTTTTTTCTTTTCCTCTTTCTTGGTCAGGGAACCTCTTATCACGAACATAATGTGGAGGAATTTGTTGGTACAGGTATAGCTTGTGAAAATGCATGTGAAGGTTTTGCATCGATTATTTAGATACTGATTGTGGCTGTATTGTGATAAAACTACAGGCTTTTTATCAAGTGACTGTCCTCCTTGTACTCAATTTTGAAGGCAAAAAGATTCTGCATTTAGAGCATGAAAGTGATGCGGATGCTGCTAAAAAGAAGAACACACTCATTTTTAACGCTTTTGTCTTCTCTCAGGTGATGATTTATGTCAATGATGTGTGTGGCAACATGGGTGGGTTGGGTAACTGGTGTTTATAATTAAGGTTAGGACAAATTCATTCGCCAACACATGTCTGTCCACTTTTTAAATTTTGGAAAATCTTTAATGTATTAAATGTGCTTATAGAAACTGTAGATACAATCTGATTAATAATCTGTCTTTTAATTTAATATAGGGCTTTAGGAGATGGTTAGCATATGAATACATGCTGGGTGACTTTGAACACATTCTGTTTTTAGAGAAGTTTCTAAGTATCACCCGTTTGACCCATTGAAACGATAGAATGTAATCCTAGACTACTAGTTGATCTACATATAGGTAAATGGGTCGAATTTCGCACTTCTAGTTTGCTAACCATGCTTACTGCAGATATTCAATGAATTTAATGCCCGAAAGCCTGATGAGATGAACGTTTTCGCTGGAGTTACCAAAAACCGCCTATTCATGGGAATTGTTGGCTTTACTATTGTACTGCAAGTGAGTTTCTCTGTCTCTTACTCACACAATATTGCATCTTGTAATATACGACGTATTGAGTTCTTCGCTTTCAGGTGATTATAATCATGTTTTTGGGGAAATTTACAACAACTGTTAGGCTGAGCTGGCAATTGTGGCTAGTTTCAATTGTAATTGGGATTATCAGGTTGGTTTTATGCAACTGATTATAAAATCATTGTGCTGTGTTTCTTCTATACTATTATATAAAGCAAAT
>JAOXNX010000026.1:25045742-25060282 GCA_028566075.1 Solidago caesia | reverse complement strand
CCTTTATTCATTATTTTAAAATCTCTACTTGATATACCTATAATACCCTTAATGAAATTAATTTACAACATCTACCCTTAACTCCTAAAATAACTACACTACCCCCTTTTTACATCAATAACCTTTACACTACCCTTGATCTGTACTTGATCTACACTACCCTTATCTACTCGCCGCCACCACACCGCCGTCACTACCACCATCGCCGCCGCATCGTGCGGGCATTCGTCTATTTACTTTTGATTTTTGAATATCTTTTTGGTCAAATAGACAAACTTGTGTATGACTTTGCATTGATTTGCTTCCCTATTAGTCATTCCTTGCTTACTGTTATTGCTTACCGTGACCAGTTGGCCTCTTGCGGTTCTCGGGAAATTAATACCTGTTCCTGAGCGGCCCTTGAGTCAATACTTTTCTGCTCTCTTCAAGCTATGCAAGCCATCCGGTCGAAGAAATAGAGGTACATCTTTGGGACATATCATCTTTCGTGTTTCTCTTTCATATGAAACTGCAACATTTAGTGAAGTGCTTCATGAAATGCTTATTCTATATCTTGTGGTGGATATCATGAATATGTTTTTACGGTGTAGAGCATGTTTTTCATTTACGCTGTGAAACTGATTATCTAATAGAAGGCGTAAAAGTCAGTTTTAATATTTGAATGAATTATAGGGATCAAATAATCAGTTTCATAGTAGCTACAACAGAACTGATTTTTAAAGAACATAAAATCGTCTTTTTACCACTTCCCTTGGTTTAGATTTTCACCCCCATTTTACAAAGGTATTCTTTCTTTTTTCTTCTTCACAAGTATGTCCTGTGTTTGGCCATTGTCTTGAAACTTGAGAATTTGCCGAGTACTCAAACAACATAAGTACACACTATCTCATAGAGTTTGCTTTGTTGCCGGCTTAGTATCTCAATCGTATGATTCAATATCACATGATCAATTTCGAGTATTGACACCAACAGCCTACTCTTACTCTTCTTGTGTTGTCCCAGGTTCATCAAGAGGAAATGTAGATGACACATGAACACTGTGAGCTTTTGGTAGGGTTATGTGGTACTAACACACTGGACTTACTATATAGGTTTATTAGCAGGAGTGAGTTACTAATCTTGAAGATTACAAAGTGTGACATGCACCTTTTCTTTTGTACTTGGCACAGTTTTTTGTATATTGGATTTGCACATAGAATTTTTACACATATTTTGTGGTGGTGTTTTTAATTGTTTATGAAACTTACATACAACTTCATCAATATGATAACACAAAAACGATATTTTCACTAACTTTTGATAACACGCGAACTTAGAGTTGTCTTATTCAAGCTTTAGATACAACTTGGGGATTTTGTTTATTAACAGAAACAAGCATATGCAGGGTGACTCCTTTTTGATATGTATGAGGAGACATGATCTTGTGCCAAGTTTGATGTTATATGAGCTGGGACAAGAATGTCTGTCTTCCCAGTAGCGATTCTATTTCCAACCACGTTAGCATAAAAAAGACCAGATTTTGCAGGCACAAAAACGTCACTAACTGAACACAAATGGAAGTCGATGATGTCTTGTTCCAGTTCCGAGTTAAGAAGCTTCCCCTTCTCGTCTTCATTCATTATATCTTCCTGTTTCATATTTTTGAATGTAAAACAAAAAATCATGATGATTACATAGATAAGTTTAGTAGTAAAAAATGGGTGGGTAAATGGGTAAAGTTTGGAAGTTGTAAAAGTCATGTTGAGTAAACATCGACCAGATTTGACTTTATTTTTTTGGGCTGTGGTTAAAATTTACTCGACTTATTCATAAGCATTGTTGAAACTGTGGCTAAAGGGAAACAAAAGCTCGTACCTTTGTGAGTGTGTTGTAGTATAAATCTTTCAATGGACCAATGCTACGATCCACTTTTGATTGAGTCATGTAAATTGTCGCGTCTTGTGGGTAGCCAATTCTTTGAAGAAACTGTGCTATTTCGACAGGGTTGTAGCAATTTTTTATCCCTTTATTTGCATTACTTTGACAAATGCTTGTTCCCAACAGCTCACCCTTATAGTCTATAGCAGCAAATTGACCACTTGGCCCATGGCTTCTTAGCCTCTCAACAACAGAGTCGAACATTGCTTGCAATTCAGGCTTCAAACGGAGAGCCTCGAAAGTTGCCCAACATGAATGAGGGTCCATATCCTTGTCGACTTTGCCTTGTCCCATGGTTGATGAAGGAAAATATGTTATGACCCGCACGTTTTGTGTTTTCTGAAATAGAGGTTTGATATTGGTCATAATGTAGTTCCGGTTAGCATTGTAGGGAACTTTTACACTAACACGCTTTTGTGTTGATGTTTCCGGAGTTTTACGCCTTTGTACTTGAATCACGCCGTTCATGATCGTTAAGAATTTCTCAGCATCATAAATTTCTTCGAAACCTCTGAAATAAGTCGAGCCAGTGGTGTAAGTCCAACCACACACCATACATCAGATCCAACCAAACTGATTAATCGACCAGTGTCCAACTTCGAGTTGTTAAAATCAACGTTTTTGTTTTTATTTTCATAAATGGTGACTTAGTTAATAATCACTAAAATAATAATATGGCAAACCTATTTTGGAGGTTTTCCATACGTTTACTTTGTAGCTATAATCTTTATTTTACCCACCTGAACCAAATGGAAGTAAAACATAACCCATATCAATCGGGTTAGTAATATATTGATCGAATGAGCTAACCTTTTTTCACCTTTGCTCCCAACAATCTCTGGCAGCACGAGAGTTGCATCAAGATGTTTAGCAACTAGCACCGCATTGGCGATCTGATTGAATTATACATCGAGTTACATTAAGCGACTAAAAAAGAACTCTGAATCAAAATTGTTGGGGGATCAAACCTGAGAAATGTGATATTCTGGGCCATGAGTTAATGAAAACGTAACAAAACCTTTTGAGTTCCCATTTCCTTTCGCTAGAACAAAAAACAAACGGTATGATCATCAAAAGCCAATATCTTGACAATAGCCACTTAGTTCTTGTAACGATGAATGGATATAGCTACTTACACAGTGAAGTATTGTTCCAACAAAGCTTTAAGCGTTGAGCATCACTTTTCCGTAGTCCATTAGGAAGTTCAACAAGACTATGCCTCATAGTTTTCATGAAGTCTTGTTCAACATTCAAAGTCGTTTTCTTCAAGTCTTGTTCAGCCTTGGCAGTCACTGGGACGTCAAGCTGCAAGAGAAATACGAATGTAATCATTAATATTTGAAGAAACGAATTAATGTTGCAACCTAACGAATTAATATACTTTTGACGGTTTTTATAAAGTTCTTGGTACTAGTTTTAGCAACTTACAAAGCTAAACTGGTCCTTTTGCCTTATAGTAACATTAATCATTGTGACTACTTTGAATGAAATCAACTTTACTTATATCGTCAAACATGAGCCAATTGATTACAAATGATAAAATTGATATGATTACAAGAATGTTTTTATAACAAATTGTATCATTAATTAGAAAAAACTTTACCGCTTGTGGGAAGGAGTATTAGCCCTAATTGAGAAAATTGGGGAAAAAGTTTCATAATAAATGATATAGAGAGACTTATAATAAATTCTAGGATTTTACTAACCATAGCCTTGAGAGTTATAGTTAATATGTAGAAAAATGTTGTATATAAAAATAATTGTTTCCGTATAAATAATGATCAATGATCATATACAACAATTTTTATTTTATTTTGGATGTTAACCATAAGTATAAAGACTACGGTTAGCAAAATCTTAAATTCTAAATAAAA
Organism: Solidago caesia; assembly: GCA_028566075.1. NCBI lineage: Eukaryota > Viridiplantae > Streptophyta > Magnoliopsida > Asterales > Asteraceae > Solidago > Solidago caesia. The sequence goes on along the minus strand of JAOXNX010000026.1, from coordinate 25,056,491 downwards.
ATCGAAAGATTTATGGTCTATGCTTAAAAAATAGACACATAAGTTAGACTTTTAAGCCTCTTGTGGATATGAAAAGAAGCAAATATAGACAATAATCCTCCAAAACAAGAAGTTCAAGTAGATGATATCTACATATGATCGATTAATAGAAGACATGATATTTGATGCACTTACCAAAACATCACCATCAAAATGGTCTCTTTTGATCATGTTACCAAGCATCATAAACATGGAAAATGTAAGAACCGCTCCCATAACCTGCCTCACATCCATTGCTACACGTACCGTGCTTTCTAACTTTTGATTTGTGAAAGGAAACAGATTTAAAAGCCAAGATCAAAACATAGTATAAGATTAAGAACTAAGGCTTCTCCCTTTTCTTTTGGTATGTGTTTATATGCAATCTCTTTCTTGCATATATAACAAGTATGTGAATTTACTTTTTGTTTCTTTCGGTTCCATATATAGTGCAAATCAGAAGAATGCTGATTGAGGAAGCAGTGGAGAAGAGGAGGAGGAAAGCTTAAATTTGGTAAACGGACAACGAATACAGCTTGCAAAACTCATTACCTAGTTTCGTTTTCTCTAAAATAGCCAATGGATCATTAAACTTTGCCGCAAAATACTGTTAGACCTTTATTTCTCAATCGGTGAGAGGAGACTGCATTTAGGAGGATATATGATTGGATAACGAGTGAGTCTGACACGGCTCTTCGAATTTGGTGACACATGTCATAGAAAGAAATTACGTTTACGGACTTACAAAGTATTGCAATTCGTGACGATAAACAAAGGTTGGTTTTATGTCGTCCTTTTTAATATGAAGGTGTTCATGAACCCTTGTATAATGCTATGTTGATTGTGCTACATATGCCATAAGATGTGCCATTATATGAAAGAAAGATATTGTGGGCTTGTGGCCAAATGTTTATTGGAGTATACATATAAATCATGCTTTTACACCCTTGATCATATATAGTTTGAGCCTTAAAATTATGGGTAAAATTTGTGATTTGGTCTCAAGTTCAAACCATATGGGGCGAATGTCAGTCAAACATGTTTCAAGTGTATTTTACATTTGTGACTCAACATTTATATTAGGCCGTACATAAGACATATGATACCAGGAAGGCTGCTATATATGTCATAAAACTTGATATATCTTCGTCAAAGTGTGAGTTTCTGCACAAAGAGACTGATTAAGCATAGTATTAATCATCCTTTAACCCAATAATTTAATCGATTACTATTAGTTAACTCAACATATATAATAATAGACAATGAAGACTAGATCAACTGGCTGAAGTCTTCCCCGGTTTTACCCCAGGTCATGGGTTCAACTCTCCAAAGTGACATGTCTTGGGGGTTTTTTCTTTGAATCACCTATAACGGCTCATGATTTACACCTCGTAGTCTAGAGCACATACCGACTGACTGTTCAAAAAACAACATATACAATAATAACAATAATAATTAGAAATGTAAACTATAAGTCACAAATAAGCTATCTTCACATAATCACAATTTATCTCCCCCCTCTTACACCACCACAATCCAAAACCGATGATTGCTGGATCTAGGCTCCATCATCCCAGCCACGTGTATTCACTGAAAATTTTGATACTTTCTTCTAAGATCTTATAGTTTTACATAAACTAAACAATCGTTACACATCGCATATATATGATTCTGGTTATAGAAATAATTATATATAGAAGTTAGTTAAATTAAATTACTTATTACAATGAAAGGTCGAATGTTGTAGTACTTATTTGTTAGCAACGTTACTAACTCGCAACAGTTTCACAACTATGTCATATGAAAGACAATGTTAAATCAACTGTTAAGTTTATATTCTAAACTGACTAATCAACTTGTTAAATATAAGACATGTTTGTTCATTGTGATATCCTTAATCACTTAATCATAGCTTTGCCAATTCCACTTAGGCGGAGTTTCCTTTATGTGGAGGTCTGAGGTTTGAGTCTCGTGAAGTGCTCAATTTGATGATTCGTCCAAAGGTAGGTTTTTTTTTTCTTGGGCGGGTGGGCGGGCTCGGGTTTCGTCAGTAAAAAAAAAAAGAGAAGGTAATCATGGTTTTTGTTTTCAAAACCCAATATATATTCTTGACTATTTTGTTGAAGTGTTAACAAATCACCCAAGTATTTTCTCTCCTTATCAGTTATCACCTTTTGTCACATTGAATACGTATTATAAATGGAGTCTGATGGAGAGTCAATATCAGGGTCAATTATATACACATTTGCATACTAGTTAATTTCTTAATTTAAATATCTTCAACCAACATATAAGAAAAGTGTTATTGGTACTACAATTATTAATATATTTATCATATATGTGTTTTACTGACTTGTACAGTGTGTTATAAAAGTTGTTGTATTGTGTGGTAAATACATCAATAGTTTTGGTACCAATATCACTTCACAACATTAAACATATAAATCCAAATTTTTGTTGTAGTGTTAGTCTATGAAAACGACGATTTTTTTTTATTTTTTTTTTTAAATTCATAAAACGTGATTATACTATTTCAGTTAAATGTATTTTTTATATTGAAAGGTTACACTTTAGGCTTCTTCATTATTAGCACACTAATTATATTATTTCTATTAAGATTCGCTAATTGCTTAAATGTAACTACATTTTACTATCAACAGCTTTTTAGATTTGAGAAAAAAAGTTCCACAGCAACGTACACGCTCGTATCAAATCCTTGTTTGATATTTCATTTATTTTCCTTATATGCAAATATAGAAATAGATTATTAAATACTGAATTTAATATTTCGGTTGGGAGCCAAATTATTATTTGACTTTTTGGTACGTATCAAACATACAAATACAGTTGTGGATACTATGTTTATACTCTCGTATATAGGGTTACAGTTGTCGCCCACAATTCGACGACATAGAAGAATACCAACTAGTAATAGTAGTTTTATATCAATTTACTAATTTCTTTTTAGTAACACATTATTTTATTTGGCAGAATAGAAACTTTAGTTCTCATAACGAAATTTTCTTTAAAATGATCGCATAATATCCTGATAGGGGAGGAGCCACAGATTTGTAGAGTGGGTTCGTAATAAGAATAAAAATATATCAACATTTGGGCCAAAAAGTAGAGGGTTTAAATACAATTTTATATCAAATTACACTATCATTATAGAGAAAATTTTGTTTAAGTGGGTTCAACTGCACCGTCTAGACTGTATGTAGCTCCATCCATCATTTAAGTCTTATACGTTAAAAGACTTGTCTTCTTCAAATAACATTGACAGAAAAACTTTCTCTGTTTATTATTATACACAACATAAAAATTTATTTATTTTTATTGTATTTCATTTTTTACAAAATTTCACGGTATGTTGCTCGAAGGTGATGCAAAAAAGACATTGTCAAGATAACTTCAAGTGTTGACATTAATGTATCGTAACTTCACAAGCTTTTTGGATTTCGGAGTAATGCATAATACTCTGAAATCCAAAAGCAGGTGAAGTTATGATACATTAATGTCAACACTTAAAGTTGTAAAGGAAGAGATTTTTGTTACTCGTCCAGCTCGTGGATCTCTTACAATTCGTTGGAGGCGTTTAACAGTCTTTAATGTTGTGAGCAAAAACATAGTTTGCTAACATTGACACTACTTTCAAAATCAACTCGAAAATCTGAATTCAAGCACTCCACCATAATCTCAGGCTTGCTGTTCTGCTGAGACAAGTGGAAAAATGCATGTCATCCGTATTAATGAAGTTCTTCATTTTGAAAGTGGTAGCCAATTGCCTTATTTTAAGTGATATGCAGTAGACATAGCAAAATGGGTGGGCGGGTGGATAACGGGTCGGGTTTTTGTCCAAAAATTCTAACTTCTTAAAACACTCGGTATGTCAAATACTATTATGCAAACTTTCTTATTGCAACTACAATAATTTAGCTTTCCCGATAATATGATTAACGAGTATTTATGCATTAAAAATACAATTTAGGCGAGTTTTGACTTTTCGGTCTGTTTCTCTGGAAGCTATTTTTTGTTTTACCCGTTTGATGCGTTAGAGGAGAAAACCCAAACTGAACCATATTGTCACCTCTAAATTTATGCAGTTATTAGAACAACTCATATACCTTCAATTGCTCTAACAGTCTCTGCAAAATGACCACTCCCGCCATATAGAAGATCATCTCGGTCCACACTTGTTAAAACAATATAATACACACTGCAAGGTCAAAACAAAATCAGAATTCTGAAATGATCATGTGATAAATTACTTTTATCAGAATCAGAATAAAACAAGTTGTACAAGATAATTATGCTGCTTGACTTTTCAGTAGTCTGATCTTTAGTTGTGACAAATCCTAATTATTTAAGATGCTAATGGACCAAACGATAAAAATGACATTCTTGTGAAAAAGAAAGGGACGTCTTATGAAACAGGAGTAAGAGTTTCTCAAAGTTAATAAGAACACGAGGTATGTTTAGTTGTAGAAAACTAAAAGTGTTTTCTAGAAAAATTTTCAGGGGAACCGAATCATGGAAAACAAAAAACGTGTTCGGATCTGTTTTCCAACTTATAACTCCTACTTGTAAACTCATTTTTATTGCTTTCTAAATATTTTCCACTTCAAAAATGGAAAACTCCTTGTGTTTTCCAAACTTGCTACTAAACACGTTTTCAAAATTTTCAAGGGTTTTCTAGGAATGAAAACCTTTCTCATTTTTTTGAAAAATAAAAATGGAAAAATTGAAAATATTTTCTGTAAATAAACGCCATTGGAGATTTCCTCATGATGATTAATTGATTATTATGTTAAAGGAAAAAAAAAAGGGACAATAATGACATTAGAGTTGGGATTTGAGGGAGATTGAATAGAACAGGGGAAGTGTTTGTGAAAATGGAACAGGGGAGTTTGAGTTTAAAAGAGTCTATCATCTCCGACCGACCAACTTTCATGCAACAGAGCAGTTGAACCACCGTTATAACTAGTGGCCAGACCAGGTCAACTCCAAAACCGATTTTAAAACAATTTGATTATGCTTTTGCCAATGCAGATGTTAAAATGAGTTACTTTATAATGAAAACACGATAATCCCATTTAGCTCCTTTTGTGTTGAAACAAATTGCATGCTTTCACATTCTACTTTGTCAATTCTGCAACTAAACTAGTTCCATTATTAGACAATGGAATTACGTATGGATGATCTTTCATATACATCGCAGTTTCGTGACGTTTCGTTGTTAACCTTTAAACATCTATACTACTTATCAAAGCATTTAACAACCCCCCTCCCACCCCAAAAAAAAAAAGGAAGCTGGTATACCTAATTTGCCCTTCTATAATTGTTTACCCCTAACAAATCAATAATGATGTACCAAAACATTTTCACCATCACCACCACCACCACCTGCAACCGCCGCCGCCACATTGCGCGGGTACCCCTCTAGTTTACATTACTCTTTGAGTGAGGTGAGAACTTTTGGACATTTCTTTAGTGAAGAAGCAACAACTTACTTCTTGAGTGAGATGGATTGTGACAAGATTCTGCTAGTTAATTAAAGGAGTATTATATACTATACGTCTATACTTCACTTGTATGTATAACCAAATACACATGGATTGTGAAATGCCATCAATACCTAACTTTTGAAAATTTAAGCAGCCATTTAACAAACATTGTGCCCCTCTCAACTAAAAAAACTCATCAAATCCTCTTTTTTTTTTCCTGAATAATTTATGTTACAACAATGCTATAATGATGACCATTTTTCTATTTGTATTACTATACACATTAAATCTTCAAAAGGACCGTATTCATTCATCAAATAGCATCGCAGAGACCATGGATGATGATTAGTCATTCACTTGACCGCTTTCTTCTCTGTGGTTACCCCAACAACAACATTGCTTACCTGGATAATCACACACACACAAAAAAACCAATTTCAGAAAAAGCACGATTACTAGATGTAACAATTTCAACCCAAGTACAATAAAATAAAAATAGCTAAAAAGTAAATGGGTCGAATGGGTCAAAATTCACCCAAAGTATTTATAAGGATTATTACATACACATATAACATAACAAATCACTTCATGAGAAAAAAAAACTAGATTATGAATGTAAAAATATGTTTAAAAAGTGGAATTTGTAGAGTTTTCTTTAGAAATGGATTAGAAAGACTATGTGACCCAACCCGTATCAACCCATACTAAAAAACCACCCATTTTGACCTGTTACCTAACCTCTTCCCCAACAATTGGCAATAGCTATGAAAAAAAGACTAGGAGGGAATAACATACCAATTTTCCACTCTCGTCAACAGACATGGGATTTTCAACCACCACTGTTTGGTTATGAGAATCCGGCATTGCCTGCAGAAGATATCAAAGAAGGTAAAAATTTATATGACTACCATGTACAACCAACCCCATGTTGTACAATGTTTGAACCCAAAATGAAAGAAGATCTATTTAGAAAGGAAAAGTCGCCATATTTTTGCCCGCATACTGTTAAAGAAGTATTTTTGTTTTGGAACGGCAACTTTCAAATAAAACATGCTCCCACCATCCAAAGGTGAGGTCCCACTTAGCCAGGGGTAGTCAGTTGTCTTAACCGGGCCCTGCTACCTCTCTGCTAAGTAGGCATCCCAAGGAAAAAACCCACAAACAATAATATGCTAAACGAAGATCGATCCCTCGCCATGCAGGTAAAACCCCAGTGACTCAACCAGTTGATCTGGCATCATTGTCTGTTGAAGAAGTATTTATTAACCACACCTATTATATGTACTTATCTAGTGAGTAACTTCTTGTTCCCATTAACTTTGCTTTTGGTCTTGTTTACTGGATAAAATCAAACATTTACCAACATGGTTACACTTGATGAAAACCAAGGTATGTCATTTTAACAAGGGTCTTTTTCACCTAGAGAGGAGGAACCAAGGGCAAAAAAGTTGTTGGAATATGAATTCCATTGGTCAAAACTTGATCAAACAAACCTATTTTTGCAACTTTTTTAGTCTAACAATAATTAGTTTCGGAAAAAATAAATAATAATAATAATAATAATAATAGTTAGTTTCGGATTAAAGAAAAAGAGGAAGCAACTCACTGTCAAAACAGGGGGCATTGATCCTGACGATGCAATTCCACTAGGCCGCATAGGAACTGGAATGGGTATTCTTCCATTGTTCATCTGCAGGGAAAAGAGAGAGATGATCAATGGCAACAACATAGCACAAGTCTAATACAACTCAGCAGACCATATTAAAGAGTGAAATACACCACTAATCGAAAACCAAAAATGGGAAAGAAAAACCGTCTAGTTATGCAACTGAAAATGGGCCAAAGGTTTTAACATCCCCATTTGCCGTGTTATACTCCTCTGTGTGAGTGAGTTTGTGATTTTTTATACCTATTGTTTTGCAGTTTCGTAGAAAGAAGATAGGTGGTTGTACTCACATTGACATTTGTAATGTAGTGACAAACTGCACATTTAACTGATGGAGCACCATATGGATACATCAGCCTTATACGACAATTTCCACAATTTACTTGAGCAAGCTGGTTAGAACCTGTCGACCAAAAAACAGGACCATCTAGGAAAAAGATATACTGTACTTGTAAATAATGAATATATGTAATGCAATGAATATGGGAACTACAAAATTGAGCTCCAAATTTGGGAAAATTCAATAGAGTCATCGACATTAATAGGAAACGTGTAACATCAATTCATGACATACATCAACATAGAGAGCATATGTGCAACTAATCCCATTAATTAAAGAGTCATTAGAATTAGTCAATATGTAACCACATTAATACTATGCATAATTAGCATCACATCAACAAGATAAACCAATAACATATGACTCACATCAACTAATACTAACAACAACACATCGTTCATTTTAGCCTCAGACCCGTAAACAGAACAATTGAAGAGGAAATATGGGCCGTAGCAATTTGTCGAGACAAAGAGGTAGACGATACGAAGGCCATAAATTTGACTGTTCTATCACGCTACATGGATGTTCTTGAACGTAAAAATAACCATAAGTAACATACCGGGTACAAGATTCACCATATGACAACAGGAACATCTGACATTTGTAGCACCACGCGTATACATAAGCAACGTTCTGCAGCCTCCACATATCAATTGATCCATTACCATACCTGAAACATTTTTTACAAAGACGACGATCACTGACCAACACAAAGTTGTATAATATCAAAGGGCTGTAATTCGTCACAAAAATGAACATTGTGCCTTCTTATGCAATTTTCAACTACCAAAACATGAAAGGAAAAGCCCATGATCGAATTATGACCAAATAAAATAAAAATCGATATATATATATATATATATATATATCTTGTAAACGATCGAGTTTATAAATCTGTATTATACCGCTCAACTTAAGATCAAAAGTTTAGATTTGGCTGAAGCTAATTAAACAAGAATAAGAAAGAAAACTTACAAAAGAGATGAAATGAAGATACAACTTGAACTTGTCAAAAGCAAAATTCACAAACAAATTATATATCTTCTCTATACAGGAATAAATGAAAATTAGTTTAAGTGTCAAAGGTTACGTGGTTGATGAAAATCTGTTGTTACAATAAATACACCTTAATAATAATAATAATAATAATAATAATAATAATAATAATGTATATAGATAGATGATATATGGCCCAAGAGTAAAAAATGTGTAGGTGTTTATTCCGTGTTTCTTGTTATATACGTTCTTTTCTCTCTCTTGCTGTGATGATTATTTGACTAATAATAATAATAATAATATAGCTGACTCTGACCTTGACTTTTTGCAAATAAATTATTTTATTTGTTAATCAATTTATTAGTAATAACAGGGAAATGGATAGACGACGGTATGTTTGTGGCTGGCTGTTTCTAGATTATTTTTCTCTGATTAATTTTCAAGATATTTAGTTAGAAATGTTTGAACATAAATCTTTTACAACAATATCAAAATGCATACCAAAAGGCTTTTGTGCAAAGGAAACCCAAAAAAAAAAAGAGCTTATGAAGTTAAGTGATGGACCAAATTCTCTTTTCATTGGGCCGGATAACACACACACATATAAAACCCACATATTCCACCCAACCAACCCTACGGCTACCAATCTATTATCTTATTCTACTTTACTTCAACAAAATTTATTTTATTATTATTTTTATATAATATAAAGAGATCAGTATTAAAAGCAGTCAGTGCTTTTGCAAGGTCGGTTACATATAAAGAAATTAAAAATAAAAATAAAAAGTAGTAAAGTGACAAAAATAAAGAAAATCCATTTTATCCATTCAAAGAACCGACCGACCAATTCATAGCATCAACACGTGTAAAGAAATGGTTGGGTGAAACATCGTTACGAGGACAACATCAGCAGAGCACGTGTCACCATGCACAGATCTTCATAATACCTCCTTCATACAAGGACATATGTCCCCGGCCTCACAGTCTCACACACAAACATATACTCGTATGATATATTATATATACATATATCTTTGTATGTCAAACCAAACCAACAAACACAAATTCACAAATCATAACTTTGAAATAAACATATATCTAAATTTCCTAGATATCTCAAGTGTTGATCGATATAATATAATATATTTTGCAAGTATATTATATTTTTGTGGGTGATTACTAAAAATGGAAGGTGGTGTGTTTGAAGATGAGAGGATCATTGGTATTAATGGTATTGGTAACAAAAGGGGTAGAGAAGATGATGAGAAACAAGATGACAAAATGGGAAGGCTGGGAAAAAGGCCAAGTGGGATAGTTGTGATGGATGAATACAGTTATAGTGGTGATGAAATGATTAATGGAGTTAAATATGAAGAAGAAAAGACATCATCCACACCTACTTCTGCATCTACTACTCCTATAGCTACTAGTGGTGGTGGTGGTTTGTTTAATCAACTTATATCTAATTTGGTTAATAGCCCTAAATCAGATGGTTCTAAGGGTGGTCATGGAGGTGATCATGAGGAGGTGGTAATGAAGAATGATGGTGTTGTGGAGGAAAATGGTGGTCTTGAGGATAATAAAGAGAATGCTGCTGCTGCTGGTGGTGGTGAGAGCTTTGTTGATGACATAGTAGCAAAATTGCCTAGAACTCTCTCTGGTACGTATCAAGTTTTTTCATTCTATATATAATTGGTGCTCGAAAGTATCCAATTAATTATTGTCCGAAAATTTATTATAAGTTTTTGAAACTTTAATATTTATCATTGTATAAATTTAACTTTTAAATATATTGGTATCAAATGTATATGATATATTGTTCATGCCATAAGTTATATGTTTTTTTGAACATTCATAAGTTATATGTTATAATGTACATTATATATAGGCTTTGAAACCCAATTACTTTTGTGTAAAACTCGTTATTTACCAAAACAGACAGATTGAAAACAAATCAAGCATAAAAAGATGAATCAAATTTAATTTATTACATACACATATATGTTATGGACATTATATGTTTTGAAACCAATTAATTTGATATCTGATACAGTAGCTAAACTTTTTATCATCATCAAAACAAATCGGCCGGAAACAAATCAGGCATAAGAAGAAGAATCCAAATAAAACATTAGTATTTATATATATTATATATATATATATATAGGGTAGGGTTAACGTGAGAACTACAAATATGGTGAGAACTGTGAGAACCTATATTTTCC
>JAOXNX010000026.1:25020652-25030937 GCA_028566075.1 Solidago caesia | reverse complement strand
ACATTTGCCTTCAAGCAAATTGAGCAAACAAATTAAGAAGCAAACTGAAACCTTAATGCTAGCAAACTGAGATTTCAATATGTAAACTGTCAACAAACTGCCATTGAAGATGACGTAATTTTTTTTTTCCCCGCTTAATCACATGGTAAAGAAAGAACAATTATTGGATTTAGTTTTGGACAAAAAAAAAGTCTTCAAAGTGAGGTGTGGGGCCTATGGATTGTTTTTATATTTTGATTAGGTTCTACTTTTGATGTGACTTTTGCAACCACTAGTGACGTATTCTCATCATGTACAAATTAAAGAGAAAGAGCATCCCTTTGACTTTCAGAAGCAAGTGGGGATGCTTGCCAGTGCTGTGACGACTTTATTTCTTTTTTCTATTTTATTTTCCTACTCCCTAGTCCCTACTATTTTAGTACTACGTTTTTTTCTTTTTTTTTTACAAGTGATTTTTAAATCGAAACAAAATTTTTCATCATCAAATGACTCAAAAGCAGATAATCGGTTGTATAAATTGAATCTACTACCACGAGTTGAGTAATAATCCAAAAAAAAAACCCATTAGGCTCCTTCAACAACTAAGAATTAATAAAATATAAAAACAAAATTCAAACTTCCTATTTCCACCTTAAATTGTCTTAAAGTAAAGACAATGACCTAAATTAAGTCGAACTTGGTGTCTCACCCAACCATGAATCATCGACTTTAGTACTATTATGTTTCAAAACCTCCTATTTCCAACTTTTTTAATTATTATTTTCACCCTTTAAAGTACAATAAATTATATACAGTGTATAATTGTTTATTGCACAATGAAGATGCGTAATTAAGAAAAGAAGGTAGAAATAGATACACACTTTAAAAACTTTTATTGGGCTTTTTAATTTGTGCCTTAAGCTATCTCCAATCCAACATACTGATTTTCAGTTTAAACTAACATGTCAGCTTTTATACTGAATATTTATGCTTTTGATATTTTAGTTTTATGCCTCAGTTTAAACTGAAACATTAGTATCAATATGAAATTAAAAACACATTAGTATCAGAAGTCATGTTAGACTTCTGATTTTGTTTTCTATTTTGGATTAGATTGTATATTTTTTATAAGTATTTTTTAATAAAACTTTAATGTCGTAAAAAAAAAACATTATATTTAATTAAAAAATAACATTTCAGTAATAAAACAAAAATAAAAATGTATTAATAAAAATATTAAAAAAGACATACATTTTTATGTCGTAAAAAAAAAGACATACATTTAACAAAAAAACCACAATAAAAGACGTTACAACATATAATTTTCATTATCCTTCAAGAACATCCACGACGCAGTATGAGTGAACGACTGATGATGTTTTTCCAAAAATAAGACTTTGATATACCTATAATACCCCATTATTAAAACAAGAATGACCTCCTTAACCATGAATGGACACCCTTTACCTCTAGACCACAGAACTACTTGTGTTATTATTTTGTCTATTTAATACATATAATTTTTCAATTTTGTTTTTTATGTTTAATTATTTAAAAAAAGTTGATAAAATTAAATGACGAAATTAAGAGAGGAAATTAGTGGACTTGTTATGTAATCAAATTATTAGAGTATTATTAGATTGATTTTTTAGGATGATATATTATTTCCTTTCTTAAAATACGAAATCAATCATCCTTAAATAATAAGCATTAGACTTCAATAATCAATAATTAATAGGTATTAAAGCAATAGTTTTAGTACATTGTTACTAAATTTCGTTAAATGCCTCCCATTTAATTAAATCACAAAGATATTACCTTTCTAAAATAATTGCCAAAATATTCAACATATTTAAGTAACAAGAGTTTAGTTTCCAAAAAAACAAATAAACTAAAGTTATGTGACCAATCATTTTTAGTAGTAGTACGAATTCAGATACATAGATTTATTTGATTATTTCTTTATGAAATCTTATTAACTTTTTCAATTTCCGAGGCGTATTAGAAATCCCTTTCCCTATACACGTATTTCCGACATATGATCACTAAATACAACCGAAATGGCCAGCTCCGCCATCAAACTTTCGATTTTCATCATCTTGTCGATAAGCTGCGCCGCTGGTGCTGTGTGATCAGGAAGATCCTTCATACGTGGAGTTCGTCAAGGAGACCATTTCTTCTCATTCCATCGGCATGTTCTCCAAAACTTACTGCCCGTATGCATATTTCATTTATATCTTTCTTTTTTGGAAGGCACACAACTATAGCTAGTATATACATTTGTCCTAATTAAGCGAGAATTGAACTTACAATCTCATGTTTGAAATTCAAATTGTGATAAAAATTATCGCGAATATATACATTTGTCCCAATTAAGCGAGACTTGATTACAATCTCATGTTTGAAATTCAAATCGTGATAAAAAGTTTTATGTGATATATGAATTGGTGATGGACAGATTTTGTAAAACTGCTAAGGAAGTATTCAAGGAGCTGAATGCACAACCGTATGTAATTGAGCTGAATAAGATCGGTTTGTTAGTTATATAATTCTGTTTTTACGCCTTAACGTTTAATTGTGTTTTGTTAGATGATCAACATACAAAATGAGTTTAAGGGGATCGTTAATGATGCTAGTAGTTGTGAATCCTTGTGTTTTGTCTGATAATTATTCAACACGAATGAAGTTGATAGATGTATGTTTTAGATGAAGGTTACGCATTGCGTTCTTTTAGATAAATATTTGATTAACACAATTACCCAATTGAATTAGGAGATGAATAATTACATTTACTGTTTTTTAATTTTTAGTTAATCTTACCATTGATGTTACGAAAATCCTTAGACAGGAACTACGCTTGTTTTTACAGTAGATGGTGATGAAATTCAAGATGCTATTAGTGAAGTTGTGGGTAAGCGTACTGTTCCACAGGTGTTCGTCCAAGGGAAACACATTGGAGTCTCATATGGCAAGTTTTTGTAACTTTTTTTTTTCTTCCCAGTGAATGATTTATTCAAATCAAGGTTTATAACTGATGGATTATTGGTTCATAATAGAGTGGTCGCATCTTACAAAAGTGGAGAGCTGGCTATGCTTATAGGTGCGGATCCAAGGGTATAGATGAGCTTTGAGCTAAACGCCTGGTCATTTTTCTTCGAGACTGATCGGTGAAAATGGTGGCATGCATCTCAGGCCCGTAGGTATTAGCTTTGATAATGTCTTGAGCAGATGAAATAATTAACAAGAGGGAATGAAGTGACGGATCACGAATCGTTTAGCTCAATGGCAACTCCGTCTCTATTTTCCCTTCATATATCTAAGATATACACATTTCTGTGTGTTGTTTTCTTGGTTACCCTTGAATAAAATCTCTGATTAATGTGCAGCCTTTGAATCTCTGCTAGCAAAACTTGCTTACATTGGTTGAGATCAGTGATCTAGAAGAACTTAAATCTTATCAATGCGAGTAGATGACACAAGTTACGCGAGTATTAGATGAGTGACTGTCCATAGCGAAACAGAGTGGTTTTAATTTGTAAACATATTGTTCAGTTGGCCAGTAATACATTGATTACTGGGTATGCCGCAAACAAACCAACTTCAGACTGCGAATTTATAAATCACGAGAAAAAGGTCGATATGAATCCAAAATCCTTCATACAGGAGTTCAACCGTGCACTGTATTTACTTCTGTTTCTGTATCATTTGTACGATGATTAAAACCGTGTGTTGCTAACAGACAAAGTACCAAAATGAAGGGTTAAGATAAGATACTGAGATAAACAGAGTTTGAAGTCGTTTTATTATTAAAACTACATAGTTCTGTGCAAAGATACATACAAAACAAAACATACAACTGTAACAATAATTTAACTCCATCACCTTTTCATGTATACAGCACCCTAATTGTTTGGCAATCCTTGCTAATGAAAACCGAATCTGGTGGCTATCAACGGATAATGCCATGGTTCTGTGAATCTGGTGGTGGTGGAGATTGAGCTGCTCTACCTTGTGTATAATATATTTGTACCATGTCATCAAAAACTCGCACATTTTGCTACAAACACTATTTTTCCCCCTCAAAACTGACCTGCCGTCTTGTGAAGTTTAATAATTAATTGGCTACCTTGTTCTAGCGACCAGTGTGGCATAAATGAGTTCATTCCAAGCATCGGGCACTCCTGGAAGACACCAATGGCTGCAATCTTCCCTTTTGGTCGAGACCTTTTTAAGACCGGTCACATTTTTGCCATAAACTGATGGGTGACCGTCCTTACGGAAGTTGGTCAACCTCGTAACATTTAAAAGAACAACCGGGAATTTCATTTCTTGGATTACTTCCTCAATTATCTTCATTTTTTGAGGATAGGCTTCGATGATTCGTCCACTTTTGATCGGCTTGGTTTCACCATGGCATGTTCCACCTGAATCCCATTCTCCACCCCTGTTTTAATCAAGTTAAAGAAAAATATGGTGATTTTTCGGTCGTTTACAATTGAAGGAATGCAATAGAAGCAAGTCAGCAATACAAAAGTCGAGGTGGAAAAATGGGAAGGGCAAACGGGTAAGTTTTGGTACAGATCGAGTTGACCCAGAACACTTTTGGTCCAAGTTTTCAGACTTTCATAAATAACGAGTGCATCAAATATGATTACAAAATAATAGTATCAAACTATTTCAATAACAATCTTGAACTTCGAATAATTTTATGCAGGTGGGCAAATATCGACCTTTGTGACTTGTTTCCTTTTACCAATTTGACCCGTTGGAGATAAATCAGACTCCAAATTGACCCCGATAATCAATCTTTACGTTATGTTTCATAAAAAACTTTCATGAATATACTGACCTTTATAACAGATGATACCAAATGGAAATGGTTGGATGGTTGGTGCTAAACTTGTGATATTCACAGCGGGCATCTTGAACATGAATCCGACTTGGTTTGACTTCAAAAGTCAAAGAACCCATATTTCTACATATAGAAAATAAGCAGGGAAGAGAGTAGTACCTGAAATGGGCAGATGAGTAGCCGCGGTAAAAGATCAACTTTTCTTGGTTCATGTTTTTATCAATCCATTTTCCCCATGTCTTCAGTGCTCTCCTAAATGCTTCTACAGCATCAAACTTTGGATAAATGTACTCCCCTTCTTTAAAATAATTTTTCCTGCCGTAACAACGCTTTTATTAATTTCAACATTTGCAAATATAATCTCTATTTACAGAGACAAAAATAGATAAAATGACAAGGAATTCTTCTGACCAAGAAGAGTAATTCTAATCTGAAAAATGAATACAAATATGGAAGACTATACATACCCCCTACTAGTTTTTCCATGAACCCACCAATGTCCAGTATTGAAGACGAGAATGTCAGCCTTCTTCCAACGTCCAGCTGATTTATCAATTACATCGATTGATAATGTAGGATTCGAGTTTCCTTGTCCGTTGATTCGAGTTCCTTCCCGCACCAAAAAATGAGACCGCAAAAATTCAACCGTGCAGTTATAATCCTGAGAAAAGATAGCTTTGGTTCTAAATGAAATACCATCGACATACATAATGGACAAGTCCTTTAAAATAGTGGAAAATGTAAACATATACACCCTAAAATCATTCAGATAGAACATAAAACTAATTTTAGGGAACAAGATGTACACATAAGATTTTGTTTGAAGTATATGAAATACCTCAAACTTAAAGACAAAATAGCCTCTTCCTTTAGTTATTTTCCAGCCATGAATTTCGTACATTTTGCTCTTATTAGGAAGGCTTTCATATAAAAGGCAAAGTAGCGACTCATACTGATTCCGGTTCATGGAGTCTCCCACAAGCATCAATCTCTTTCCTCTTAGCCTCACCAGAAAATCAGTTGCATTGAATCTAAACACACAAAAAAAGCCATAAGTCATAATTAGCTATGCATATACCAATTTGTGCAAAATAACACAATGTCCCTATTGGCACCGTTTTACAAAACAACAAAAAGCGATGCGCTTATTCTCTTTGCAGTCTTTTGTCCCAAAAAAAATATTACATTTCTCTTTTTGTACATGTTTAAACCAAAAACATGCTTCTTCACCTATTGGTTATCCTTACAATATATTGACAACATTGACTGCAGTCCATAAAAAATAGCCGAAGCCCTAATGTCATTATTGTAAGCTAACAATTTTAGCTAAACTACATACCTAGTCAAATGTTGCATACCTTATATGGAACAAAGAAGTACATTCTAGGACACAAAAACATTCAAGGTTATACATTTCATAAAAGCATGAATCTTTCTACATTACAGTATACACTCACAAAAGTACACAATTATGCCTTAAATGGTTCACCAAACCTGTAACTACTCCAAAAAATCAAACCACCTAAGATCAATTAATGCATAACTTACGCTCTTTTTAAGCGGTCAAACTAACTAAGAAACTGAGTATCGTGACTACCACGGATACACGCTCGTTGGTGCATAACTTATGCTTAATGAACTCACTAAAAGCAAATCCTTTAAACACATATTACTAAAAATAAATGCTAACAATCATTAAAGTACCAACCTTGGAAGCTCACATTCATCAGGCTGCCACCTCCATTTCATATAATCATTATCAGATCTTCCATTTTCTTGACAATTAAAAGCTTCATCAACAAAAGGGCAAGATCCACTTTCATATATTGGATATTCATCATCTTTCACCCATTTCCCAGAATGCATATTACATTTCTTCCCCCAATCAACACTCTTTTTAACCAATTCTTGAAATTTCTCCACATTCCCACTTTCATTTTCATCATTTTTTACTAAATCTGAACCATTTGATTCAATTCCAAAACCTGGGTTTTCATCTATAGGCTCAGTATCATCAAACCCAGATTCAGTTTTTGAAAAAGTGTCATCTTCGGTGAAATTTAAATTGGTTAAGTTGGGTTCAAGATTTGGGGTTTTAAGCCCAAATTGATCAGTTTGGGAGATGTTAAATTGAGGATGGTGGTGGTTGTTTGGATTTGTTAATGTTGTTGTGTAGATGTATAAAAATGGATCAAGTGTTTTTTTTGTGAAGAGAAAGAGGGTTAATAGGACTAGTGAAAGTAAGAAGACGATTGGAAGTATTTTGTGTGGAGTTCTAGTTGTCGTAGTAGTGCTTGTTGCCATTCTTGGGTTGTAAATTTGTAATCATGTTCATGTGTTTCTTTAAATTCTTATTTTGGTTGAGTTTTAACTTTTAATGAAATTAAAGTAGATCTAGTTTCACGTTTACTAAATGATTCCTACACTAGCCTTTTAAGTTACCCTTTTTTTATACTATATTTTGGTAACAAAACGCCCCATCATCAAGGTGATTCGACCGGGTTTTGAAAAAATGTCCGGCTTTTTAAACCCGATTTTTAAAACATTACATTAAGGTAACATAATAGTAATGCATCTTGATATCTTTAAACGATATTTCAAGTTCAAACATTCTTACATGAAAGTTTTGAGATGGCAAAAAAAGGTTTTAAAAACGCTAATGAGGATATTTGGTTAGTTACTTACATTTAAATTACAGATTCGTCATCTCTAGTAACTTGAATAAGAAAAACTTTTTTCATTTACCCATTTTCAATATTGCTTGGGTAAACGGTAAATAATTAGGCTTTTTACGTTTCACTTTTATATATTTGAAATAACTAAAAAAAACTAAAAGAAATATTTGGCTTGTATATAGATTTGGTAATTGATATAAGTTTAAAAGAAAATGAAGAAAGAGAATGGTTTAAGAAAAAAAAAAACTAAAGACAAAGTCATTTTAAGTGACAGATACTGAGTAAGGACTAAAGAGAAGTAAAACACCTCTTTCAAGTAGATCATTCAAAACTTACCATTTTAAATGGTGACTTTTCAAGGGATTAATTCCATTTTTTGAAACCCATTATTGATAAACAAACATTTTTTTTTCCATTTAAATACTTGAATCCTATTATAGGTCTACCATTTATTTAATTCTAAACTTTTAGATATATATTTATTTTTTACTGTTTAATAATAATAACAATAACAACAACAATAATAGGAATGATAATATATAGATAATATATTTATTTTAGAGTACTTTTAAAATAAATATGAAATTTTAGGATTAAAAATGAAAATTAATAATAATAACAATATAATAATAATATATATACTCTTTGTAATAATGATGTATATCAATTGGGTCATTTTCTTTCTAAGCTTTCTCATACGTAACGTCGTCGAATTTTTTCCCCCTATTTCATCTCCTACACGCAAGTCACACACACATATATATAATTAACTGTTTAGAGAGAAGAAAAAAAGAAAATAAAATAACAAATCACTCGCATGAACTCATGGTTGCAACCACGGATGGCCTCACCATGGACCGACCACGAGTCACACTTAGTGGCCCAAGCAAAAACAAGTCGACGACGAGGGGAATAAGTGGGCGCTCTGAGCCCTCTTACAAACTTATAATCTAAATACATCCTAAACTTTATAGCTTAAACAAACACCTTCTTAATGGCTTTAAAAACTCAGTATTTGAACCGGCCTGAACCGGTCAATGCTTGGTCAAACACTTGAATCTCCTTTGTTTTCATTAGGTTTCGATTGGGACGTGCTTTTCATTATTTCCACTTCCAAAGACAACAAACAAAGTTTGTAAGATGAAAAACAATCCTTAGCCGCTAGCCACCAATCGCCGATCATCTTCCAACACAGGTCCACTACCGCTGCAACTCCACCAGCACAGGTCCACTACCGCTGCAACTCCACCACCACAGCTCCACAACATCTCAGGTAACACTTCTTCATCCTTTTCATATATGATTTATGATTTTGATTGCAATATATGATTGTAATAAAAATGGAGAATTTGTTGTTGTGATTAGGTGAAAAGGATGAAGAAAGTGTTATCTGAGATGTAGATTAGGATTTTCTATTTTGTATGTGTGTTAGATAAGATCAATGTTTTCAAACCGGCCGGTCAGACCGGTCTGGCTGCTTTTTTTCAGAAATCCGGTTCAAATCATCCTGGTCGATTAGGTGAAAGTGAACCGCTGTGAATTGTGTGACCCGGACCAATCAGACTGGACCGGACCGGTCAATGCTTGGTCAAACACTTGAATCTCCTTTTTTTTCATTAGGTTTCGATTGGGATGTGCTTTTCATTATTTCCACTTCCAGAGACAACAAACAAAGTTTGTAAGATGAAAAACAAACCCTAGCCTCTAGTAGAGTTGGCATATCATGTCTGACATGACACGATAAGACACGAACACGATAAGACATGAACCTGTATGGGTTGAACACGAACACGACACGAAAAGTAATCGTGTCAATTTTTCCAAACATGAACACAACACGATATTTAACAGGTTACACGATAAGAACCCTGGTAAAAGATCTGTTAACAAAAATCCTAAATTTAAACCAGTAACAACATAAGCGAACCTGCTAAGGAACCTGTTAAAGACAAGAAACCTGTTAAGACACGATAAGAAACCTGGTAACAAAAATCCTAAATTTAACAGGTTTCATTTAGTACATATATATATATATTATAGGTCTTAACAGGTCTTTTCGTGTCTTAACAGGTCCGAACCTGTTAAGACACGAAACCTGTTAAGGCCAAACACGAAACTTGTTAAGACCAGGTCATGTGAAAGGACTCGACCCGAAAAGACAAGATTTTTCTTTTCTTTTCTGGAAGCTAGATGAGACGTGATCAATGATGGTCGCGTCGCATCATAAATACAGAAAGCTACAGATTTTGCCAGAAACTTGATTTATACATATTACTAAAAATGCGACTAAACCACATCATTTTAAACACATCAAAATAACTACAAACTTGACAAAAATCATATTTTGTCCATAAGAAAGTTTTCATGAACTATCACCATTCAAAACGACACTTACATAACATACGGGTCGCTTACCCGTCTTTTACCCAAAATGACATTTTTCCCAAATTCATGACTTACCATCCTTTACAAAAGTATTTGACTCTAAACTTGCAAATACAATACCATATACAAATGACCAAAGTCTATATCAAGAGCCAAAGTCAAAAGGGCTATTATCTATACACCATATGCCATTCCACAAATGGCCCATACCTTCAATCGTCTAATGCTTCAACTTCAAGCTAAATCAACAATTATATCCGGGAACCACCTAAAAAGGGTAAACAACTAAAACATAAGCCAAAGCTTAGCGAATATACTTGCATACATTTACACATACATTGGAGGGCAACCACGTAAGGTCTCTCGCATGTAGCCTATGGTACCGTCGTACCAT
>JAOXNX010000026.1:25008303-25020552 GCA_028566075.1 Solidago caesia | reverse complement strand
TACCTAAAATACCCTTAATGAAATAATTTACAACATCTATCCTTCAACTCCTAAAATAAATACATTATCCCTTTTATATCAATTACATTTACATCAATAATCACACCACCGCCGCCGGCACCGCCATCACCGTCCATCTCCGCCACCACCCGTTATCGCCACCACCACACCGCCGCCGCTACGATTATTGCCGACGCATCGTGCGGGCACCAATCTAATACTAATAAAAGCTCATGAATTGATTTATAAAAACACTTAAATATTTCAACCATCCACCATCGTGCATTGTACTCGTATTATTTCTAGTTATTTTTAAAGAAAAACTTTGAAACCTCCGATTCTTGAAATTGACTTCGATCATCTCAAAGTTGTCTTTTTTCTATATTGTCTTCATTTTGTAAATAAAAAGGTAGTTTCTTATAACACACATATCATATTTCTTTCTGCTCATGAAAGGAAGCATTGAAAAGCAAAGGTACCGTAAAAAGTGAAATAACAAGAAATGCGTTGCTTATTTGAACAAGGTAATATTTATTTACCATGATCTTGTTACCTTTTTTTTTTTTTTAGTTTCCATGGTTTTGTGTGATCATTCTGCACTTGTTTGATTGTGTTTTAGCTAGCTTGGATCATTTGTCTTGGTGGTATTTATATATACAAACATATGGTCTCTGTATAAGTAGTTTTTCGTTATGCAAGTTGAAATTTTGAAATGTTTGAAGAATTTAAATGAACACTTGTAATGGATTGTGATTGTATGGTGATTGAACACCAAACCGCGCTTACGCTAAGAGGGCGATCTATGGATGATTATTATTTGTTTGGAGGTTTATTGGTGATTCCCCGTAGGTAAGGATAAGCCCTTTTACGCCAAGAGTGTTAATGTGAGGGTCAGTTTTTCGGCTATGATGATGATGTCGAATTTCCCTTTTTATATATGATCTTATCTTAAGGATAGATCTTATATTTTCTTAAGCATATCTAGATAATAATTTATCTTGATTTAGTTGCCTAAGATAGTTCATATACCGATTATCCTTCCTTAACTTGCGGAATACATATCTCGGTTATTTAGGAAAGAATTATTATCTTCTTTCCAATAGTAAGCCTCCGTGGTTGGGCTTTGTATATGAGTGTCTTCGTATACACGGAGGGGTATATCATCATATGGTGTGATATAAAATTAGCATCCCAACCTGTAAAGAAGGATTATTCATTTGGATGAAGAAATTCTTGACAATGATTATACATTATTACTTGTGGATGTGATGCAGCCTTATCTCCTACACCATTATCACTTAATGAAGAAAGCTCGGCTAAGAAGCAGCGCCCGTCATCCATGATCTTTTTCCTTGGAGGGTTAATCGTGCTCCTAATATTGCTGATTCTTTTGTATGTCTTCTGGAAATTTGTCAGACCGGCACAACTAAGGAAGTCGGCCAAGCGTGAGAACAGCTGCAAAGGTTATAAATTGGACAAATATTGTTCTGATGTTTTATGTGCCTTGTATACATTTATGTCTGCTAACTAAAGTGAGATTTTGTGTCGTGGCTTTAAAAGATTATTTCAGTGGGAATCTGAGGACGATAAGCTATTTTAGATTCCAAGCACTAAAGAAGGCGACTAATAACTTCCATGATAATAATTTTCTTGGAAGAGGTGGATTTGGGTCGGTCTATCTGGTATGTTTACTTTAAATCTTCTTTACAATAGTGAGCGTTGATCTATGTTCTTTCTTAACATGCTAATATCACTTTCGAAATCATGTGGCAATATCTTATAAAGTGAATGATGGATTGTTTGATGACTGAATGGCTTTTTATTTTACTGGATCAGTTCAAAGTTAATGATGATATATGATTTTAAATGTTTTTTAGGGTAAATTGCAAGACGGGAGACTAGTTTCTATAAAGAAACTGTCTCTTGACAAATCACAACAAGGAGATGCAGAGTTCCTTGCAGAGGTGAGGATGATCACTAGCATTCAACACAAGAACCTTGTCCGCCTTCTGGGATGTTGTTCTGAAGGAGCACAAAGGATACTTGTGTATGAGTACATGAAGAATAGGAGTCTGGACCTCATAATTTATGGTACATGACTTAATATACATTTCTAGATGCATCAAAATGGGTGGGTCTGATGGGGGGTTGGGTAACTGGTTGAAATGGGCTCTGGACTTTGGTCAAATGGGGTAGCAAACATTTTCGTGTCCCTTTTTCTTGGATTATATAAGCTGTTAATGTGTACACATGATTGCGAATTTAGAGTATGAGAAAATACTAATCTAGTTCTTTTCATAAAACAAGTGGTTGTAAGCATTTAAATACACTTCGGGCCACTTTTGACCCATTAGACCTATTTGACCTACTAGGCTAAAATTGACACCTCTATGCATTAACTTCTTTTTAACTACATCAGTTAAAACATGACATCTAATGTCTCCTGATATTTGGAACGCTGACCAAACACAAGAAGTTCTTGACAGCAATCAAGTATCTCAAATGCTCCTTAATAATATGACTAAAGAAGGGAATTTGGTGGACCTGAATCAGACCAACACTAGCATTTTGTCTTTTGATCGCTATTTTCCTAACTTTATTAACTTTGTGAATAGGCAAAAACGATCAGTACCTGAACTGGAGCACTCGGTTTCAAATAATTTTGGGTATTGCTCGGGGATTGCAGTACCTACACGAGGACTCACACATCAGGATTGTGCACAGAGATATCAAAGCCAGTAATATTCTTCTTGATGACAAATTTCAACCAAGAATTGGAGATTTTGGCCTCGCCAGGTTCTTTCCTGAGGACCAAGCTTATCTCAGCACCGCATTTGCTGGAACCTTGTAAGTTACTAGTTATAATAGAACATCAAGCTACATATAATCAATCATCACATAAATTATAGTAACTTTTTTCAGATACCTTCTTATATGTGTATCTGTGATTTGTAGAGGCTATACAGCCCCAGAATATGCCATTAAAGGAGAACTATCCGAAAAAGCTGACATTTACAGTTTCGGAGTTTTGGTTCTTGAAATCATTAGCTGCAGGAAAAATACCGATCTGACTTTACCATTAGAAATGCAATACCTTCCTGAATATGTAAGCCATATACATTTCGATTCTAACTTTTAATACTGAGGACATATTTTGTGATGGTTACCGGCTTTGTGTGTTTGATGGAAATAGGCATGGAAGCTATACGAGAGGTCAAACATGGTCAATCTCATAGATCCAAGAATGCAGAATGATGGTTATGTGGAGAAAGATGTAATGCAAACAATTCGGGTGGCTTTATTATGTCTCCAGCCTCATGCAAATTTAAGACCACCCATGTCAGAGATTGTATCAATGTTAACTTGGAAGCTCGAAATGGTCAAATCACCAGTAAAACCGACATTCTTAGATGGAGGACGACGAATGAAGGTCGATAAGCGTTCTTGGGAAGCCATCTCGGATTGTTTCCCTTCTCCTCGTGAAAGTGAATCGCCCAACCTGTCCCAACCTCCAAACTCTATAGATTTCAGTGTCAACCAAAGCTTTTCAAGAGATTTTGGTGAGAATTAAGTCTAAAAATGGTTAAATTTGATTGTTTATTTTACCATTTAATTAATTATTTTCCTAATCTTTTGTCCATAACGTTACAGCTTAAAATGGATGCTAGCTAGCTAGCTTTGTAAATAACTAATAAATGAGCGGCATATATATTGTGTTAGAAATTTAGAATAGAAACCAAAAGCATATGTACCATATTTGTGTAATTAATAAGCTCGATCTATATATATATAGAGAAGAGAATCTAGAAAAACGATAGATATATATATATGAGGTAATCGTTCGTTTCTTAGTTTGTTAAATATTGTTACTTTACTGTAATCGTCTACGATGGGCATATATCGAGGTACGTAATGAAAAGTCGGCATCTAATCGTTGCATTACTGCCTTATTGAAATGACATTGAAGTGATGGTCGATTGATGTAAATTAATTAGATGAAAGTTGATTATGATCAATTCAGTCGATCGATGGATCGCCGTTTGATTTGAAACTTTGAAAGAGCTAGGGTACGTTGATGTAATTGAGAGGCCGGTGTCTACTATATATATATCGACGCAAATTAACTTAGGATTCATATAACAGATCGATGAAGAGTTAACAAAAACTTACAAGGAAAAGCATATATAAAACTTACAAATTAATAGCTAGCCCTTTCAAAAATATACTAACTATAATCATTACAATTATAAATCTAAATCTATCTCTAATAAGAAAGTAATTAATCACTTTAGCCCTCCAAAAAACAAAACTAAATAAATACTTCATCATGAATTATAGCCATTGGTTAATTATTTGGTGTTCGTTCAACAATGAATAAAAATAAAACAAGCACAACGGTTGTAATTTCTCTCCGTTTGTGATGGGCATGCATTCGATCATTCCCTTATTTTCGATCTTCTCTCTCTAGACTTTGAAATTTTCTCTCTCCTCTTCATTTCGTTTACGAACACGAACAAGCTAGCTTTGCTCTTGTTGCATTGAACATGTATCGTATTTTATAAGTTAGGATTCGATCTAAACGACGTTCAGAATTATAGGTAATGTAGCTATACATTGTGATATGTTTGTTTCATGGTGTGTTTTTTCGGTGTCCCATTGAGTTTGTACGTGTAAATTTATATAAATATATTCTTGTTGATTTGATTTGGTTGCATATATATGATGTTTGATATATATATATAAGTTTGTTATGCATGCATGCCCATTTTTCTGATTGTCTCTATTCGTTTTAAATATCGAAAACTATGAATTTTGAAAGTTTTTTATGAAATTTCCAACGTGAATTTTGGTATAATGTCACTAGTTAGAGCATATGATTGTTTAGTTAAACTTAGGCTTTCTGACCCAAGTGGATTGATCGAAGGATTATCAAAATACAATGCATGAGATATAGTGTTTGATTTGCCTATATGAATCAAAACGCTACTTGTATATATATAAGCTGATAAGCTGTTTTGAGTACGTGTTTGGCAAATTATGGTTATATATGTCAAACAAATTATTCAAGAACTTAGATAAACTGATAGACATGAGCATTTTGCCTATATATATATATATATATATATATATGTATGTATGTATCGAAAAACCTGATTTTATAGGTTAAGGTTTACATTGTATGCAAATGAACTTTGTATCCGGCCATCTAGTACTTTTAACCAATGCTTCCGCATTTTTGATTTATATGGCAACATCTAATTAATGTTACATCTTTGTGGATTCTAGGTGTTCCATACCAATATATCGGTTCTGATCCTAAAGATCCAAACTGATTGAAGCGTAAAGCAGCATGTCTGTTTCTATGAAAGAAGTAGACCCAGCCTTTCAAGGAGCTGGACAGAAAGAGTATCCTTCGTCTTAAATAGATTCAGACTAGGAATCTAAGTTTTTCTTTTGTATATTACTAAAAAGGAGCTTGCTAAACATAGCCCTTAGGCCTATGGTTAAGGCGCAATAATGTGTCGTACATGGCGGTTGAAAATCATTTTTAGGGGCTGCTTATCTTCATGTACAACATTTTACTGCGTGTTAACCATAGTTAAATTTTATCAGTTACAAGTTTATTAAATAATTAGATTAGATGATGGGAGTTGCACTATGTAAAAATGATTTAAGATAGGTAATACATTCATTAAAATCATGTAAAGACTAAAGTTTACTATCTTTGCTGTAATATATAGGTAGATTACATGCTTTCAGATTGCAGATTTTCTTTTATGAAGTTAATCCTTACATCTTTTCTGACAATTCATAGAGGAATTGAGGTATGGCGTATTGAAAATTCTAACCCCGTGGCCGTCCCTGAATCTTCATATGGTAAATTTTTTACAGGGGAAACTTATATGATATTAAAGGTGTGTTCTAAAATCTTAGACTATTTACATAACTGTTGTAAATAGCTATGCTGATTCTTATTATCTAAAGTGTAACTTACTGTGATTGTCCATTATGTTATTAGTGATTCACAGTTTTTTTTTTTTTTTTATTTACATTTCTTTTGCAGACCAATGCTTTAAAAAGTGGCGGCTTTCGATATGATATCCACTATTGGATAGGCAAAGATGCTAGTGAGGTGAGTTTTCACATAAAATGTCTTATCTTTATGAAGTTCTTCCTGAGATGCGTGCTACATTTGCTTGTTATAGTACTAAATAAATATCATTCGATTCCATATAACTATTTTGGTTACAGAATGAAGCTGGTGTTGTAGCCATAAAATCGCTTGAACTTGATGCAGCAGTTGGTGGACGAGCTGTTCAGTATCGTGAATTACAAGGACATGAAACAGAGAGGTTCCTTTCTTGCTTTAAACCATGTATAATACCTGAAGAAGCTGAACCTCAAGAACACAAAACTCGTATGTTTATTTGTAAAGGAAAGCATGTGGTTCATGTACAAGAGGTAGTAAGTCTGTGGTTTACGACTCCATTGCTATGCATTATATAGGAACCTTTATATTTCCTAAATTATAACTTTTTGAACTCAGGTTCCTTGTGCTCGGTCCTCTCTCAATCATGACGCCATATTTATATTAGACAGTAAAAATAAGATATTCCAGTTTAACGGGTCAAATACTTCCATACAAGAAAGGGCTAAAGCATTAGAAGTTGTGCAGTACATTAGAGATATTTACCATCGTTCAAAGTGTGATATAGCTACCATCGGTAAGTAGATGTTGTATTAACTAAGATCCTAATTAGTTTCAAAATTTAAAGTTTTGTGTATGGTTTCATGAGTAGAGGACGGGACACTGATGTCTGATGCCGAAGCTGGGGAATTTTGGGGTTTCTTCGGTGGATTTGCTCCACTTCCAAGAAAAAAAGCAGTGAACGATGCTCAAAGTACTGATGCTCCTCCTACTCAACTATTTTGGTAATATAATGAATCATGCTATTTTGCTTATTTTCTATTAGTCTGAAGTGAAATAGAGTTTTTGAGATTGGTTTATTATTTGGAACTAGATTGATACTAATTGTTAATCTCTCCAGAAACTATTGAATAAATTAGAATGTCTGATAAGATTTTGATTTGGTACTCAAGTGTCCAGAAAGGGAAAGCAGAACGTGTTGCTGCGGATTCGTTGACAAAGAAGTTACTAGACACAAAAAGTTGTTATCTTCTGGATTGTGGGACAGAAGTACATGTGTGGGTGGGACGAAGTACTTCTCTCGAGGAAAGAAAAGCTGCAAACGGAGTTGCAGAAGTACACTTCACACGATTAAGTATTTCCATTCTTCTTATGATAATGTATATATGTGCCCACTGATTGTTATTAATCTTAATGTACAGGAATATCTACATGGACAGGATAGACCAAAGTCTAAAATAATCCGCATGATTGAGAATTTTGAAACAATATCTTTCCAAGCAAAGTTTGATTCATGGCCTCAAGCGACTGATGTTGTAGCATCTGAGGATGGTAGAGGCAAGGTGGCCGGTTAGTTATCTAATACTTTTTGAAGAAAAATATTTTAATGGATTATATGCAAGTAATTTTTTTGATTCTTTGACTGCTATCGATGATTTTGTAGCACTGCTAAAACGTCAAGGGCTTGATGTTAAGGGTCTTGTTAAAGCAACCGCAAAACAAGAAGAAGAGGAGGAGGAACCTCAACCATATATTGATTGCAGTGGAACTTTGCAGGTTCAACAAGATTTGTACCTTTGATTCCCGTACTTAGTGATTCGTTGACAAATATATTTTCTGAGGAGGTAGCCGAGTGTTAGCTTAATTTGTAATTTGTTATTTCATTTCCAAAATGGTTTCATAGGTGTGGCACGTAAATGGCCAAGAAAAGAGTCTACTATCAGATACAGAACAATCAAAATTCTACACTGGAGATTGCTATATCTTTCAATATACATATTCTGGAGACGTCCAAGAGGAGTGCATTATCGGGACATGGTTTGGAAAGAAAAGTGTTCAGGTAATTTCTTTGTGATTACTTTTTCAAATCCTTTAGGGAAATATTATGGGCTTCATTTATTACCATGGGTACACAAGCATTGTGTCATATAGGTGACGATCCAAGGCACTAATATACATTTTTTAAAACTAAATGTATGTTGTAGGAAGATAAAGATTCGGCTCTTTCACAGGCAAAAAAGATGCTTGAAGCAGTCAAGTTTTTGGCTACTCAGGTGATTAACTTAGTACATATTTTTGACAGCGGTTCGTTATTTTTAGCATAATACTACACTCATAATTTGATTTGATGGATCTGCAGGCACGCGTTTACGAAGGAAATGAACCTATCCTCTTCTATCAAATATTTCAAAGTTTTATGATTCTCAAGGTGTGCTTCAACACCAGGATGTGGGGAAAAGAATGCATTAGAAATTGTATATATTCATTTCGTTCAAGTTGTTGAGTTAAGTAAATATGATCAATTCTCAGGGTGGTCTCAGTAATGGATACAAGAATTACATATCAGAGAAGGGACTGCCAGATGATACCTATAGAGAAGATGGAATCGCATTATTTCGAGTTCAAGGATCTGGACCAGAAAACATGCAATCGATTCAAGTTGAACCTGTACGTTCATTTGCATAAATTTCTGCTTGCGATATTATTTCATGTTTTTTAGTAGCAAAAGAGTCCCGGTAAACACCAAAAGATATATCAATCTGTTTGTTATTAATTCAGGTTGGTTCATCCTTGAACTCCTCCTACTGTTACATATTACACAAGGATTCATTAGTCTTTACCTGGAATGGAAGACAAACTACTGCTGACGGCCAAGAACTTGCCGAGAGGCAACTTGATCTCATAAAAGTATGCATCTTGCTACTTCTATCTACATAGTTTAATTTTCTTGACTATAGTGATACACTTGATATTCATCTGTCATCACAATGCTTGCAGCCCGATCTGCAGACCAGAGTTCATAGGGAAGGTGCAGAGTCTGACCAGTTTTGGGAAATTTTAGGCGGAAAACAAGAACACGCCTCTGAGAAAATTCCAAGGGAGCATGAAAGTGATCCTCATTTGTTCTCGTGCACATTGTCCAAAGGTTGATGCAACTCTTTGATGAAATATAATATCTTCTTCATACACTTTCCTTAAAGCTACTCACTGTTTTTTGGTCTTTAATGCTTGTTGCTGCAAATTTTGCTCGTCCAGGAGACGATCTGAAGGTAATCTGTTCATTTCACAAGTTTTTTCCAATCTTGTTTGCAGTGGATTATGAGTGCAGTTTGACCTATCGACTACAAATAAGTTTTATATATTTTCCTTGAAAAGACTTAGCGGGGTTTGTTGATGCAGGTGTGTGAGATATACAACTTCAACCAGGATGATTTGATGACAGAAGATATCTATATCCTTGATTGTCACACAAGCATCTTTCTTTGGGTCGGCCAGGAGGTTAATTCAAAAACCAAAACACAAGCACTATCTATCGGCGAGGTATAATTTAACCTCTACAGTAAATTTTGAGTTTTACAGGAAGATAAAGGAAAAGTGCATTTGTCAGCAAAGTCACAAAGATTGATATTAGGAGAAAAAATATGACCTGTTAAAATAACAACTAAAAAATAATGTAAAAATTTCTTAAAAAGTTGAAAGTATAGTTTTGCTAATGTTGTGTTGTTTGACAGAAATATTTTTTGCGTTGAATTTGACAGAAATTTTTAGAACACGATGTTCTTCTCGAGAAAATATCTCCGCAAGCTCCAATATTTATCATAATGGAAGCAAGCGAGCCACCTTTTTTCACACGTTTCTTTAAATGGGATTCAACCAAATCTGGGGTATAATCTCCTTTTGATTATACATTCGAGCATGCCACAGATATTCAAAGTTTAGGATGTACTCATTCTTTAATATGTCTACAGATGCATGGAAACTCATTCCAAAGGAAGCTCTCTATGATAAAAGACGGAGGTCGTTCAACTATGAATCTTGTAAGCCACAGTTTCTCTAAATTCTTTCACATAAATGTGGAATTGCTCCTGATGTTCAATAAACTTTGGCCGTGTTGTGCCATTTGATCTACTAATGTTGATTGATGCAATTAGGATTCATTGTAGAATAGTTCTTAAAAAATTGAAGATAATTATTTCTTCTAATCAGATAATTATTGCATCATCAGAAACCCAAAAAAAGAGCTCCTGTATCATTTGGAGGAAGGTCAGCATCAGAAAAACCGCAACGGTCAAGGAGTGTGTCATTCAGCTCTGACCGACCACGTGCCAGGGGAAGATCTCCAGCCTTCAACGCTCTTGCTTCCAAGTTTGATAATTCAGGTGGAAGGAATCTTTCAACTCCACCACCACTTGTAAAAAAACTTTATCCAAAAGTTGGTGGTGCTAATGAAGACGGTGGCGGTGGAGGTGGTGGTGGCAGTGGCAGCGGCGGCGGCGGTTTTGATACCTCTAAAGCTCTTTCCAAGGCTAAGGCTATAGCATCACTAACCACTTCTTTTGAAAAACCAACACGAGAAAAACTTCTGCCCCGTTCTCTTAAAGGTAATGCTTCTTTCTTTCTGTTTTAACTTTAATCCCTAATTTGGGTGTCTATTCAACTTTAATCCATATATTGGGTGTATTACTGTTATCGTATGTACCTGGTGGTGTTTTTGCTGATGTGACAACTTCTATAAGTTCTTGCCATATCAGCAAAAACACGACTAGATACATACAATTGATTTCGAGCTAATACATTTCGAATCAGTTAACACTTTAAATAATGTTTAAGTTAAAATGGGGGACTAATGACAGTTATTATTATCTTGTAATATATCAGTGAGCTCGGATTCCACTGCAAAATCAGATGTCCCCAAGGTTAATCCAATGAGCAGTAGAATGGAGTCCTCAACAAAAAAGGAAGATGTTAAAGAGAAGGAGGCTGGAGATGAGGAAGGAGTCACCTTATACCCATATGATCGTCTAACAACATCATCAACTGAACCTGCTCCGGATATTGATGTAACCAGGCGAGAGGTATATTTTTTCAAAAAAAGAAGTAACATTTAAATCTATATAGATACTTAACTAGCGTATAAACGAACTATTTTATGCAGATATATCTATCGAAGGCTGAGTTCAGGGAGAAATTTAATATGACAAAAGAAGCTTTCTACAAAATGCCACAATGGAGACAAAACAAGATGAAGATTTCACTTGAGCTGTTCTGAGTTTATCTACACGATCGAGTTGGAGGAACCCATAAATTATTCTAACTGCAGTTCTTCGACTATATATATGTTGTAGCAGGACATTTTTGTTGTTTTAGTATGATATAGCTAGGGAGATATATACTGCTTCTGCTTCTGCTTCGAAGAAGCTTATTTTACGACTGATAAAACAGAAAATTTCAGTTAAATTCAGGTCCGGATATATATATAGTTTTCCATTCTTCTAGGACTTCCATTCTGTATACCAGACCTGCTTAATTCGGCATTCATTATGGTCGGTCGATGAAAGGTTATTTGTACCCATCATATAGTCGTTCGTTTATATATATAGAATGCTAAGATACTTTTTACTCATATGAAATGCAGTCATGCTTCCACAAATTTTCGTTGAATTGCTCTTGCTTTACAATGACTTATCATCGATCTCTCTCAAATATGAAGGACTCACTATGTACAAGACTACTTTTTTATTATTATTTATTATTTATTATTATTATATCAATATCAATGTAACTAAACATGATAGTCAACGAAACTGATATTGTAAATACGGTCATAGATATATTTGAGGGGCTAAATTATATATCGGTATTGCTATTTTCACCTAATAGAACAAACGATCATACAACAAACAATGCATACCGTACAAGTTTTTAAAACACAAAAGTGGTGGAAATAGCAAGGCAGTTATCTATATATTAAAATGAATTCGTCGAAATGTGTGCAAATTACAGTACCATTGATTCCAAAATTTTTTTGGCCGTTTCCTTCTTTTTTTTTGAAAATTCTTTTTTTTTTTGCTGGCCCCACAATTATTAGTTTGATTTTTTTTCTTTTTAATATTAACTAGATTTAGTCCCGTGTCAAATACACGGGAGGTTCATAATATTTTTAAAATATAATGAATTATTAAATAAATGCAAATAAAAAACCTTTTAAATTTAAATTTAAAAATATAAGGAAAAACAAACTGATAATTTAAATGTAAAGAATGTAAATAAAATAATGTAATTCTGAAACAACATATATTTTATTTCATCTTTTGTAATAA
>JAOXNX010000026.1:24979522-24998178 GCA_028566075.1 Solidago caesia | reverse complement strand
GTATGACCCACACAAAATTATTATATATATTTTTATGATTTTCTTATATTACTAAAACGTAAAATTATACATTTATATGAACCATATAAAATATTTTTTTTTATGATTCTTATGCTTTTTTCCAAAAACATTAATAAAGAGATGTTAAAAGATGCTAAAACTAATTATTATTAATAATACTAAACATTAAAAAATTTGGAAACAACTCGTGTATTGTCTAAAATCTAGTATTTAATTTAAAATATGCTATATTATATTTACCAATATTTATTAGTTATATTAGAATATTATAATTTAAATGCCAAGTTGGATATGAAATGGATATAAAGATATGATAGATATATTCAAAAAAAATATGAAGATGACATTTAGGATAAAATCCTATGTGTCAATATTTTAAGATAGCCACATAAGGACTTAGAGATGAGGATTTATATATATATATAGATGAAAAAATTTTATTATTAAAAGACTTAATTACACTTCTGGTCCTTATGACAAAGGAAATAACTATTATACCCTCGATAAGTCAACAGTCCATGTAAGCTTAAATAGTTAAATGAATAAGTGGCAGCCACGTCAGCTTTTTAAATTAATAAAAATAAAATGTAAGATATGATCAAAAGGTAAGTTACTAAATTTTTTCCCCTTTTTTTCGTTTTCCTTTTTATTTTGTATTTTGTTTTATTTCCATAAGTTACTAAAAATACATAAAGAGGATTTGAAAATATGGCCTCATAGGTACATCTCATAAATTTATCCCGTCAAGAGTTATATCTGGTGCTCACTTTGTCCTATCTTTGACTTTGATCTTGTAAGGATCGAATATCCTTTATCATTGTTGTATGAATGTATGATGTATTTTCATTTCTTACGATTTTATATTCACTCGAGATAAAATTTTGTTGTCTTTTATACGAGTTATTGTCTTGACCTAAACACTAGAGGCCAAATAACATTCATTTCTGGACTTGTGAATTTGTGATCATACAGAAGCTCCTGGTAGTATATCTGTTAATTTTAGGTGAACCAGTAACACAAAATGATTGTTTAATTAATAATATGAATGATACTCAAAAAGTGATTCAAATTCAACATACTAGCTGAAAGTTTCTACGAATCCCGCCAAAGCAAAGAAAATTAGATATTTACCAACAAAAGTTCCATTTTTTCTGAAATACGGAGTAATAGATTTATAGATCAATGGAGTATTTCAGTATCTATGGTGCTTTACATACACGATGGTAACATAATGTTTTTAGCTTTTTTACATTTTTGAGCAAAAGGCTCGATTCTTTGGGACAAGTGGTAATACTTTTCTTTCTTGTTTGATGGGGTCAATGTTTGAGTACTTCATGGTTAGTGTTAGTTTTTTCATATTACCATTGATTAATCATCTCAAGCAAAGGTTTGTTAACGGTTTAGCGGGATCAGTTATACACTTATACTCTTTTCATTATATATATTAATTTTGCCCATGCAGTGAAGTTCGGGTGGAAGGATTGGAAACACTGGATTATCTTGACAATTGCAAAAATAGGGAGCGGTATACAGAACAAGGGGATTCATTAACGTTTGAATCAGAAGTAATCTTGGTCACCTCTTCCTTAACCTCAATTTTCATAACTTAGCCATGGTTAAAGCTTAATTGGTGTTATCTTCTACCAGGTTGACAAGATTTATCTTAGCACACCAACCAAAATTGCAATTATGGATCATGAAAAGAAACGAACTTTTCTTATCCGGAAAGAGGGACTTCCAGATGCTGGTGAGACTCCACCTTTCCTTAATTCCTTATCTTTTATATTAGTCTAACTCTTTGAGTTAAAAGATATTTAACTAGGTGGTTTGCTTGACTTTATTTTGTCTGCAAACACCAACATTTTTGGGTCATGTAGTGGTGTGGAATCCATGGGATAAGAAGGCAAAGGCTATGACTGATTTTGGAGACGGCGAGTATAAACACATGCTATGTGTGGAGGCTGCAGTAGTTGAAAAACCTATTACTTTAAAGCCTGGTGAGGAATGGAGAGGAAGGCAAGAACTTTCAACGGTCAACAAGCAGCTTGTCTCTTAAGAAAGTTGTCTAGAATGGCTGAAGAAGTATAGGCTGATGGCACGTGTTATGTATAGGTACGTTACACAATCCAACTACTTTTAATGTGACCTCTAATAATAACAATTAGTTAAATGGACATTCTCGTTGTAATTAATCTTAAAAGAGACAGTGACTGGTTATGTTTTACTTCTACAACTTGCCTGGTTCATGCAGATCTTAAGATTTCTTCTTATAATTTATGATCATTTTACTTGATATTCGATTACACTTGATATTAGGGTTCCTATTGCACCATTCTTGGCATTTGTGATGAACACCTACTAACCTTATGCCCATACCCATAACATACATATTCCGGTTCTCACTAATGTAACAAGTATATTGAGATGGATAGTTTTCTTAGTGTGCCAATATATTTTGATTTAGAGTTTCGTGGCAAAATTGTGATCCATCTAATGTGGGCTGAAAGTTTTGAATGATAGTTGGACTTGGTCTAAAAAAGCCCCAAGTGTAGGGGTTTTTTTTTTCTTTCTTTTTTACGCGATATATGCTGTATACACACACATTTGTCCCAACTCGAGTGAGTGTAGAACCCACAACCTCTTAGTTGTTGGGTCACCTTGACAACGCTAGGCCAAATGCCCTTTTGGTCCAAGTGTGGTATTCTCATTTGATGGGCTGTGTCCACATGCTGAGGTCAAAGCCCAGTTACGCTCCTATAAGCCATTACAACTTGCATATACTTGGGATAGAATTCTGCACATGTTTTGAGACCAAATTTATTTTGGCGTTCTGTAATAATGTTTGGACAAGAGCTTGCATCTTAATGATTATAGGCATACTTTCTGCTTTGTTGTCAAGACAGACTTTGAAAACTGCTTATTGTTATATCACACGTATAGTTCACGGATTATAATATCTAGTCTTTTGAGAATGTTCAATCGCAATAATGTAGCTGCCTTGGTCTCCTAACTTTTTGTTTTATTTGGTGCAGGTGTTTTGCATTATGTGATTTGGTATGAAAGAAAGACTCCTTCATTAGTGTGAATTTATTAGTTTTTCATTAATGAATAGCATCTGAAATGATGGGCAATAAGTAGCAGACATACAACAGTTGTTAATTGTATGTCCATTCAATTCAATTCAATTCAATTCAATGTGGAAATACAAGTACTTAAGCAATTGTGCACGCCATACAAATATAGTTGGACTTTGATTTATGATGTGAGTCGATTGCTTGTTACACTCAACCATAACGTATTTTGAATTTGTGTCCATTATAATATGAAATGAATGGTGAAAAGTGTACTATATAGTCCGACTAAGAATTCTATATAGGGTATGGCGTGGAGCTTTTAGATACTTTAGGAGCTTGAGTTTATGGTTTTTATAAACTATGGTATGTTTGACAAAAAAGCTTGGAGCTGGGGCTATGGATAGGGGCTCGAGCTTGAGATTGGGGCTATGGGCTGAGGCTTTCCTTACCCAAGCTTTTATTTTAAAGATCTTTTGGGGCTTTTAGGGGTTTTTGAGGGTTGGGGCTTTTTTTCACAATCCCACATCCAAACAAGGTTATTTTTTTAGAATGAGCTCGGGGCTTTAAGCTCCTAAAATCCCTTGTCCATGCCAAACATAGATTTCGTAAATTTTGTTTGGAGCATTAAAACTGAAAAGCTTTTAACAAAAATAAGCTATTAAATCAATGACTCTTTGAAGGGTTACCCCTCTTTGAAATAGCTTTTGAAACTAGTTGGAGTTTTTAAAATGATTAAATTACATAAATATCTCTTAAATGATTTTCTTTAATATCTAATATTTTTATTTGTGTCATTTTATATTAATAAATTTCAGCTTTAGCTACTTGGCTAAATATTTTTATTTTAAATAAATAAAAACTATAACTATAAGTTCTAAACAAAGCTTCAGTCACCCGCTTTCGTCTCTACTCTCTAGCTAACAGCAAATTTGCCGTTTCAAAACAAATTGAGCACCCATTGTTTTAAAAGCATGTCCAAAGTTGGTTTTATTGACCGTAAACAGTATGTGTAGCATATATTAGCGGATTGATTTTTTTTTATATATATTTTTTCACTTTATATTTACAAAATTAATGTTAATCACCATTAAAATTACCGATTTATATATTCACCCACCGTCCACTTATAATTCAGATCAACTTAGCAGTTTGCTAAATGCTCCCTTTATTGAGTTTATTCAAATATAACTTAAAAGACACATTAACACTTTATCACGCCTCATACCATGACGGAGATCATACACCACATCACTTCATGACTTTTCTTCATCCCTTGGTAACCATCACACCGTCCTTGGTATGGTCACATTTGCCCTTGAATTAATGAAGCATCTAACATTCTTGATAGTTGATAAAACGGGTTAACGGGGTTGATTTTCCATGTTCAAGTTCTTCGGAAATGACGAGTCATTATTTTGACTCAAATGTATCAGTCTAACAAGGTTTTTTTTTTCTTTTTTTCCTCCGTGGTTGGTTCCAACTATTTTTCTAGTCGTCCACAAGGTATTGTTTTTATAAAAAATTCAATTGAAAAGGGTATAATAGAGACGTGAAGTGAGGTTTGGCCATCTATGAAACACTATATCACACGTTTGACTACATACTAATTCGTGAATGTCTGTTGTGACAGCTTTGCCGTTGCACACAAACAAATTTACACATGATACTCATTTACAACTTTCTAATTTAAGCGTTACTACTTTTTTCTATGTTTCCGGCCAGTTTTAATGATATATACAAATATATAAATATAAAATAAGTCGTATTATAGTGGTGTATTATTTTTAAACGGGTCAGTCGAGTAGCACCTCACCATGTAAGGGTGAGACCTTTCCAATTCCACTCTTTCTCATATGGTTCAAGAGTAAAAATCAAAGATACATCAACCAGTTGGACTAACCAGTTGGACTGACATTATTTACTATTATGGTGGTGTATTCTTTGCATTATTTGGGTACGTCTACAGAATTAATATGAGTAATAGCCTGTTATATGTTAAGAGGGAAGGACTTTACGTCTACGGGCAAAGATGGCCAAAGCAGCCCTGGCGGAGAGGGAAAGAAAAGGAAGGAAGGGGGTCATAGTCATACCGGGAGGGAAGAAAAAGGTGTGGGCCCCACCTATTTTTTGCTTCTTTTTTCCGTTTATGTTGGATGACAATGATATGATGATAATAATAACTGTGTAATAAATAAGTCTTAGGCCACTCCCAACACAAAGCATCCTCCTCGTTCTCATGCGCTCTCAGAATGCCGATGGCACCAAGCCCACGTTCTCACGCGTTCTCGCGTTCTCCCTAGAACACCGATGGCACGGCTAGGGGTGTAAACGAGACGAGATAGTTCGCGAGCTACCCTAAATCGACTCGCAAGTTATTCGAAATCGACTCGGTCAGATTCGAGTCGAACTCGAGCTACTCGAGTATGTTTTCGAGCTGAGCTCAAGTATCAAAATAACGAGCTCGTGAAGCTCGCGAGCCTAATCGAGCATCTTCAATATTACTGTTTTACCCTTTATATGTAAATATATAAATTATAAATAAAATTATTATTATTATTTATATATTATAATTAATATATTATACTTATCGAGTCGAGTCGAGCAAGCTCGATAGTATCGTTTACTCGATCGAGCTCGAGCTCGAGCCTGTAAATAAAAACTCGATCAAGCTCGAGTCGAGCTTCGAGCTTCGAGTTTTTGAGTCGAGTCGAGCTCGAGCCCCGACACTGTGTCGGCTCGGCTCGGCTCGTTTACACCCCTAGATGTAGTAACAGTGGCGGTGGTCTGGAGGTGCTGTAGCAGCGGCGGCGCGACGTGGAGGTGGTGGTGGAGTGGTTCCGGGTTTGATGGAATGAATGAATAGATTATTGTAAAATTTATTGTTAATAGATTTATTGTTTTTTTTATATATATAAATAGATTATTGAAAGATCTATTGTAAATAGATTATTGTAGATTATAGTAAGATTTATTGTTTTTTACATAAATAGATTTATTGTAAGATTTATTGTTTTTTTATATAAATAGATTATTGTAAGATTTATTGTAAGATTTATTGTTTTTTATATAAATAGATTTATTGTTTTTTTTTATATATAAATAGATTATTTTAAGATTTATTGTAATATTTATTGTTTTTTATATAAATAGATTTATTGTTTTTTATGATTGGAAATACAAGTCACTGTATTTATAAATAGATTATTGTTATGATTGGCTGGTCAACACAGTTCAAAATGAAAGGTCATTTTTACCCCTCACGTGCAGGGCACGTGGGGCGACTTAACGACCATTTAAACGTCCGTCAGAGCCAGGTATGGTCCGAGTTGGGTTTTGGCAACCACGGGTATCATCCGTGTCAATTTGATCTCGTAGGTATGAAACGTGAAATGGGTGGCAACCACAAGTACCATTTCAGTAATTAACTCCAAATTAAATTGATGACATTTCTCTCACCTCATTTTATCCTTTAATTTTGTTATGTGTCAAGATCACATGGGTAGGCACAAATTATAAGACTAAATATGATTTATCAAATTTTATTTTTTATTTTTTATAATCTTACTCTTATGCTTAAATTACACAAATGCCTAGGATTTTCGAAAATCCCCCATTAAACCACTCCCACAAAGGTAATAGAATCTTTCAAAATCAAATTATAATCAACATCTAAAAAATACCTGCAAATAGTGTATGCCTTTATAAGCATGAGGAATACCTCCAACAAAAATCACTGATATATGTTTTCTTGGAACCTATATTACTAAGGCAAGACACAAATCTTAAGGTCGAGACCTTTCATTACTAGTTGTCAAAGTAATAATGTAAGAGAAATTTGAATAAGTAGTATCGTTTTATTGGGTTAATCTAAAAATAACAGGTCTATTTTAACTATTTGAGTTTTTAATATTCCTGACAAAAAACTTTCCAATATTTTCTTCTCACATGTACTTCTCTTCATTTTCAACGCCTTTTAGCCACAAACATCGCTCACTTTTCGAACAAAAACCCACCGCTTTCACTTAATCGATGATATCTCTTCAACCACAACCCCCTTCACCCGAGTCAACCACCACCGAAACCATTTCGTCTTCTTCTTTATTTTGGTGCCTCTTTCCGATCCAAAAGCCACTTTTTTTTCGATGTCGCAATCATGAAACACTAACAAATGTTTTGCTTGTTTATCTACCGCCATCTTTTTTTTTCTTGTTTATCTACCGATAACATAAGGGTTGGGGTTTAAAAACTTTTGTTAAACTCTCAAAAATTCGCAACATTGAAGATGCAGAAAGTCGTTACCAACGACGACTTTGTATTCAGTTAAGGCGGCGGTTCAAACGTCAGTGCCGCTAGTTTCGGATGCTCTGTCGCCGTTGCTTTGTAAAAGCTGTGCATAAATTTCAATGAATTTAAGAACTTTCTTTCGGATGAGCTCCCATTTACCCTTTAACGAATTATTTGTCCGTTTTGTTTAAGACAACACTTCATTGAATAAACCCATAATCTTATATCAAAAAGTATTTTGTTATGGTTCATGAACACATACAGATTCTTCGAAACATGCATCCAAAATTTGGCTGATGACAAGGATTCACTTTCGTCCCAATAAAGTCAGCTACCTTTTTCACTATCGATTTTCCTTGGTTTTGTTTTTCTTGTTTTTTTCAAAGACGAATCTTTGGGGATTGAGAACAAGATGTTGGTGGTGGTGGTTGGGTACAAAATTGTGTGGTGTAGGCTGTGGTGGAAATGGTTGTTAGTTCCATTGGTGTTGTTAAGGATAAGTTTGTTGGTTCAATTGTTGTTGTTTTGGTCGTATTGGTATTCTTGGTTTGGAAGTTAGGGTCGATAACAAATTGTAAATAGAATTTTGTGGTTGATATTGTTGAGGATGTGTTGACAGACTCTATGTGGTTCCAAAAGTGGAAAGATGAGAGATGACAGTTAAATTGTTTGAAGATTGGGACAGTGAATCGGATGAATAAAATGGGTCGAAAAGTGTGTTGTTCATGGTTGAGATGTTGAAAATTGTTGAATGGAATTATGAAATGTATATAGATAATTAGATAGATAAGAAATTTTACTATTGTTGTGGTTAAATTGGTAGAGTATATATAGAGTTTTGGTAAGGGAAAAAAAAAGTAGCACTTTTGAGGCTTTAACGGTCAGATATTTTTTAAAAATTTTTAATTTTTTTCATAAACTAACCGTTGGCTAATGAAAAAAAAAGTAGAAAAACCCAAACACGCACTTCACTTCGCCGCGGCCCCTACCAAACTGAAGCCAATACACGCCGGAGCTGTAACTGCAATACGCCAAAAGCTTGGTGTGCTAGATGAGTAGGCAGATGGATAAAAGATAAAAAGAATGAGGTTCTTTTGTTGTACATTTTTTTTAAAAAAAAGTTGCTTCATTTTCATATATATTCCTACTCCACAATTA
Source organism: Solidago caesia (assembly GCA_028566075.1). Classification (NCBI taxonomy): domain Eukaryota; kingdom Viridiplantae; phylum Streptophyta; class Magnoliopsida; order Asterales; family Asteraceae; genus Solidago; species Solidago caesia. The sequence continues at coordinate 24,989,641 of JAOXNX010000026.1, read as the reverse complement.
CATTACGGAGTAGACAAATAATTACAAGTTCTCTTGTTGTACATCAAGTCATTTTTCATTTTTATTTTTTTAAAAGATGTTAATTACTCACGAAGGTTAATATATATTGTCTTAACCGATTTCTTTCGGTCAAGGCTGGTCGTATTTTAAAAAGTCAATTTATTAATCGACTTTCCTCTTTTACCAAAAATCAAAGACGACTCTAATATCGCATCCTTTCTTTAATCTTAGTTTTTTTTTCATATCATCAAATAAATCGCCCTCTAATTAATCCTTCTTCAGGTAACCTTTTAATCTGACAAATTATTCATCAATTCTAAGTTATTTATGATATTTATATATGTTCATCTTTTTTTATAGCAATTATTATTAGGTTTTGTATTTGTGATTTTGGGTAATATTTACCCAATTGAATAAATTTGATATGTTTATTACTGGGTTTGTTGTTTTATTATCTGGGTCATTATTTTTTCTTATTGTTTGTTCCTTTAATTTTCAATTTTTTAAGGTTTTGTTGTACTTGGCCAAAAAAAGATTATATCATGTTTTGGTTATTTATTTTATAAGCTTTCACTTTGTGTAGTCAATAATTAATTTGCTCAGAATTTTTAGGTTAATGATTGTAGATTTGTAGTTGATCATGATTATGCTTACTCTCGAATTATTTGGATCGCCGTATCACTTATGTGTGCCTTGTTTTGTTATGAAAAAAAGGTCAGATATGTATCTGGTGGCGTTTTTAGGTAACCGTTAAAGTATCATTTTGTATGATTTTTTTGCTGTCGTAGCGGCAACTGTTATATAAGTTGTCACATCACTAAAAGCCGACATGAATAGAAAGTTTGTTACATCAAAAGTCTAATACTATTAGAGGTTAGACCACAGCAAAATAACAGTTAGTTGTGCCAGGCTTGATTGATCATTGATGGTCAGTTAGATGCATTTGTTTAAAAATATTATATTGTATATTAGAAGTTCAGCTGTATATTTTTCTGCATTTGATTGCGCCAGTAGCTATGCATTTCTAATCAAAAGCCTTGTTTTACCTAAGATCAGTTTTAGGTTATGGAATCGGTGTATGATTTATTCCTAATAGTACTATTATCTTTAAATGGATGTGAGAAGCTTAGTGTAACTGCTGTTGATTGGTCGGAAATGACAAAGAGGTCCAGATTTTTTACTTCTTTATATTGTAAGGGGTCAGGCTCAATCACTTACTCAAGTTGTAGGCTTATGAATCCTTGGTAAAAAAAAAAGTTAACATGTTGTGTTTACTGATTTCGGCTATGATGTATATATGAATTTATGGATGGGCTTTCTGCAATTTTGGAATTCATTTATGAACATTTGAGCATTTGTTATCTGTTGTATTTTGTTGCTCGTCTGTTAAGAGTATGAAGACAATAACCAAAGATTACCTTTAGTTAGAGTTAATGATTGAAACTAGATAATGGTTTGAAGTTAGGCAGGAATCAGAGATTGAAATCATAGAAAAGCGAGGTCCCAATGTCTTGCCAGTGGGAAGAAAAGTTGGTGAGTGTTTAACGCTGTTGGAGGAGAAGGAGAAGGGTATAATGGTTATAAATATGAGGTTTGGTTGGGTAATATGATATTATCAAACTTTAGAAGGGGAAATGTGAAGTTCTTTTTGAATTTTCTCTTAATCATACAATAAACCTTCGTTGTGCTTCGTCAGTAATAGATTATCTTTGAGATCGAGTAATCATGAGATTATTTTCATTTCCCGTCTGTATCTGCAGTGCCTGGCCTTTTCATGCTGATATTTTTGTATGCCAGAATATACGCATCTACAAACAAGATATGTGTGCAAGTATCACATAGTAATGTGCTAATAAGTAATATCTATGTTACAAGGACGTAGGTGTGCGTGTGACATGAAATTTTGAGGATATGGTTGTGCCTTTTATGAATGTGTTTGTGTGCATGTATAGGTAGAAGTCTTAAACCAAATAGAGAAAAGAATTAATATGTTCATGATTGATAGATCAATGTGTGAATAAATACGTACTAAAACGTAAGTCTTGTTATATATTACATAGTGTCTCTTTGGTAGTTTTGAGTATAAGAAAAGATAATTTCCATCTTGTTTTCCTCTCTCACGCAGACAAGACTTGAATGTCTTGTATATATTTTCCCTTATGGAGTTGCATATGTTTGCAGGAAAAGCGATTGAGTGCGTGATCTTTAGCCAGTTCTGATGAAATGTCATCTGATGAGATACTAAAGGCTGTTTTCCCACTACTTGAAGGCACCGACTTAGCTTCTTGTATGGCAGTATGTAAGCAATGGAGAAACATTGCTGAAGATGATTACTTCTGGAAATGTCTTTGTGCAAAGAAATGGCCATCAACGTGTAAGAATCGACCCCCTCCTGTAACATATCATAAATTATTTCAGACATTCTACAAGCGTGAAAACAATAGAACTCTCCTTCCTCCAAGAATCTCCCTAAATGACCTGGAGTTCTACATCGACTTCTGGGCAGATGGGAATTTACTCTTCTCAGAAGTTGTCCCAGGCCCCGTACTCCAGAAGGGCAATTGGACTCCACCAACTGGGATTAGCACTGTGATGAAGTATCATTTAGAGGGTCCAGAGTACAAGCTGACACTGCCTGTAAAACCACAATTTGCGGTTCCTTATACACAGACTGTTAGTGTTTCCGTGCTTGTGGCACGAAAAGACACCAATAAAGTTGCTTGTTTAATCCATGAGGCTATGTTTGACTATATTGAACACTCAACTTGCAGAGCACTTGCATTTGAGTACCTTGTGTTTTCCCCTGCGCACCCTTTTGTGTCTGGAATTCGTGCTTGGATTTCTTTGTTGTTTATGGAGCAAGGTAATGATGGAGATATCGATGTCTTTGGGATTGAAATGGACTTTTGTGATGTTGCAAACTCGGAGGAAGAGGTGCTCTGGCTGTTGGACATGCTTGATTGGAAGTAAGCGTTAAACTGGGTTAGATCCAATCCTACATGATCAGTGGACGTAGGTTCTGTGCTTGAATCAGCATTTGTATATTGCTCATTGTATTAACAGGGATGTGTAAATCTTTTCTTGGGTCTTTTAACAATGGCCATTGTTATGTTCGTGTTATGTTCAACACTGTTGTATAATTTGGAAAATGGATAAAAATAATCGTTGAATTTTCATGTTTTCTTTGACTTGCATTATCCTTCTAGTATGTTATGTTAGAATACTATTTGATGGGATAGAGTAGCTAAAATTTTATCTAATCTTTACATGTATATGAAATATGAACGTTTATGTAGAGATATGCAAGTGTAAAGACTATCGTCTATCGGGATCCTGTTATGGCTTTACCTATTTTTGTTTTTATGAACAGTTATGGAGTATGGACACACCTTTTAGACTAGATAGAGGAGATGTTATGCTAGGGGATGCTGGAGTTGGAGACTTGGAGTTAGGGGATGCTGGAGTTGATAGATCCCGCTAGAAACTTAACTTGAAAAACTCCTAAAATGCCATAATGTGTACGTTTTTTAACTGCTGCATAATAATAAGGTTAATATTATCTGCTCAAATACCATATTCGTTTTTGACATTTATAACTAGCCAGAAGGAAAATCTAAACTCTTGTTATGTTTACATAGGTTTATCTTATTATTGGTCTATTAAATTCGTGATGTGTCAATTGTCACACATTGACTATAAGCTTGATATTAGAATGTAAGTTATAGACTAGCTACTTCTCTGATCTTAAGTTCCTTTGAAGGTAATTACTTCTTCCGTTATTCGGTTAGTGTATCTCTTTCTGAAAATAGCGTTACGCATTCATATCTTACGGGAAAATCTTGTCTATTGCATACTGGTTTGACCATCATTGCTACCGTTCTACTATACAGCATAGAGTCATTACTAAAGTGTTTTTATTGCAATTAAGGAGCTGAAAATAAATGAAGAGATCCAAAATCCACACACTGCTTTATTGCACCAATGCTTGTTAACAAATTTTCATGAATATTTATAGTACCCAAGTTGTTTACTGACCTTTTTATTTTAGAACTCCTTGACATATAAGGATCAATCATGTGACAAATAATTCATTAAAATAAAAGTCACAGCTGCTAATAAACTACTCCACCTTGTTACAATATTGTTCTTAAGTTTGGATGTGCTAGTTTATTTACCATCTCAAAAGAAGAAATAACTATGCATGAATAGTGATGACGGGCGAGTTGGCTCGTCTGTGCATACCCCTTGTAAAGTTTAAGGATCGGCATTCAAGGGCTCAAACTGGCAATTAAAATGGTACTTGGCAGTCGACACAGCAGTTGAGGGACTGTTAGATACATTATAAGGAGTTGGGCAAATTTTTGATGGAAATCTTCTCGAAGCAAAAGAGTGAGTTTGTTTATATGAAGGAGACACTTTGTAATTAGTATTACTTCTGTGATTGAGGATTAACCTGGCTATCGAGCGTCATAGTTTCGCTTGTCAAGTCACTTGGCCCTTTTATGAAACAAGATGCAACAAGTTGCCTTGGTCCCAAAATTGAAACAGAAGTTACTAATTTATCGGCATCCTATTGGTTACATTACTGATACTCCTTGGGCTTTTGATACATATGGAACAAGGTGCCTTCAAAAGTACAAGAAATCTTGCAGGCAACTCGGGGACGAATATTGGTAAGGCAAGTTCTCTAAAATAGAGACATTTCAGATGGCCATTACATTGATCATGTTCTATAGTTAGTGATGATCAGTTAGACACCATATTTACACCATACATGGCCTTTCAGGATCTGAACACCTTCATATGGTAACAGGATCAAAAGAAAAAGAATTTCTCGCTTGTTATCTCGCGATACCTTAACTTTTATCTCAAAATAAAATCAACCATATGGGTATTCATCCACAACTGCCTCAACATGTTTTTCATTTCAGATTTAGCACTTTATAAACCTTATAAAGTCGAGAGTTCAGAAAGACTCTTTGAAAAGAATCAAGACACGGCCCTGGATGACACCAACTAGAATTTGCAAAACAAAGTAAGATAAACAAACGATTCATCAATAAGCACGATTAAGGAAGTCACATATCCCAAACAAAAGCAAGTTCAACATATTCGCATAAGTATCAACCAAACAGACTTCTCAAAATATTAAACCACCAAAATTTGGCTAAAGTAATAACCTACATAACATCAAAATTACGACATTAATCAAACGATTGAGCTCTTCAAGGTGCAATTGCGGTTCGCCCAGCAACTTGGTCAAGGTCTCGTCGGCCATTGGATGTGATCCTTCTTCCACTATAAGATATCAAAACAAAGATTTAATCTCGGGTAATATAAAACACCAAGGCAACATTGATACAAGAACAAAACTAGTTTTCACGATAACTCACCCCTTGGGATCCATGTCAACGATTTTCATGGTTTCCAATTGCTGAAGAATGTGACGGACAATGCCACCACTGGCCTTGCAGAAATGTGGTGGAGCACTACCGTTCCTCTTACGTCCACCATATATCCTCTGGAATCCACCAACACCAAGACCACCCCTCAAGTAGATTTTCCTTGCAATTGAAGCTGTAAAAAAAACACAAAATGGGTTATCTTCTTCCATCTAATAATAGCGCCGGTATCAACGTATTGACAAAACACGACTCCAACTAGGTTTGAACAACATATAGAAAACTTACCAGCCCTAATATAATACCAGTCTGGATCATAGGGAGCAAGTTCCTTGAAAGTAGCAGTCTTGACGATATCAGTCCATTCAGGAAGCTCCATCTATGCAACAGAGACAATCAATTGTACATATAACAAAGTGCACAATAATAATTAAAAATGAATGTAGTTTCGCATCTTTAAAACGTTCAAGTAATATTAACATGATTAAAAACAAGGTGCATCTCTTCCCGGTGGAGAAGCTACATGGAGGCGAAAGGGTGGCCGTGGCTACCCCACAATGTCTATAAAACTCTATTTTTAGTATTATTTTTATGTATTAATTTAGTGCAAAGTTAATCGCTCCCAACAAAACATAAACTTAGATTGTAAACTGTTTGGTCCCCTGGGCCAAAAATCCTGGCTTACAGCCAACGATATATACGGCGTGAGCCAAAGATTCCTTTTTCCTTAATAAATTGATCAAATTCCAAGCAACTAATCAAAATGATAGTACTATTTGGCTAAAATTCAATTATCTAAAGTTGTTGTGTATGTGTGTATACACAGGTAATTCGATAGGGACCCTCTGACCCCATGTACCCTCTGACCCCATGTACCCGTAGGTACCTGTGTGTGTGTATATATGACAAATAGTGAAAAGGAAGGCTATGTTTATATTATTACAGTAATCATAAAGTCAAGTAAGCCTTGTAACAAAATAATAATAATAAAGGAATTAATTAAAAGTAAGATAGTGGAAAATAAGGGAAAAGAAAATACCTTGCCGGAACGTTTGAGATGAGCGGCATAAGCCTTCACAAATTCATGTGGGGATACATCTTTCACTGTTCTTGCTGCTGCTGCTGCCTCCATTTTTGCCGATTGCTGCTGTGTTGAGCGGCTTTACACCCACCTGCCTTATGTATGTATGTATATGTGTGACAAGATAAATTGGCTGGCTAGGGTTTCTTTAGATGGTTTATATTATATGGGTAGATTTTTAGCACATTTCGAGTTATTGGGCCTCTGCTTGGACCAGCTACTTAAAAAATGTGTTGGGCGACACTTTAAGCCTAGAGTGTATATCATAATCATAATCATAAATTCATAATAAACGAGAAAATTAATTAAATACCCAAAAATTATTGAAAATACAACAACAACAGTACCCAATCCCTGCCGAAGCGGGGTATGGGGGAGGTAAGATGTAGACAGTCTTGCCTCTACCCAAAGTTAAAGAGACTGTTTTCATAAGGACCTCCGGCCAAAGGGGGGAAGAATAGTAGAGTATAAGAGGTAAAGAAACATACCTAACGGCCGAGTATCGATTAGCTACATTTAATATAGATTAATGAAACAGATCAGAAACAAATGGTTAAAGTATAAGTATAGATACAAGTTATTATTATTGTAATATAATATACTTGGATGTGTGGAGATATTTGAAACGGATTATAATCTTATGACACACACACATATATCTATACTCCTTATTCAAAGATCAACCCTTCCTCATTTTTTAACTTTTCTGTCTTTGAAATACCTAAAATGTCCTTCAATTTCAAAAGCTTTATTTTTATAATTAACCAATATACCTAAAATACCCTTAATGAAATAATTTACAATACTTATCCCTCAACTCCTAAAATAACTACATTACCCCCTTTTACATCAATAACCACACCACCACTGCCGGCACCGCCAACCCCACCAGTCGTCGCCGCCACCACCACACCGTCACCGCTACCACCATTGTCGCCGCATCGCGCGAGCACCAGTCTATTATATATATATATATATATATATATATATATATATGTATATGTATAAATGTGTGGAGAAACTTGCTTTTGGTCTTATGTAAGCTGCTGTCCATGTCTTGCTATTGTCAGATTATGGTGTCATGTTTTGCTTTTAGTAGATTTATATGTATTATTAGTAAGTGTCTTTTTGTGTAGTATATTTTCTGCTCGTATTTTAGGTAGTACCCCCAATCTACATCTTGTAAGATTGGGATTGTGTAAGTTTGTTCTTGTGTAGTGCTATAGTTCTGGTGCTAAAAGTGTCAGTTTGGTAGTCTGTAATGTTTTGATGTACTATGATTTAAAGGTAATCTAAAGGTCGTTCGGTATTATGTAAAAAAATATGTGGGTATATACTCTACATTAATCTAAAACAATAAAATCTAATAACATCTTCTAACGTGGCTTAATAGTTAATATCATGGACCTCTTTACAAGAGATCTCAGGTTTGATTTCACTAACACAATCTTAGATATGGCAAGGAAAAGGTTCAGAAATGATCACAGGATACCCTGGTTAGACTATGTACATCTGAGTGGGGAAAAAAACTTGTTTTCCTCAGAAAACCTGAATAGTAAAAATCCCATCCGTTTAACCGTTGAAAAATCACCACCGAGGTAGCCTAGTGGTCAGGAGTTATGTTTCCTCACAAGATATCTTAGGTTCAAAACCTTTATTAGGTAAACATCTTAGGGGTGACCAGGGAAATGATTCGAAAACAATTATGGGAAAAACCCAATTAAAGCGCATACATCTAAGTCAAAAGACTAGTAATCACCGGGTAACTTGTGATGCATAGACATTGGTGAGGACACCAATGCTCCTAGTATAGTGATAAAGACAACTCAAGTATCGTTCTCGATGGAGAGTGTCAGGATGTATATAACGCAATATCCTAAGTGGTATAAGAATTGTTAAAAGTGTGTTGCTAAGATACTAAATCTAACATACACAAATAACAATCAAAGGTCGTGGTCAAGGGAAGTAACAGTGTGTCTGTCATAACTTCAATTGTTGATGACTTTTGGATGTACATAAGTGTTTTGTTTGCTCAACCAGCTCTAGCACGTACTCTTCCCCGAACAGGACTATACGTGGCTCAAATGCTGGCTCGTGAACCATATAGTCTGTCCAATTTAATCCCAAGGCTTTTACTAATGAGTCGTGCTTCGTCAGTGTGCACACGTTGTCTTGGGTCTCCCACTCTCATGGAAGGTACAAATCGTTCTCACTTGATAAATACAGTCCCACTGCATGGTGGCTAATTAGTCCTGATGCAATACTTTGTCGTCCCCTAATGTGCCATGTGCCTAACATTGGCTAAAACACATGATTAAATGACAAAGTCATCTACACTACTTGTGGGCCTAAGAATGGCTCTGAGAGGACACACATGAACTAATAGGCCAACGGTCACAAGTCACGCACCGCGTTGTGTCTACTTAATTAGAAGTACTCGCACCTCTGGTCGCTCTAAGAATCCAAAACTAGCACACACAGACTAACAACAACTCTCATTTGATCCACTAGACTTCTAAAATCTCATCATCTTATCCTATTGAATCAAATGAGCCAAACAAACTAACACAATAATACTGTCCTATTTCTATCAACAAGCCACATCAAGTCAAACACACAAAGGGATATACTCACTACTCATCATGCAAACATATAAAATCATAAAGCCCACAAAAAAGTGTCACTTATATAGTAACTTTCTAATGCCAATCCAACATAGTAACGTTACAAAAGGGTGGTGCACATTTGCGGAGTCTAGGGGCATCGCCCCAAAAGCTCGTCGAAAACTACATAATTAATAAGTATGGAAATCATCAAGTTTCATGGAGCTCGCTCATATCAACGAGTATTAGCATACTTGATTGAGTCATCAAGAATGCTTCAGAGACTACTTGGATCAACATCGACCAGGGACTCCAAACGGATCAACAACTATGTTGATCAAGGACTATAAGTTGGTCAATAAGCACGCTCATCACTGACCATAATGTATTAATGTATACAAAACTTTTAAAATTTTGAAAATTCTATATATATGTGTTATAAAAATAACCTTCCATATATTTTTGTGATCAAATTATAGTTTTTTTTATTTATATAAAAGATAACCTGTAAACCCCAATAATAGATGATCAAAATATTTTATTTTTTGAATAATTTCATGATTCAGAAAGTTAGTCAATGAATGAAATACTGAACCGGTTATAAAATTCCACCAATAACAAAAGGCGCAGATTATTATTTTGGTAACTCTAACAAAATATATGAATATTTTTTTCGACATGTGTTGTGCAGTTTTTACTTTGATTATTCCATATCAAACATTTTCTTTGACTAATTGAACTAGTAAATGCGGAGTACAAAAAAACGTTTAAAGATTTGACTTATTGAATACCAATTGGGGCAGCTATAGATACTCTTGATTTTTCTATAGACACCCGACCCTCAGAAGGGGCGGAAATCGCCCCATCTGCCCTCCAAAAATTGCCCCTTCTGCCCCTGTCACATCATTCACCTTTTTTGAAAATTATTAATATTTTAATTAGTTATTTGAAATTTATGTTTTATCGTCATAACTTATTATATATAAACTTTTAGAAAAATTTAAATATACCGTTGTAAATGATTTATTTTTAT
>JAOXNX010000026.1:24950789-24963036 GCA_028566075.1 Solidago caesia | reverse complement strand
TGAAAAATTGGTTTTGGGTCGGGTCCCCCCCCCCCCCCCCGATCGTGCTGCCTGTACGATTCTGCTCAGAGATCGTGGTGTCAGCTATTTGGCTTGTTGTTGATCGTGCGCGTACGACCGTGCTTGTCGTATATGGTACTAACGGGTATCCTAGCGTCTTGCCTTCGGACGGAATCCGGAAGGGTCAACAGTGACACGCCTCTTTGATCTGTAGGCGCTCCGGAGATAATTATGAAGTCTACACGTATGGTGTATCATCATATACCACCACTGAACCTATGTTAAAAAAAATTAAAAAATCAAACCACTTGCATAATTAATAGACATATTTCTTACTACAAAAAAAATAAAAATTCATACAAACAATTTCTTAATCATCTAAAAAAAACAACTTATCATACAAACAATTTCTTAATCACTCGATTAAGAAAAAAAATAAATATGCATGCGTATTTAGTTTAGGGCTTTAGATGAACCGACATATTAGCAACAGTATTATGAAATTATTTGTATGATGCAGCACAAATCAAGATCATCAATATTATGGAAAAAAAAAATAAACCGATCAAGTAACACCATTTTCGACACATAAAAAAATAAACAAATAACATAATCGATTAAGAAAAAATACCTGCAGCATTAGGTTGTTGTATATACAGAATCGAAGTTGGTGACTTTCTTGTTGATGATTAAATGTAAGATGTGATATAGTCATTTATATAAAAACCCTTAATTCTTATAAAATATGGATTTGATAATATCTTCTCAAATTCAACCAAGATACAAATTATGAAACATTCCTTAATAAAGTAAAACTTGCGTAGTTAGAATAATATTTGGGATTGAAATGGAAGATATCTTCTCAAATTAAGCCCACGAAGTTTTGGTGACAATTTCAAGCGGTAGGCTTAAAATTCAAAACCATTGTTTGTTTGGTAAGTAGGAGAAAATAAAGACATGGTTATAATATGTGGCAGCCGTTATTTGTTTGGTAAGTAGCAAAATCTAAACAAATACATGATTAGATCAAGTGGCTTGGTCTTTAATTCTTAAAGCTGGGGGCGTAGGTTCAAGTCCCGTATAAGGTTTTTTTTTTTTCCTTTAAACTGAAAGCATAACTATTATGTATATGTGGCAGATAACTGTGCAGATGAGGTGTCAAGCTCTTAGAGCAAAACGATATGACGACGACACGTAGGACAAAAGCTTACGTGGCGATCTCAGAGGTATGCCACATGGATGCTGGGAGATAGGGATTTATATATATATACTAGGTGAAACCCGTGCGTTGCACGGACTAATTTGTTTTCTAGCTAATCTTATAACTTCAAGAAGTGAATAGTTTTTTTTTTTTTTTCTCAAAATAATTGTTTAATTGAACATGGTAAAGAAAAATACAAGTATTTCTAACAATTAGCTATGCCTATACAGGATCATTCCAACAATACTACCAAATCCTATCAATACTATCAATACTATCAATCCTATCAATCCTATAGATTCAATAATAAAATGTTCATAAAATGGTGATGCCACGTATGAAAATGCTAAGTGATAGCCATATATATATATATAGAGAGATAGCCATATATATGGTGATCTCAGAGATCGCCACGTGAGCGCTAAGTGATAGCCATATATATATGGTGATGCCACGTATGAAAATGCTGACGTGGCGGGCTCAGAGATCGCCACGTGAGCGTTAAGGGATAGCCATATATATATATATATATATATATATATATATATATATAGAGATTAATTAAACGTAGATACGAAATTTGAAAAATGAAAGATTTGATCTATTGAAAAAATAGGGGATAGAAGTCTGTGGATATGTGGGTGGGTATGAATGTATATTACGGTGGTGGTAGGTAATTGTTGTTGAGTACAAATTGTATCCCCTTGAAAATATCAAATAATAACAATCATGGGCCGGCGAGAAATTAACAACAGATGGGCTAGATCAACTGGAATTGTGGTCTTAATATTCCACAGTGAACGCGGGTTCGATTCCTAACGCCCGCGGTTTTTTTTCCTTTTAATTATGAAACCATATAACTACTATGTACATGTATGCAGATTTGGTGCTAACATGGCGCTGACGTGCACTTGGAGCAATACATGTATGCAGATTTGGTGCTAACATGGCGGCTGACGTGTCACTTGGAGCAATATGGTGATGCCACGTATGAAAATGCTGACGTGGCGGGCTCAGAGATCGCCACGTGAGCGCTAAGTGATAGCCATATATATATATATAGAGATAATGCCCGATTAGAGCATCCCTAATGTACAACATGAAAAGTTTATGTGAGAACTATTTATTTTGGAAGAACTATGGGAACTTTTTATAATTAATAACACATAATGGTATTTCATATGTGAATGGTACATGTGAACAAATTCATTCACATATGAACAAATCAATTCATACGTAATTTTACATGTTTTTAACAATTATTTTTGTTCTCATATAAACTTTTTATTATGTTTTACATATGAATGAAGTCATTCACATGTGATTTAATATATAATTTTAAAGTTCTCATAGTTTTCGTAATTAAAAAGGTTTTCACAAAAACCTTCCATATTTACACCAATGTTTTGAAATGCTAGAATTGTAGAAGTAGAACCTTGAACCAAAGTTTTGTTAAAGTATATTGATGTTGAATAATTGTGACTTTGTGTACATCGCATGGTTTAATTTGACAAGACATATTAGGATGGATGCAATGGGCATCACGAGACATGTGGTGGAGTGGTGGATAGGGGTAATCAAAATGTGGGCTGATCCGAGTAACCCGCTGAACTGGACCGACAAAAACCCGAACCCGCTATAACCCGTTAATACCCGGGCTGGACTACGGTCCATATATACTTTTCATAAAAACCGGGCCTCGGGTCGGGCTCGGCTAACCCGGAAAAAACCCGTAAACCCAAAGATGTACATGTTTAATTCCTTATAAAATTCTGAAATTGGGTGCGATGATTAATACTGATGAAACAAGTTGCTTGGCTTTCTGTTTGATCTCATATTAAACAAGTTGCTGACAACAATAAAAGAAAAGAGAGACATAAATTTTACATAGTTCATTATTGAAATTGAAAAATAATCAACTTTAAAGAAACACGATCAACATACTACATATATACTATATTAGATGGTTTACCCTCAAACTTTGAAGAAACACTTCAAAACTTTGAGAAACAAGTTGCTGACAACAAGATATGATTCATATATGGTTTAAATGGCTATGCATGTCACGTACTGTTCCAAACTTTGAAGAATAATTAAGTAGCTGTGCATGTATCATGTATGGTTTAAGTAAGTGTACCGGCTACGGGCTGGCCCACAAAAAACCAGACCTGTCATGTAACCCGGACCGAACCGACCCAATGAAACATGAGCCGATCCTCGGTCCACCTTTTTGGTATTTTCTGGTTCTCGGGTCGGGCCGGGCTGATGCCGGGTTGAACCCATGATCACCCCCTAGTGGTGGACTAGTGTTGATTTCCACCATAAGTATACAACATTATGTGTGACTCGTGATGAACATGTGATGGATGGATTAGTGATGTACTGATGTTGAATACGATCAATGGGTTTTTTTTTCTCTCCCTATTTTTTTTTTGAACGTTCGAATGGTCAGAGCCTATTCGCCCCCGACACCTACATCTTGCAGGCAGGATGTCATTCGAATTTTCAGGGAACCACTGGGGTCTCCCTATTACATGTTAGTATTTAAAAAAGAAAATAAGTTGGTCTCAAACTAATGATTGGATAGTGATGTATTAAAGATGGGAGATGATATATTTACCATATAATTTGATACATCTACCACAGTGATGCATTGATAACTTGTACAGTTTACTGTATAAGTTGTACATAATGGTAAAAATATCAAAAAGGATGGTACGAATATCATTTTCCATCAAAGATATTATATGAGATTAATGGTTGAGTAGTAAAGGAGGTAATTTTTCTAATATGATACGGACCGGGACTAATGATGGTTGGTGGTCAAAAGCCCATTACTAGTGCTCTTAGACCATCCCCATTGAGGGATAATTGGTCCAGTCGGTCGTAATATTTAGGTGGGACCCATCTAATACTCCACCAACCTGTTCGTTCCATCCAACATAAGTTGATCAATATTTTATTATTTATTGGTAGGGACGGTATGTAATGTTACATGTAAATACGTAATCATGTATCATTTTGTGTGAATTTGGGTTTGTATTTGTAATTTCTTTTACTTTTTAAATATATAACCTAATTTATATATTTATATTTATATACTATATATAAATTTTACACCCATATTGAAAGTTATAAAAAGTGAATAGTATCGGTGGGTTAGGTTGTGAATGGGAGTGTAAAAGTTAGGTTTAGTTGGGTTGGATAGATATAAGAGAGAGAAATTAGTTTTTTAATGAATAGTATCGGTGGGTTGGGTTGTGAATGGGGATGGTCTTATATATGCGTACATCGTATGCTTTAATTTGACAAGACGTAGATTAAAATTATGTTTTTAATTAAAGAACTATTGTATTTATTTGTAGATAAGTTACTTATGATTTATAAATTTATTAAATAGTTTGAAAATTTGGATGTACCACACACACCAACTACACCATTATTTTATTCATTCATATTTTTTTCTTTAACATTTTAAAATTTTGGGCGTTATTTGATATAAAATATAAACTTTTAGCAAAAAAAATGATTAAAATGACATCGTTTTACTACTACATAAATTATATTTGTCTTTTTTTTTTGTCATAAATATTAAAAACTTAGACTTATGAGAACAGATTCTTAATCGATTATTATTTGTCAAAAAATTAATAAATATATATATATAATATTAACAAAAAACTATTACAAAATTAATTATTTTATCAGAATATTGTATACTCTCTCCATCTGGCACCACCACTATCCAAAAACTAACATTCATCAGAGTTAAGTGTCATCATTACAACCGCTACCGATACTAATACACACAAATAGATATACATCTATACTAGTGTCGGAATTAGAAATGAAGATAACCTTTAACACAAATTTTTAACACTAGCATTGTATTCGAGTAAAATAACAATAATGACTAAATTGTTACAATTTTAGTGGTATTTAAATTTTTTTGACTATTTTTAGGGTTTTTAAGGGTTTTTTGTGCTTTTGACAGTTTCTATTTCCCATTCAATTGCACAAATACGTTTTTATAAGTTCTATTGTTAAGAAAATATTTCAAAAGTTTAGAGTTAGTTATATTGATAGGTATCTCATATTTTTTTCTTAATCCATAACACCAATAAAGAATACAACGTTTTTTAAAAAAGTTTACACTATATATATATAAGTTGAGCTGACCCGTAACCTGACTATCCATACCTTTAATGTAGTTCCGCCTCATATGTATATTAATATATTGTTATTACAAAATGGTTCCAACAACTAACATAACTAATAATAATTTGTAGCAAATTGCACATAACTCGACCTCAATCTTAATATAAAAGTAAGTTCACATGAGTCATCAATCAATGTCCAGGCTAAGTCTAACCTTTCATTTTCATGCCAACCATCCTCAATTTAAAATTGAATTAAAAAAATAATATGAAAAAGTAAAATGCTATTTTAACACTTTCAGCGTTTGCATCTTTTCATGAACATTTCAGCCATCTTTTATTTAGAACTTTAAATCATATTCTACACATTCTAATAATTTTTTCATCAGATATTCTTAATAGTTTCACCTTTTCTTTTATGATTATCAAGTCATTTGCTCGATATATATAACAACAAGAATGTTTTGAGAAAATAAAAGAAAACCTGATTAAAAACACTCGTTAGCTCCCAAATTACAAATTCAATATATAGCTTGCTTATATCTTATACTTTTTGTTTAATAAAAAGAAGTTTATTAATTTAAAATTTTAATGCATCCACACAAATTCTGAATTTTACGCGCTGAAGAATAATAAATAACGCATTTTTTTGCACAAACTACATAAAAAAAAAATATAATACTGTAAGTAACATGCTAAAGTCTAAACTACTTGCTCCATTATCTATTAAAATATCGCATATGTATACACATATTCTGTTTGATTAATACACCTTCGACAGTTAATCATAAGGCAGAGGATAAACTTGTGCCATCATTGAGTAACAGAACAATTAATTAATATAGCAAACATATATTCGATCATATAAGTCAATGACCATATTATATTCATATGTGTAAGTATATATAAACATCTTTATCGCACCACAATCTTATAACAAACCGATAAGGAACACAAAATGAAGAAGCAAACAATATGCTTGTTGTTCCTCTCTTTGTTCATTGCTTCATCCTATGCTCAACTTAGACAAAATTTCTATCAATCCACTTGCCCAAATGTTGAATCAATAGTGAAATCAGCTGTCACGAAGAAATTCCAGCAAACGTTCGTCACCGTTCCAGGCACTTTACGCCTCTTCTTTCATGACTGTTTTGTTCGGGTTTGTCTCATTTCTCTATATACACATGCGCATTTTTACCATACTATACTTCATTTATAATATATAGTACGTAACCTGTTACTGTATGTTATGCTTCTATATATATATATAGGGATGTGATGCTTCGGTTCTTCTAGCAAATGCAAACGCCGAAAAGGACCACCCTGATGACATATCACTCGCTGGAGATGGATTCGACACCGTCATTAAAGCTAAAGCCGCCCTTGACAGCAATCCTAATTGCCGGAACAAAGTTTCTTGCGCAGATATATTGGCTCTTGCCACTAGAGATGTCATAGGCTTGGTATGCATGAAAACCACGTCATTATTGATTCTTTCGCTTATTATATATATAAATTAATACTTACCTTACATTTTGACTTGTATATAAATCTTAATTTAGTGTGAAATGGATACTCATATTAGCTAGCTAGAAACGAATGATAAAAACATTGTACTACAACATTTTGGAACTCTATCGATCTTTGTAAATATTTTATAAATTATGTATGGTTTTATTTATTTAATTTGTTTATGTGTATATAAATAAATAAATAGTCAGGTGGGCCATCATACAGTGTAGAATTGGGCAGAAGAGATGGTAGAGTTTCTACAAAGGCAAGTGTTCAACATAGTCTTCCCCATCCGGATTTTAAGTTAGACCAACTTAACACCATGTTTGCAAAGCATGGTCTATCTCAAACCGATATGATTGCACTTTCTGGTAAGAACGGGACCGATCCGATCTGCTTTACTTACTTTTAGTAAACGTGTATTTATATACATACATGTTTCATTTAACATGTGTTTAATTGGCTTATTATTAGGTGCACATACTCTTGGATTTTCTCATTGTGGCAAATTCTCGTCACGTATTTATGGAAAGAATGGAATAGACCCAACACTAAACCGACAATACGCTCTTCAGCTAAGACAAATGTGTCCGGTAAATGTAGACCCGAGGATTGCGATTAACATGGACCCCACCACTCCTCGGACTTTTGACAACGCATATTTCCAAAATCTCCAACAAGGAAAGGGATTGTTTGTCTCTGACCAGGTCTTGTTCACAGACAACCGATCAAAGCCAACAGTTAATCAATTTGCGTCTAGCAACACCGCCTTCAACCAAGCTTTTGTGACCGCCATTACCAAGCTTGGTCGAGTTGGGGTGTTGACTGGCAACAACGGCGAGATCAGACGTGACTGTACAAGGGCTAACTAAAGAAACAATGATCGTAATCTCATTTATTATTGATTAATTTAAATGTAAATTTGATTTTTGAATAAGTACCTAGCTACAACTATTCAAATGCTTGTAGCTTTTGATGCTTGTAGCTTTTGAAAAACAATCTCGTTGGTTTGGTTTTGAGTAATAAATACTCATTTGTAATACTTGTGTTCTTGAGTATTTGTAAATGGTCAACAATTAATGATAAAGTAATTAATACCATAATCACATCATATGAAGAAAAAAAAAATAAGCATGTTCTAATATTTGCATATTTTGTAAATTTTCATTTTGAATGATTGGATCCGCTTTGATTTCCTTGTTTTGTTTAGAATAAAATTTTGAAAGAATATGTCTTATTTTGATCATAAAGATCATCTCGTACGTATAAGTTTAAGAAATGCAATATACGGAAAATATACCTACAAAATTACCCTCAAATAAATTTCAATTATAGTTTAGCATATATCTCAAAATTTGTTTGATTCCTAAATCCTAACCTAGGTTAAATTAAATATCGATTATTTATATTTTTACTCTCTTATAAAACAAACTATCCCCTTCCTTTTCAACTTTTTGTCTTTAAAATACCCAAATTATCCCGCAATTTCAAAATTTTTCTTTTTATAATTAACTCATATACCTAAAATATCCTTAATTAAATAATTTACAAAATCTATCTCTCAACTCCTAAAATAACTACACTACTCACTTTTATATCAATCACCTTTAAATCAATAACATACGCTACTCCTCGCCACCGTCGTCGTCACCGCCACCGCGAGTCGCCGCCGCCACTGCCAGTCCCCGCCGCCACCGCCACCGCCAGTCGGCGTCACCATTGCCACCGCCGTCGATACCGTCACCGCCAGTCGTCGCCGCCACCTCCCATTATCGCCGCCGCCACCACTACTAGTCACCGCCGCTACCACCACACCGCCGCCGCCGCTTTGCGCGGGTTCCCTTCTAGTTTTATTATAAAACATTTGAGAGGTGTATTAAAATTTGAATTTTTAAGTACATTTCAATTTTACTATTCCATTTAATACTCTAATCAAATTTAATACAATATTAATTAGTAAAAATAAAATAAAATTAACTAAAACAAAATTTTAATATATGATTAAAAATTTAAAAATAAAACAATTAATGGTAATGTAAAAAAAAATACAAATAAAAAATCAACTTTTAATCATAATAACCCTATAACTCTCTCTGTTACACAACTATTACGAACACCAAGACGCCGCCACCTTCAACCTTTTAGTCGTGTGTCGTTGCTAAAATATTTAAAACACATTCAGTTGTTGTACATTGCACGGACACATATTTAAAAATATAAGCCGCCTTCTCCCCCATATGACATTGGCGGCTCTAATCTAATTAATTCCATGCGACATAACCATTTTCAAAACATTCTACCAATATAAGGCTGCCGGCCAAATTCGTGATCCATTTTAAGTGTGTTTCGAAACAATGGTACTCGTTCCTAGCTAAAACACCCGATTTTTGCCAAGATGAGCGCACCACCATCATGAACCAATTAACTCATCTGCTTTTCTAAAACAACACAATGCATGTAGGTTCTACATTTTTTATCGTGAAGCTCCCGCTGATGGTTTAACCGGACGTTCTTTGCTATATCTTAACATCTTTCGATGGACTAGCATGCCTAGGTATAAACAAGTGTCGTGTCGATATGATATAATTAACATACTCTACTGATCGATCTAGTTTTATGGATTAATTAATCCTTTGATCGACGGGTGATCAAGTTAATTAAAAAATTTGTCTAAAACCAATTTTCACAAGGAATGTTACCTGTTTTTTTGAACATTTGCGTTGTTTTACATCTCTTGTGAAGATGACCATAAGCTTCTGTGTTTAACGCACTCTAGTGATGTTTATATATACTCGTTGAGATATGACTCATGGAGAAAGGCATAGACGCCACCGAGGCGTCAAAAGTTATATCTACTTATCCGAACTGTGCAATTTTAGATGAAAAACTATATTTCTTAAAAGAAGTTGGTATAAGTGAATACACAAGTTGTTCAATTACGAGGTTTGTTGATTTAATTAAACACAAAAAATTTGATGGATATAGCGATTCCCGCTATAGGAAATATATGGAGCTCATTTGAGTTTGATGGTTGTAAGGGGGAGCCTTTAATTACGTACATCCGGAAACAAAATTACCGACTTTGGTATTATAATATGGAAATCAAGTTGTGGACGATGGATGGAGATGGAGATCGACGGGAAGAAGCCAAGAAGGTGGGAACGAACTTAAGTGTTCAGAACTTCAGACATTGTACGCCTGATAATCGGAGTGTGTGCAGCCACTGTACTTGACGAGGAATGGAAATTGGAAATTGGCGAGTCAGTGCATTCAGGAAATTACGTTTGCAATGTAGATACGAAGAACCTTACTCATGGCTCGGTTCTTATACCTATTCCCACATGGTCATGAGTTTCTCTCTAAGAGGGAAATACATTGAGAATTTTGTGTCACCCAATCAATATATGAAATTATAAACGAAAACCTAAGTTTATTTTTTCACAGTTTTAAGTTGTTTTTTTATGTCTCCTACTCTCCTATGTAACTTTCATATGCTATAGCCAGATCGAATTAGATTTCTTTTTGTGCAAAGATCTTGAATATTAACTGAATTGATCATGACTTCAACTAGAAAGCTAGAAGTGGCTGCAGTTGTATGATTGACATCTATCGTTCATGATGTCTTGATAGCAAGCGGCTCCAAACATATATAATTTTAAACAAAAAGTTTAGATTCGCTGAAAAACCTGAATTCTTTGGTCTTTTGGACCCAGCTAATCATTTTCCAAGGATCAGCTCCTGAGATTCGAAACTGTGGCTTATTTCTAACATAACTTAAAAGCATTTACGGCAGGAAAATGATGTCAGTAGCTACCGGCCTCCAACATAACTTAGTCTTCTACTCTTCTTAAAACACATGCTTGTTAGTAACGTACATAATAATACTCTTGACAATCTTAGTAACTGAACTGCTCGTTTTGGTCTTCTAGGTAGCGGATGATATGTTCAAGTGACTTCTTCAACCCTCTTCTTTTTCTCTTTTTTTTTGTTTTTTTTTGTTTTTTTTTTCTTTTCAAATTAATATCCATATCCTTAGCTTTATATTTCTTTTTTTCATTTATTTACTGTGTCATCGAAAAACATAGATCTTCGGGTAACAATTATACCCTCTTCTGTGATTGTTCCTGTGAAGAAGTCTCTACTCGTGGTTGGTATGTCCACCAGCTGGCTGTTTAGACAAGAATAGGAGAAATGTTATTTTTAATAATTGAATCAAATTTTTTAAATCATTGCGTGCCCTTTGAATTTCCATTTAACATATTCGTAGGTGACTTACGAGTTATGACATTTATTTAATCATTATAATTATCATTATTAAATATATTGTTTTCTGGTCAAATGTATATAAACATACCAACTTAATTAAAAATGTTTTCTAATCAGGAAAACCAAATATTCATATTTGAACCAAAAACATTTTTTTGTTCAAAGTTAAACTTATCATCCCTTTTTACTTAAAATTATTTTATAGTCTTGTAACAAATAATAATGTTTAGATACTTTCTAATAGTGTTGTCGGTTGTATGCGAAATAGATTGTGTTAATGACAGATTCTTATAATATCAATATTATTGGCACGATATTGATCAATTAGGCGGAATTATTTGATTATTGTTACGACTCAACCCAAAAACATGAAATTTTATTTATTTTTTTTACCTTTTTTTAAAACAGAGCATGGTCACGGCGTGACCATGCATAGGTTACGCCGTATCACAGATCCAGAAGCAAAACAATTTTCTTGAACTCAGATGGTCACGACGTGACCATCTCTATGTCACGCCGTATCAGCTTGACAGATGCAAATATTTTCTGAAGAAATCAACATGGTCACGGCATGACCATGAGCATGTCACGGCGTGACACCTGATAAAATTCAATACAAGCTTAAAACTTTAACTTGCAAAACATTTAACATCAACCAAACCTTTTGACACTTTCAAATGACCCACAAACTGCAGAAATAATACTTGGACCATTTCCAAGACTTTCATATTGCATATTCATTAAAACGACCATTTCATTTACATACGGGTCACTTACCCGCCGTTACCCAAATGGTAACATTCAAAGGTGCAAAACATATTTCCATTTACAAAGACTTTGACTTCAACTTTACAAATGCCACTTTTACAACAAAACACAATTGTTTACATCAAGAGCCAAGGGTTCAAAGAACGCTAAACCTTTATACCAAAATTTACCATTTCTTCACAAATGGCTTATACCTTCAAATATCAATAGCACTTCAATTCAAATTCAACCATGATTCCTATTTCCGGAACCACCTATAAAATGGGAAACAACTAAACAATAAGCCAACGCTTAGTGAATATAATTGCATACATTTACACATACATTGGAGGCAACACGTAAA
>JAOXNX010000026.1:24923449-24934603 GCA_028566075.1 Solidago caesia | reverse complement strand
CGTTTAAACATTTGTATAATTAGTGTTTCGAAAGGCTTCTCACCAAACCGCGTCGGCACGCGGGTCTTAAGCCTAGTTTAAGATATATCATAGAAACAAGAACAGAAAAACAAAAGGCATTAAAACATATCCAACATAACGTTACAAGTAAGAGCTCATTCTAGCATAATAAGAAGCAACATAAAACATATGAAAGACATACATATAAAACATAGATTAAACTTCCTCATAAATATATAATATATACATACAGTTAAGGGGTCAAAGTTTGCGGTGGGTACGATTTGTAACTTGTTCTTCATCATATATAGATTTTAAGCTTATATATAGCTTACAACTACAAGTACTATTAATTTTATTAATTAAATATCATTAGTCTACTTGCAAGGAAATAGATTATTCCATCAAGGGTATAATTACAAGAAGTTGGCTAATTGAGTAAAAAAGTAGGTTAAAAGAAAACGAAATTAGATTCCATGCTCAAGTTGTTCACGTGGGATGCTTCGACGACTATATACAATAATAAAGTTTTGACTTTCATTCATTCATTAGACAATAATTTTGCATGTCACTACATTACTCAAACGATATTCTTTGTCTAGTTTGGTGTATGTTAGATACTGAGATTGAAACAATAACAACATCAATGAATATTATTTTTATTATCTAACCAGGAAAGTACACCGTATTCTGGATATTATTAATCATTTTTTATTTAATTGATTAAAACATTTAGCCCATCTTAACTGTAAAAAGAAAATTCTCCGTTAAGGAATATATATATATATATATATATATATATATATAGGTTTTGGTTCTAATAAAACAAGTATTAAAGTAAAACAAATAAAACAATTGTTTTTTCTTAACTGAAAATCGTTGTGCATCATAAAAATCTTCGTGCATCAGTGTATATACTCATGCTTTATGAATCTATGTACATCAATTTTATCATGATCCAATGGTCAAGCTCTTATCATATTTGTTTTACTTTAATACTTGTTTTATAATAACCAGAACCAAAAGATTTATATATATATGTCTATTTATATCTTTTCTGGGTCTAATAATCGACCCAGGGTAAACACTAACAAATCAAATCCGGCCTAAAATGTTTGAGTAAACGATTATGATCATAGTTCTTGTTTTGTTTCAAAATAAACGTTACAAATGCTAAATATTGCTTCTTTTTAACATTTTTATGTGTTTTCTTTCTCATTTTAGCAAGTATATATAACAGTTCATTTGTAGACAAACCTGAACAAAGCAATCGTGGAAGTGAAGGCGAAGCAAGCCGGCAGCTTGGCCGATATCTTCCTTGAACACTTTCTTGAGATGTTTTCTAACAATTTTTTCGACTTTATGGCACGTCTTATGGTGGTAATCCCATGACAAACCTTTTGTAACGGGAGCCGAGTAATCGGCTTCCGATACGTATAGAAGACAAGAGAAGATCAGGAGTGAGGCAAAAACAAGAAACAAAGAGCTTGAAGAAGAAATAGCCATGGATATGAATGAACTTGAGAGTGCTTAATAAATTAAGAAGGTGGTATGCTTCAATGGGAAACTTGAAGAATATATTTATAAGGACATCCAGCATTGACCCGAGAAGTATGTAATAAAAAAAATGTAAGGGCGGCTTGGTTATTTTTTCGATCATTTTGAAAATTAATTTACGAAATTAAGTTTATTAACTAGTCCTAGATGATATATAAATAGCCCTTTTTTTTCTACTTTCTTCAAACTTGAATTTGTATTTTTGATTATTTAAGGCTTTACTTTTGAAACCAAAATGAAGTCTAAATTTGAGAGATTTTATTTATATATATATTTTCTTCATTTTTCTTCTTCTTGTTTTTGAGGCTATTTATAAATAAAAAAGCTGAAAATGTGTCCAAGTTTAATATAAAGTATTAATATGTAAAATTTTAATCAATAAAACCTCATTTCATAATCACGTTTAAGATATCAAAAGGGTTTATACACTCCAATCCCTTAAAAAGGTATATATATATATATATATATATATATATATATAGCAAAAGTGAATATACACCTCCCCTATATGTATATATATATACTCGACGTCATGTATGAGTGTTTATGTGGAAGGAAATGTGAGTTTCTCATAATAGGGTTATGAATATAGTTTGGACCCAAGGTTTGGGTTTAGAGGGGTACTATTGAGTTTTAAGTTGATGATGTTTAGAATTGCTAATAAATACGCCTATTCTTCCCCACTTGTAAGGAATGCCTGTTTATTCCTCCTCACCCTCTAATTAATGCATATAACGTTAAAAAATTAGACAATGAAATCGGCAGCATGGTCTCTAATTCGCTCCCTACCCCATCGGTGCCTAATAGACGGGGTGGTGTTTCATCCGGTGTCTATTACTACTATAGATAACTAAAGTGGTTATTGGAACACAAGCAAAATCCATAAATCTTCTAATATATATGTCAAACGATATATCTAATGTCTATACTAATTTTAAAGCAAATAGAAATTGAACTTTTATTTTGTTCCTTATCCGGTGGCCAGTAAGAGTGCTTTAATCCAAAAGTCTTTTCTTTGAAAGAGTACCTAACACGAAAAATCACAAAAGTCTTTATTTTCTTTGAGACTCGCAAATTAAAGCTTTTCTTTTTGCTTATAAAAAGAGAAAAAAGAAATTGTATTATGAAAACCAACTACCATGTAAAACTATAGAAATGTTTGTGGGTCAATATACTATCACCATTTCATTTCAGGGATGGGTTGGCGTGGGATACTTATCCTTATATAAATCTCTGAGTTTAAATTCAAACATTATCGTTTAATTATTAACTTGAGTTATCATCATCTATACTCTCTATTAAAAATTCTATTCCCTTGTTGAATGTTACACATTTTGGGACATGTAAATTGTCCAAAGTACCCTTAATGATTAAATTACAATATCAGTCTCTTATCTTTTAAAGTATCTCCACTACCACCTTTTAATTTAATTACATTTTACATCAACTTAAACCACTCTTCGCCGCCGCCGCCGCCTCCAATACTCGTTGCCACCACCACTAGTCGCCGTCACCGCCTCTGCATTGCGCGGGTACCATACTAGTTTAATTTAAAGTATTAGAAGTAGTAATCACCAGATATATTTGAATACATATCGTTATTTTATTTTATTTTAATTTTGATAACTAATTTCCATTTAAATATGTTTATGTATCTTTCTACTATTCAATGAATCTTCATTTTGATTATGTGACTTATACTCTACGTTTGTAATCTATTTAAGATAAGGAAAGAAAAAAGGTCGTACAAGAGCTAAGAATGGTTCCATATAAGTATACACATGCATGCCTATGTTTGAATATATATATTTTTTTCTCAAAATGACACTCACTCGTGTTTTGTATTTGGTGGGTGTGAACTGCATTTTATTATAAAAAAAAGTATGGATTATATCAATATTAATTCTTTTTTTAAATATTTTAATCTTACATATTTTCGTAAGCAGTGCAACCACTCCATTCAACTTGCATTAAGGTCTTCTCTTTCACTTTCTTAGTAATTCAGCAAAAGTTGTACAGCGGCAACTAGCCTTGTCACCGGTTAATTCAAGTATTCTAACTTTTTTATTTTAGAAATTAAAAATTTTACTTCTGATGACAAGGAATAATAAGTCATAATGGCCATACAAAATGCACTCGCTTCATATTCGAAACCCATAAATAAGATATAGAGACAATCGATTGATACATTTCACTAGATAAACTCTTTATAACTTTTAATACTACAACGTGGCCAATGCATCCACACAGACAGTGGCGGAACGTGAACAATCTTTTTGGGGGGGGCGAGGGGGGGCCGGTAATGGGGAAAAAAAAATTCCGATGCCCGATGCTAAATTTTACACTACCAACTCAAAGTTTTGGGGGGGCCGGAACCCTCTCCGACCCCTTAATAGTTCCGCCCTTGTTCACCTTTAAATTTATTTATTTTATAAGGAAAACATTATTTATTTATTTATTATTATTATATTATATATTATTATATATTATATTTAAAGATACCTATTAATCCTTTTGTCACCTATACAAAAGTGATACCCATATAAATTGTTTTAGCAAAAATATTCCGTCATTTTTGAACTGGGTTACCTTGAACAATGAAGTATGAAATCAAAATGATGATAATCAATATGTATAAAAACCTTTTTAAAAAATTATACTCCGTAGTTGACATGGTCAATAATAAATATGAATGGCTTACTAAAAATTTTATATAGAGATGTGAGGTGTCAAGATTTGGTGCACGGCTATTTTCACGGGGATGGGTGACTAATAACATTAGCAGGAAAAAAAAACAAGAGAACATGATGTTGCATAACGCAAGTTGACTTTGCCACTAACACAAAAAAAGGATGGACCCACACACGACGAAGGTGCTAATCTCGACGGTATATGTATTACTTTTCTATTTATTTATTTATTTGTTTGAAATTTATCAACCAATCAATAACGGCACAAAACCCAATAAGAGAAAAAGTCCAAAAAGGTTATGTGCTTGCAACTATTTCCCATGATAAAGCAGTTTACTCGACAGAATTCCATGCCAAATATAAGTGTATGCATGGACCAAGCAACTACTTTTTTTCTTTTTCAAATTTATATTTTATCCCTGAAAAAACTGACTACTAAAAATACTCCTATATAAGCCTTAAAATTTATTTTTAATTTATAAAGACATGCATAACATATATTGTCTATCAAACATAACGTGATTTATAATAAGTGTTAAAATCGAAAAAGATTATCTTTACGACAAATTTTAGAGGAAATATAACAAAGATAATAAAGACGTTAATGTATGATTGAACAAGTGCAGGTTTTACTTTACCAGACAACGATTTATTTAGGTAAGAACATAAAAGAAATATATACATACACATCAATAACTTTATTGAAAAAATTTCAAACACACGTAAATATATATATATATATATATATATATATCATTTTAAAGCATTCTCTCTTTGAAATAATCCCCTTGGTGCAAATGTTTCAAACAACAATAACTGCTTTATTTAATGCTTTAAAACACAATCAATGTTATGTTTAAAATTATATTATTATTATTGCTATTTTTTAAAACAAAGTATAAAACATTTATAAATATGTATCAACTATATAATAATATTTAACAAGGTAACTATATGAAAAATATGAATAAACTATTTTTACATAAAAATAAGTGAAGCAATAAATCCAAAAGAAAACTGCGTCAGATTCCATTTAGTCAGAGGTGCTAACAAAAGTGAAACAATGAAATTGAAAGCATATAGTTAGTTTTCGGGTACGACAACGTACTCAATCGTCCTGTACCGTGCTATTCCAACTATCTTTCCCACTATTATTATTCTTTTTAATTTTAATTTCTTACTCTTTTTTTTTTCTGTACAAAAATATTACTACTCTACTAATTTCATTTAAAATAGATTACCGACAAATATTAATTACTTGATAATATAAAATCTTAATTATCATATTTTAAAATCTTTATTATGGCATTAAAGTTTGCACCAAAATATGTGTATTTAGTGAAAACAACTAAAAGTTCATTCTTGTATGTATTGTTATGCATCGAATATTGTTCCCTTAGGCAAGTACTTTAAATCCGTTTCAAAATTATTGTTTTCACAACTAACTATATTATATAGTTTGAGATAAATATTACATTGTGTTACCAATATAATATTTGATATTACCATTTGTTGATTGGTAGAATTTGTAAGTGAATAATTATTTTAGGCCATTTCAAAATAAAAGGATGGACGATAAATTTAGAACAAATTGGGTGTTTTTTTTTCTTTTCTAAAACGAATCTTCTACACTTGTACTTAACGCATAAAACTTTTATCTGATCGAAAAAAAGGTCAACAAAGCAAAAGATGATGGAATTGTATTCCTAATATCCGGTTAAATCAGGTCCTAAAAATATAGCCATTTGACTATAGATAATTTTCAGCTGTACATATTAATTAACAATATTTTAAAAAGATATGTCCAAAAATCCCTCGATTAGAGGGATAATGACGGATTAGGAGTAAAATTAAATCGATGTATATGATGAAAAAATATTAATTAAAAAATGTACATGGATCAAGGAGTACGGAAGTAAAATGTTTCTAATGAAAACAGAGCATCAAACAAAATGATGAAAAATTATTATAAAATAGGCAGTGATATTGAATCCGTGAAAAAGATTATATAAAAATAAAAAATAAAAAAGTTAATTAATTAAAATTATTTTAATAAAGAGAAAACCAATTTGTCCAACAGGATGAATTAATTACTATTAGTTAACGCAAAAACAAAATCACTATTATAATCTTTTTAACCGGACAAACAGGTGGATTGATTGTGAAGGAAAGGTGTCACATGTAGTTGCTCAATTAGCAATTACTACTACTGTAAATCACAGAAATGTTGTGATTCTAAAGTAACTAATTAAGCATGTACGTGATCTTCAACCGTAACTGAAACTAACATATACATCTGTATCTGTACATATACATACACAGTGAAGTCTGATTGAATTTACACATATACCGTGAATCAAAGTTTGCTTTAATAGTTTAAAATGCTATTGTTGACGTTGAGGATTTTGAACCAAAATTGAGACTAAGATATATATATATATATATATATATATATATACACACACACACACATATACATATACAGTGTCAAATAAAAGTGAAGCTAATCTATATACATGTACATATATATACAGCCAAATAAAAGTCTGATTTATTAAATACGTAGTAGTTTATCATGCAATTGTTGACGCCGATGATGTGATTTTTTTTTTTTTTAATCGAAAATTGAAGCTGATACATATACATATACATATATAGATAAAGATGTATATGTGTGTGTGTGTATTACTGTATATGAATGAAAGGAGATAATGAAAGTGAGATATTAAGTATATATACCAGATCTACAGTCTCATTTTTGATGCCTTCAAGGCTAAGAGCATTTTCACCGCCCATCTTCAACAGCGACAATAATCAAAATATATATATATATAGCAGCAGCAGCAGCAGCAGCAACTGGATTATAGCACCGTCACCAACGCACCGCGAACATGAATGAATGCGAGATGATGATAATAGACCGATCAATTAATGGAGTTGGAATAAATATTTATAACTCCAAGGAAAAAAAGAGAGAGAAAAAAATTAAGTGTGTTTGTTTGTGTATTGTGTGAGGCAAGGGTGTGTTCACCTGAGGTTTATGTATATAGGGAGAGGATCTCTTTATACTCGCACAGCCTCTTCACCAGTTGGCCCCTTTCTTTCAATTTTTCTTTTTCTTTTTTTAATTGTTTTTTCAACTCTTCATTATTTGACATTATTATAATGAAATAAATAAAGTCAATTAAAGAAAAGATATTCATTGAAATACGTCTCTTGGGAGTTTCGTTATGGTAATACAACCTTCAAAAATAAAGAAATTTGGTAGTAAGATCAGAAATGTTCTTTGTTGTGTGTTGATGAAAGGACAGGTAATGGTAAGTCTATCCTTTCGTACTTTTTTGTTTTCTAATCGAAATTAACACTTTGGGAACTTTTATGCGTAATTCATGTGAACATAAAACCTTTTATTTATTTATTATAATAATGACTTATTTATATCTATATATATACTACATTATAAAGCATTTATTTTCTCCTTTTTTTCAATTAAAAAGTTGATAACCTCAAATTGTCTCTCCCTCTTATTCATGATTTTAAACATCTTCATTTAAAATACCTATAATACCTATTTGAAATACTTATAATATCTTTAATAAAATTAAGGGTTAAGTACCTTTTCCGTCCCTGTGGTTTTGCGAAAAACGCTCTTTCGTCCCCGCCGTTAACTTTGTTCCTTTTTCATCCCTGTAGTCGAATTTCCGTTAAAAAAAATTCGTCCCTGTCGTTAAGTCCCCCATATGAGGGGCATTTTCGTCATTTTGTACTGTTTCTTCTTCTTCCCCACATGCCTTTGTTCTTCTTTCCAGAAACAAAATTTCTAACATCAAAATCTTCATAAATCTTCACAAAATTTCTAACATCAAAACACAACATTACAAAATCTAAACAAATTTAAATCATTCCCCAACCACATAATCAAATTATTCTAACATCAAAAACCACCCAATTCCTAAATGTGCCATAATTTTATAAATTTCCTATCCCAATTCTCTCTCTATATATATACATACATACATATATATAAACCCTTCTTCTTTTGTATGTACTTCCATTAACAAGCAGCAATGATGTATCCGGCGAATGATATATCCATTAACAAGCAGCAATGATATATCCATTAACAAATACATATATATAAACAGCAGCAAAGGCACTGCTAGCAAAAGTTCCGGCGAATGATATATCCGATGATTTTGAATTCCCACCTACCATTCCTTCCTTCCTTCCTTCCTTCAATTTTTTCTACTTCTATTTGCAATGCACCACCCACCAGCTTGCTGCTTAATTAAAATTAATTGCTCCTATTTTTATTTCAAGTCTGAAAATTTTAATTACAGTAATTTACAAAACAACAAAAGTTATTTAAATCAGCCAACGACACGTCACTCGTGTTTGTTTCTACAGCTTCCTCACCAGAAAATATCTCTCTCTCTCCGTTTGGGTTATACGCAATAAAGAAAGTGCTTTTGGGCTTCTTTTTTTTTCTTTTCTTTTTTTATTCATTCATTAAATAAAAAAGTTTTTATATAAATTGTTTGTTTATATATAAATTAATCATTATTTCTTTTAAAACGATAGGTTAGTTGTTAACGATCGAGTATCCACAGTAACATCTAAGTGAGTAATATGCAGACCCCGATCCACATCCAAGTTTCCTCGTTACCACCCCCAAAGGAAACCCTTTGTTTTATACTTTTATATGATAAATGACTCTCGTTACCGCCGATTTGGGTTACCTAACACATATGTATATTTTAGATTATGTTTTTATTTGTTGATTGAATATTTAAAAATGAAAATAATTGGCTAAAATTATTATTATACCCATATTAATTTTTTTTTGTCAAATTATAAAACAATTTATTACTCCCTCCGTCCCACCAAATGTGTCCACTTTTAAGTTTTCAAAGTCAATTTTTTGCAACTTTGATCTTGAATATCTTTGTTTGTGTTATATAATACTCGATGAAAGTTATACCGATGTAAACATATGTAAAACTCAATTATTTCATATAATTTTCATCAAGTATTAAAAAACACAAACAAAGATATTCAAGGTCAAAGTTATAAAAAATTGACTTTGAAAATTTAAAAGTGGACACATTTAGTGGGACGGAGGGAGTACTACTTTACATTTAGAAAATGGTTGGTGTTTTCTCACGGATTACTGTTCACCGAAAAGTGTTTTCTGGCTACACCTTTATTTTCACTAAGATGCTAAAGGTATGTTCCGTAGCTCAAACTTCATATTCAAAATGTTAAGGTATTCTCGAACCAAAAAAAATATATATTTGAAGTTAGCCTGCACGGTAACAATATACAACCGGAGAAAATTATGATGCAGTTTATAAGAAAATTTTTAAAGATATACATATACAATAGAAAACAAGTTAATGTATTTTCAATCAATTAACTTATTATATAACCAATCCCCTTAGAAGGATTGATCACCCATATGTTGTAGTGCGGAAAAGTTTTCCTCTTGGAGATGTTTTGGGTTCGAGTCTCTTCAAGGAGTTTCCCCTTCAGAGTAGTATCTCCAAGGGTTTTTCTTGGAGGCGGTAACGACAGAACGTTGATCGTGGATCGGGTTTGTATACTACCCGCTAGAATGCCACTGTGGGTACTCGATCGCTAACAACTAACTCGCCGTTCTAAAAAAATTAAAATAAATAAAATAATTTTACCTATTATAATTTTGAAAGTCTATTTTTAGTTATATTTATGTCTATTTAATAAATACAACAAATAACATTAATGGTTTGTATGTCTATAAAGTCAACCTTGTTAAGCTCACATGTATTCATACGAATAATTAATAAAATCAACCATGAAGAACATCTCCATTTCTCTCATTCTCATCTTTGTGCTCGTGAGCTTTGCTTTTGGTAATTTTTTAAGCTACTTTGATTTTACTTATGTAAATATATAATTAAACAAGAATTTAGTCATACTTATCTATAATCTATAATACTTTATAATTTGTAATTTGTAAAGTACGGAAAAAAATGATAGTTGTAAATTGTAAAGAAAGGGAAAAAAATGATTAAAACTATATAGTTTTATAGTTATATCCTTACATTTTAAATAAATCTGAAAAATATTATTTTACGTTCTTATTCATTTCTTTTTTAAATAAATCTGAAAAATAGCAACTTCGAGGTTGCTCGGTTTTTGAATGATGATAATTTTCCGAAGTATAGATCAGGGACGATTACGATGATGATGATAATTTTAAAACATATTTAATATATTTGATAATATGTTTTTCCAAGTCAACAGCCATGTAAGTTTAAAGATGTGAGTCAACAGTGCCACATAAGCATTTTAATTAATAAAAATAAAAGTGTAACTGGTTACCTTTTAAGCAGGTCACCCGTTACGTTAAGTGGACATATTCTGTAGTTAATTACATTGCATAGACATATTACGAGATCACTACACAACATAGACATTTTGTCATAGTTACGTACATTCACAGGTAATAATCCCTAATAAATATCTATGACGTCGTGAATATATGCATTACCTTCAGAAATTTTGGGTAAGAGGTATCTTTTTACTATTTGGCCTGTTT
Source organism: Solidago caesia (assembly GCA_028566075.1). Lineage (NCBI taxonomy): Eukaryota > Viridiplantae > Streptophyta > Magnoliopsida > Asterales > Asteraceae > Solidago > Solidago caesia. Next base: position 24,923,776 of record JAOXNX010000026.1, on the reverse strand, counting down.
TTAAATAATCATTTTCCAAGATCTGAAGCATTGTTATGAAAATCTGTGTTTTAGCTCACTTTCATTTGTTTATAGAGGTAAAAATGCTAATTAAAAGAAGATCATCAAATACTAGTGGTTTTAGTTTACTTTCATTTGTTTAGTCAGAAAGTACATTTAAACCAAGGGAATAACCAATATGCTTCCGGAAACACCTAACTTAGGTGCTTCCATAGCAAATTTATAAAACAAATTTATATTTCCGGTCCTTCAGCTTTTATGAAAACACACATGTAACCCTTGATTTACCTTTGGAAGCACCTAAGTTAGGTGCTTCCGGAAGCATAT
>JAOXNX010000026.1:24896894-24911312 GCA_028566075.1 Solidago caesia | reverse complement strand
ATATCTAACTTTTAATTTCATTAAATGAACTAAATTAGTTACCATATCTAACTTTTAATTTCAAAGGTCAAGATTATATGGCCAGGATTAAAATTCATTTTATTTTTTTTTCTCAGCTCTACCAACAATATATATATATAATTCATAAACCGATTTAAAAAGATGAGACATATAATTCGTTGACAATAAAGTGCAAATGTTAGACACTTCATTTTTAACAACTGTTATTTGTTTTAAACTATTTGTGCTTGTGTAATATTGTCCTAAGATATACTTAAATTTGTAATGTTGAATATTTTTAATAAAAGATATTGGCCCATTTTTCAGGTTCTTTTGTTGTTCGTAATTATAATGGTTTTTACGGTTGGGTCATGGCTCATGAATTCATTAATGTACTTGCTAGTGTCGGGAGAAGGTTAAAGTTGCATTGATCGGATGAATCATTTTAGTCTTTATATTTGCTGGTATCAGAGTAAGTTTAGAATCTCTTTGGTTGGATGACACTACAAGAAAAAACGTTTTTTACTATGACAAATGTCGTCGCAATAGGAAAAAGGAAAAAACATGGCGGGAAAACTTTTTGCCTCGACAGGAAAAAGGATAAAACAGAATTATCCGAAAATATATTGCAACGACACGTTTCGTCGCAAATTTATTTATTTACTAAAAAAATTCAAAAATAAATCTTTTTCTTATTGCGACGACATTGTCGTCGGGATATACAATTTTTGACTGCCAAAGTCAAAAGTACCTTTTTGTCGTTTAGCGATGTTTATTGCGATGACCTGGGGTCGTTGCAAAAAATATAGTCGCAGAAAACCTTATTTCTTGTAAATGCTAACATCTTTTCAGTTTTTTTTTAGAACGGCAAATTATATTAAAGTAAAAAACACAGGCCTTTAGCAAAGTGCTAAAAACCCACCATTACAAACGTCGGAGAAACAGATACAGATACAATTACAACACCCCATCGAAACTTAGGAATATACAAACAACACAACCTAGATTCATCTTGAGACTTGAACTGCGAATAATACAAAAAGGGTCAAAAAACTCGCCCTAATTACGGTTACCCAAGTCACGAGAAAAACCCTCACCGACCGAGGCCAAACCACCGATTTTCACTCTGCGATGTTTTTGATGCATTATCATATAAGTCTCAAGGTCGAAGATTATCCAAACAAAAGCGGATTAGAAAACCACTCCACTCACGACATCTTTCTCTTTATTTGTAGTTAATAATATAATTGCCTTAGAAAAGAATTTTGAATGTTATATTTCAGTTATTTACAAATTATAAAAAAAAAAAAAAGAGAGAGAGAACAAAAGAAAGAAAGAATAAAGTTGTAATCTTATTCAAGTAGTTAATAGATTATGTATATTATTAGGGGAAATCATCTATGCAGCAGCTGTAGCTGCTGCTGCTCTCACAGGGATAAATCATTTTTGCCACGTGATGATAAAAAAAAAAATTGTGTGAGGGAACCGCAGGGATGATTTTGTGCAGTCAACTGCACATATGTTATCCCCATATTATTATTACTGTACCAAACATGTTTATATACCATCATGGAATCATTACTCAATGATATGGTGCCACCTTGTTTCATTACATGACCCTTTCCTAGCTTTATTAATTTTTTCCGGTTAATAAACAATACTATTTAGGTGTAGTAATTATAAAAAAGATTCCTAACTTTACCTTTACGGAAAGATACCCTAATCACGTACTTAGATTTAAATCAACTACCGTATACCATGTATTTTATGTTTTAAGCTAAAAAGGTAAATGCATCGATTTTGATTTTAAGAAAATCCAAGTTTGAGGTCAATTACTTGTGAGAGATGTTATTATTATGTTAATAGGATACGATATTGAAAACCCGTAAAAATCATTTGCATGTCTTTTTTTCCCCCAATTTAAACCGTTATCACCCAGAAATTTGGAGGGAAAAACTCATCCAGACCCATCATAAATAAAAATTAAATACATATGGTCACTCCCAAATATGTTTAAGGTAGAACTTGAACCTAAGACCTCTTATGAGGAAACATGTCTCATTGTCACTAGACTATTAATGGTGGTTACATGTAATTTTGTTAACCACTGCAATTAAATTGTGAAACAAAAAACAAAAAAAACTAAATATTGTATGAATTGGAGGTCACAGTAAACTTCTGTGTTAAATTAGAAAGGTGGGATCTCATCCAATTTATTAGCTAAAATGATTTCGAGCAAAACTTTATATGACTAGTTCTTTATTTTTGTAATGTTGTAGTAAATAAAAAAAAGGATTTTTCTAATGACAGCCCTTATGGCTGTCAATAACCTGCATAAAAAAACTTGTACCTTCCATATCAAAAGCCCACCCCCTGAATTTTATGGTAAACGTACAACTATTTTATGTCTGTCATTAGCAAAACCAAAAAAAAAAAATACAAAAATTAAAGAGCTTTTATCATAGCAGTATGTGTGGTAACTCTTGATAAGTTGTGAGTTTCATTTGGACAAATCGTAAATATGCGGAGAGAGATAAAATGAAGAAGAATAGTGTATGTGATACAATTATAAGAAATAAAATGAAGAAGAATAGTGTATGTGATACAATTTTAAGAATGAAAGAGAGAGAGTGTTTAAAATAGATAAATGAAAAAATGCTTCGAATGTAGTGTTTGTTATAGAATTGTTTTTTAAAAGAAAAAAATTAAATCCAACATCATTAAAAAAATATAGATAACCGATCTATTATCTCCTTACCGACCGGTCTTACGTCTAATATGAAAGAATATAAATCGTGTAACACTATGATTATAAGGACATGTGATAATATGATTTGACTCTGACATCTGCTTTTATGTTGTATGTCCTGTACCATTAAACTACTATCCTGAGACGCAAACACTATTGATGAACTATAATATGATACTCTTATCATTCTAATTAAAACACGATTCTGAAAAAAGTTACCTGACACCACAAAAACCCACTCTAAATTATTTTTTTCCCCACCTTTCTCTCTTTGTTTAATATCTTTCTTTTTTTTAACCAATTATTTAAGTTTTTTATTTTTTTAACATTATTATTTAATTTAATTATATCATTTAAGATTACCCTAATAGATATAGATTATTACATAATTATTAAATATTTATATTATTCGGAATTTGAATTATCTTTGAATTTATTATAAAATTTGAATATTCTCTAATTATAATTGAACATGCATCATACGCGCTAGTGAATAATTTATCAAATTTTTAAAAATTTAAAAATAACTAAAATGTTGAGTGGCAACACTCGACGAGAGATGATGGCGTCCGACTTTGTTGATCGCTATATTTGAACAATTTTCGATGGTCGTGTATGAATATTAAAATTGATAAGTAGATTCGGTATGAGAATAGAAAAATTTATCCCTTACAGCATTATTTTTGACTTTACAAATAAATTTCGTATTTATTTTTATAAACATATTAGATGGTGTTTACTTTGTTTTAATATTGAAATACATACGTTTTTTTTTATTATTATTACTATATTACTATTATTATGACTTCTACTAATATATAACATTTATTATTATGATTTTTTTATAAAAAAAATTACAAAATTACATTATATTTGCATTTTGAATATATCATATAAAAGCTAAAACTTTCTTGTGTTTCTATTTTTGTTTTTGTTTTTAATTATTCTCTTGTTGATTTGTGTGAAAATGTTTTATCAGATATGATATAATGATACTATATATATATATATATATATATATTTTTAATAATATAGACTACTTTTTGTCACCAACCATTTAGGCCTTTTTATGCACCTTTTTGCTTTGTTTTTAACTAATTTTTTTTTCTATTTAATTAAAACGCTTAATATGTTGTACTGTTATCTTGATATTGAAACATGATATTAGTTGTTATCTTCTTACTCATTTATTGTTTAATAATAGGTATAAAACAATACGTAAAAGTAAAAAAAAAAAAAAAAAAAAAAGTTGTGAATGCATTTATTTAAACAAACAAAAGTTAATTTTGATCATAATAATCTTTTATATTGTGTTGCAACGTTATAAAAAAAAAGATAATATTTTTCAAATCGATTAAGTTTACTCTATTATTTCATTTTTTTATATTGCTACAATTTGTTAAATTATGTCTTTAATTAACGATATAATGAAAATACCCGTCTATCGGACGAGACCTAAAACTAGTAATCATCTGTTAGAAAGGGGGAAAAGACATTTTTAACACTACATAGGTGCTTGAAACATATGTACCATCTCATTAAAATTGTAATGGCAAAAGACATTTTTAACACTACATGATTAATAGGCCAATGGTGAGCGACCTTAAGGCTAAGAAACGTGTACGTGAATATGTAGTCTTTGATTTGACGAACTGAATAAAAGTTTAATAACAATTTATCTCGAGGGCATTGGCTTTTACCATTAACAACAAATCTTGTCTTATACCTATATACGACACATGAGAGTGTAAATTATGCTTAAAAAACCACATGGACCGAACAATATTGACCCCACTAGGTCCCAAGACGTGCTCATAAGGCCTTCCCATCCGACGTCGAGGGAGTGTGTCGTAGGGTAAAAAAAAATCTTACCAATATTTTACACGAACAATCATTTATACCAAAATGGTTGTTTCTTCATCAACTACTAACCATATGACAGTTGAGCAAGTGAAAGCTACAATCTTTGGAGATATTAACGAGAACATCAAGTATAAGGAAGACGCTCGTGATGTTGCTAACAGCATTTTGAAGATAAAGATTGCAAGCGAACGTATAATCGAAGGACTACGAAAGGTGGGCAAGGCAACTTTCCCGCTTGAAGAAATTTAAATTAGTTATCTTCAAGACAAGTGTAGGAGGATAACTTAAATTGGACAACAAATTTACGATGTTGTGGCCTCGTTGGAATACAAGGTAGATACTGCTGAAAGAGTTATTTCGAATCTTGTTGAGCTTAAAAAATAATAAACGACTTTATTATAATGTTTTATTTAGCTATCGTAATGTTTTATTTAGCTAGCGTAATGTTTTTTTTTAGCTTTCATAAATTTTTTTTATAATTAATATTGTAATGTTTTATTTTTATTAATGTATTGTTTAAGTTTTATAAAAATAATAGTTTTAGTTAATGTTGTATTAAAATAAAATATTTGAGAATGATGTGAGAATGATGTATGGATGGTAGGGGGAATTATTAGGGTATTCCTGATGACGTGACAACGAGAATGAGGTGAAAATGTAGTATGAAAAGGAATGGCCTAAGTACCACTTACTATAAGTCTAGTATTCTTTTTGCTTGGCTAGTTGGCTACGGCAATAAGGATCATTAAGGCCTCACTCTATCCTGAACTCGTCATTTCCTCATCTTCACTGCCACATCAGCTTTCTCTCTCCAAGACACATCCAAGAACTACCCCCTCCCTATCATACCCTCTTATTCATCCCATCCCAATTAAAAAATTATAAACCCACACACACATACACTCCCTATACCCCACACACTCTATTTTTTACCTCTTAATAAACTAAAGCATGGCCCACATCTCTCGTCCCAACGTTTCCAAAGCACGACGACTTTCGACGATGACGAGCTCAAGACGATTTGGTGCCTATCTTGACGAGGACGACGGCTTCTTGGACGAGCATATGACACAAGATTGGGAAGGGCTTAAGAGCTTGTTGTATATAGGACTTGGAAAGGGGAAGTTGTATTAGCATGAAGGTCTGTAATTAGAACTGATCTATGAATGCCAGGTTAATTAACAATATGTAACCATGGGATGAGGGGAGTTGGTATGTTGGTATGGGTTGGATTGGTTCAATGTCACCCATTGCCATCGTCCTTCACATGTTTGGAATATATTTTGATATCTCACCAAATTCTCCTATAAGAGAAATTTGTTGATCTCATTCTCAGGCACATATACAATTAAATATTTGAATCATAAATGGGGTTTGAAGAATATACAACCTAGGTGGTACAAGAAAAATTTATATGAGGGGGCAAAATTGAAACTTCAACTTTATAATTTTTAGGAATTTTTTTTTTTTTAAAGAGTTAGAGAATAGTGTTTGATTTTGCATGACCAAGTTAGAAGTTGCCATATTACCCTTAAAAATGAAAAAAGAGTTTTTTTACAAAATCTCAAAAGTTTTGGGTGGACATTGGCCCCTCTTGCCCCATTTAGTACCGTTTGTGCGACCTACTACGATTTATTTCCCGAATAGCATTCAGACTAATTGATTCCCACAAAACAATATTAGCGACCGATTACCACCTTTACAAGAGAAGATGGCATAACTTCTGATCCCTAAACACTAGTTTAGACTTTAGATGGTTAGTGGAAGTATGAAAAACCATGGTTCTTAGTTTCTAGTCACATTCGATGGGAGACATTGATCTGATAGTCTCGTACTCTAGCTAATGATCCTTGATTGATAACTATTTTTACAACGAGTAAATAAATTTCATTGTTATTGATTTTCCAAAAATAAAAGGAATTGATACCGGGACCTTATATATTAATAATAAATTTAACATAACCGTGTATTTAATACTTGTATAGTATGCTATACTATTTGTATATTATGGTAAGTGTATCTAAAACAACGATCCTTTCCAGTTTCCATAAAGAAATTGACATGTTGATTATCGACAAATATATGTACCCTCATGCCTAAGAGAAGATATTGGCATCCACCATGTTATGCAACTATCCAAATTTCCTTTTGGCCCCCCGGACTTATCTTGAACAACTTATTTATTGCTAATTTTAACTTGTATTATGAAAGAAAAGAATGGCCGGTCATAAGATCCATGGGGATGTCTCCATCTTTTTACATTCCATTTATAGTGGACAGAAGAATAAACAAAACAAAACAAAACAACCAACAACAAAGTAACAAAACACACCAGCAAAGTTGTTTGATATATAGCTCGATCAAAAGAACAGAGAGGACGATATATAAATCGATAATATATGGACATTTGACCAAAACCGTCTTGCTCAAATCTGTAAGATGAGATTTGTGGTCTTTTTTAACTTTTGATACTGTTTTTTTCCGGCTTTTGTGTTAGTTTTTGTGCAAGCTATAAACAGTGACGGATTAAGACATTTTGTCAAGTGAGGGTTAAAAAAAATAAATTTTATCACAGGGGTATTTTATTCTTTATAAGGTTGGGTTCTTTCTTCTATTTGAGCCAAGTTCATGTATAAAACATATCAAAATTTCATTGCCGGGCTACAAGTCGTTGGGGTTGGTCTCCCCACCGTTAATACATTGGATCCGCCGATGGCTATATACAAACATATAACCAAATATTAGGAGAGTGACACAAACAAGTTAACAAATTGGTGAAATGTACTAACTATGAAGCCCCTATATATAAAACTATCAAATTAATTAACTCATACAAAGTTAAAAAGCCTTAATTGCATACTACCAAAAGAAGAACGCATCTATATCTACATTGACATTTACACAAGATTATGTCAAAAATAGCAAAAAGGAAGAAAAATTAATGACCAGCCAAATATTAAGTACATGTCTAATCTCTTCCTTCAATTCATTTCCCCACTTTCATCAATTCTTTAACTTGTATCCAGGAATCATGTATGGAGGGATTCACCAGTCCCCTTCTAACTTGCGCATTTCGACTTATTAATATTTTTGGTTAAGCTAGGGTTCTTAGCTAGTACAACCTTCCTTCAAAAAGATTATAGGAAAGTGAAATGTATCTTTTGAAGAAAACTACATAAACTTAACGAACGATGTTCTACCTAGGTTAATTGTGGGAGATCCTTAATTGATGCTTGGAGGATTGATGGATACATACAAGTATACCATTATCGATTAATATTTCTTGTTAAAAGGGAAAATAATAATAATAATAAGTAAAAACAAAGGAAAGAAATATTTTGAAGGGGTTCATATACATGAAAAACATATATATAAAGGGTCAATATATAAAATTATAAATCCAATACGTTGACAAATATAACGGGCTCAATACAGTATTTCATCTATGTACCACTTGTACCTATTGATCTATTTAGATGTTATTTTCTTTTAAGAGGTTCCATTTAAATTTAAATGTTATAAAAAGTTTCTTCCATTTTCTCTTTGAGCATCATTTTCAGTTTTTCACTGTCTTACATATATACCACCTTCTTTAATTAGGGGATATCATCCGTCTTGTAACATTACGCAATCTTAGGTACTGCACTTCTCACATAACGAGGATTTAATATGTACATTTAATAAATTTCAGGGGGCAAAATGGAAACTTTTTTTTTAACAAATCTGCATTACGGATCATTTCCTATTTACTAAATATAATTAACTGAGTAGAAAGACGAATACTAATTTATTAAATATGATATTTTCAAAACGACTTTTTCAATATGTTGACAATATTGAAGAGAACCCTTTTCATATATAGTGGGTACTTTTAGAACATAAATAGTTAATAAAAGAAGAAGAAAAAAAAGTATTGACAACTTTTTAGTACGTACGTCGTTAGTGACAAAATTGTACAAGTAAAAGTTTGGTTCTAAGTCGTTGATTTTTAAGTATGTTAATACTTTTTATAATTAATTAATATAACAACGAATGTCTTGAAAAACTTTGAATGGTTTTTTAACTTTTATTAACACGAGTCGTGCTTTATGTAATTGATTTTATAAAGAACAGTGTTTTCAAACCTGTTTCAAGAAAGTAAACACGTTTATTACAGCAATAATATATATCTACAAATTAAATGCAAGTTTATTTTTGAAATATGAGTGATTTTCTAAGGAAACATTATTGGATCATGACGTGAACTTTTTCAATGTGGCTATATTTTTAGGAAGGAAAATGTTAACTACCCTAGCACTATTAATACTGTCATTAACGTGTATAAAAAATTATATTTTTTATATCAAAGTTTATCCTTAAATTTTATAATTAAAAGTACAACTATTTATGCACGTTAATGACAAATATTATCATTACTCATTAGCAAGACCGTTTTAGAAATGACGATTAGGTTTTGGTATGATAGGATATGTTTGTCATCCATATATGGATTCTGGTTATAAGATATTAAATCCACGAGAGTGTCATATTTTAAAACCTTCTATGGCCATGACTTTACTGACACATGATATAAGTTTCTTTTATGTTTATAATTCATTTTTTCTTTCTTTTTCATGCTTTATTATGTATTTTAAAATAATTATTTATATCAAATCATAATTATAAAATAAATAGTTTTCAATTAAAAAAATATTTTAATTTTTATTATTAACTATCATACATATATCCAAAACTTATACTCATTCTAAATCTTAACCAACCAAACACACCATAAGTGATGGTCTAATATCTTATTCAGATACATCTCTGATATGGTAAGGTCTATCACCTAAAATACTTATGTATCTTTTGATTTGTCTTTTTGAACCATTTATATTTTGTTCCTCTCATATTATTAAAATTTTAAAATATGTCTCCCTAGACCGTTTTTGGTATAATGAGGATATGACTTATATCAGGAAATGATATAATGGGGATATGATTTTTAAAGTTTTAATAACCTAGAGGTTTGAAAATTATGATAGCTTAGAAAGGTCAAGAAAAAGTTTGATGGTATAAAAAGGAACAAATGAAAAAATAGATAATATTTTTGACAATCAAACTTTATATAATTTATTGTATTAAGAGCCTTATACAATTGCAAGGGATCAAAATGATACTAGAAATGAAAAAGGTGAGAAAAGTATAGTGTGATCACGTATGGTAGTCAATAAATTATAAGGAAAACAATTCCAACTCATATAAAAAAAACCGGTAAATCGGAAGGAACCATCTGATCCCTGGTACCATTTTGGTACCTGTCAATCTCATCTCGTAAGAGACATGCGTCTATAAAATACCTTCATTTAAAACTGCACATGCTAAAAGTTGAACCCCCGCCAATAGGTTTTCACATGTGTAACCGGAAGTTTCAAAAGCAACAGGTACCGATTGATATACTATCAATTCCAACTCATATATATATATATATATAAATACTATAATAATAAAACTCGTGAATTCTTTGTATCTTGGTAGATCCTACTTTTCTAGCACTATATCAATAACATGTCATGTTAGTAATAAATTATTACGATTCATCAAATAATACATAGAAAGGGTACATTTAAATATCATTTAATCTGATACCTGGCCTAATTTCATAGATTGATGAAAAGGTATTTGGGAAAACTTTAACCCATATTAAATGGCCAAAGGGCAAGTTGGGTTTGCCGGTAAGACACGGCCGCTAATCGCAGCTGACCAATTTGTTCGGTCCCATCCTTAATAATAATGACCTTTCTCAGTGGAGCTTGTATTAGTTGTTACCTAGTACATATGTTTTTCTTTTTCTTTTATCCAAAAAGGGTAATTAGGATTATGAATTAAAACGGGTTATTAGTGATTAACGAATCAAGTAACGCGAACACTTAATAATAATCACATCCACAAACACCAAATATAAAACAAATTAAGGAAATAAGAAATCACAAGAACAATAAAACACAAGACTTTAATGTGGCTTTGTGCAATCATCAAACTTGAATGACTGATTTAATCCAAGAGCCAAACTAACTACAATAGTATGAGTCTAATATATTTAGGAAGAAGAAACTTGATGTCAAATCTGCCTAAAACCACATATCTGTTTAGCTGCCAGCTCAAGTTCGATTTCGTGAACTCTTGTATGCGTTCGCTAACTCTAGTTCATGTTGCGGACTAAACTCTGACCAAAACTTCACCGGCTCGGTTTTTTTTTTTTTTTTTACGGTTCTACATATTCACACCTAAACAAGCTGGTCCTGCGCTCAAAATCTGTGTGGCCGTATGCCTTTCCATTACTCGTAATAGATTATTCATATTATGAGTATCATTTCTGACTAAACATGCCAAAAAACAAGATAACCATTTTTTAAGTGTTTTTCAAATTAAATTTATTTTAAGGACTTACCACACATCCTAAACCTACCACTAATCACTGTCAACATCAACAAAAAAGAAAAAAGAAAAAAAAAAACAAACTTCCGCTCGTTACCATTCGTGACCCCAACCACGGATGCCCCCATAACGAGCTGACCACGAGGCAGCCCTAGTGATGTTGACTCGTAGTTTGTCCGTTAACGAGTCCACCACACTGTGAGTCCTCTAATGACCAAAAAAGACGCCTTTATATATTATCAAATTATCTAAATTAACATGTAAAATAACTAAATTTTAGTCCCGTCTACATATATACTAGTAGGTTAAAATAACAACATTAAAATATTAGAATTGTTTTTTATGTCTAGTGATATATTAGACATGCATATATATTTTTTAATTGAACTTTTTATTGTCATTTAAATACTATTTTTAAGAGTTAACTGAAATTGTTTGTATTCATAAAATATTCAATCTTATTTTAATTTACACTAGATGGGTACCCACGCGACAATACACAACGTGCGAGGTGCCGTGGTGATGATAATTTCAAACCAAACATTTGTGTAAGAAATTGATAGTATAGTACCAGCTAATGTTCCGATGAGTTAAAAAATTATTATTAATTTTCATAATTAAAAATTATAAAAATAAATTATAATCAATTTATAAAATATAATAAAGTAAATTGATAATTAAATAAGGTAATTGTATAAGAAAGAAAGTTGACTAAACGAATAAGAAAAATATAATTAATAAAAAAATTTTTTTTAACATTAATTAATAAATTAATAGGGATATTATAAATATATCAAGTTTTGAAGATTTTTGGATAAAAAGTTAATTTTAAGTAAACTAAGCATTTGATCGGTCTATTGAAAAGTTAAAGTCCTTCGTTGGTTAATTGAAAGTTAAGCCAACTAGATCTTTTATTAATATATTAAGACTAGTACCGATATCATATATGCAAAATTTGTCAATAAATAGTTTAGAATCATCTTTATAAACCATATTAATATCATATATACCCAAGTTAAATATGTCGATATGCTTCATCTCTTTGCACAACCGTTTTATTGGACAATCTGATGATAGATGTTACAAGGAATGAAGAATGATGGGTGTCTAAATGAAGAGGAGTTTGGCTAGATGGGAACGACGGGTGTGTCATGTGTGCTTGGATTCATAATAAATGAATTGTATTTTTTTTTTTAACGACTGAATTATCATTAATAACTAGGCTTTAAGGCCCGTGCGATGCACGACCAGGGTCGATTTTGAGGACGATTTTTTAACACGTGTGTGATGTAGATGATTGTGTAGAGATGAAGTAATTAGAATGAAAGAAGAGACGTAGTGACATCAAAGGAAGCTTAGTCAATTGCACTTAATCATGGTTTAATATTAGGCATACGATACATCATGAGATGTGTTATAATTAATACAATTCTCTATGTTGATGCCACCCAAGTTTCAATAACTTCCTACGGAGTGTTACACGGGCAAAGTGACGGTTAGTTCGCTTATATGCATACCATTTTAATAAAAGATTAAGAGCAATAAAAGAAAATAGGCTAAACATATGCTTATATTGGAAGAGAGATCTTGTCCAAGATTTCTGACCGACTGTAGTAATAAAATGCATCAAGATTTTGTGTTAGCGACTATATGATTCAAAAAGATAAATAAATACATTATCTGGTCATCCTAAACTTATATTTCATACAATATCAGATGTCATTGCATATCTCAAAAGAATATGAATCATCAACACCATAATTTCAATACACTAAACACGTTGAATTCAAAATTGATTTCTAAAGCTTGCAATCTAATTTTTATATTTGTCCCATGAATAATAACATACCTTGCTGAAGTGGATATTAAGACCCTATTGGCCTAAACTTGCACTGTGAAGAAAGCCATGGTTTAGGATAAACATAGACATCAATTGGTACCATTTGATTCAGGTTTCTATAAACTTGTTCTTCAAATCTTCCAACACATGCTGCAAATCATACCAAAAAGAAACTGTCAATTTTAAATACCATAAGCTCCCAGTCAAAGATATTCAACGTAGAACTAAAAGGCTATACCATTAATAGAGAGGGAGAGCAAGCGGGTGACGATGGTAGCGGTAGACCGACGGTGGTGGCAGACCGTTGTATATTAATCACTTAGAACCAAAAAGCTATATTTATAGTTTATAGGAGTGATGGTGATCATACGTACGTAATCACTTCTAAAGGGTGGAAGTTCATTCCACTTTCTATTCTAAAACCGTTATTGTATTAAAGGAGTTCCATTAAGTAATACTTGCATTAAAGGAGTTCGACATTAATGCATGTGAACTTCATCTTCTAAGCCGATTAGCTTGCCATCCTTTGACCATCATTAAGTAATAACCGCATTTAAGGAGTTCTAGATTAATGCATGTGAACTTCATCTTCTAAGCCGATTAGCTTGCATACGGAACAATCATCAACACCATGATTTTCCATTTTTAACTACTATGAATGATGATTAGTAAAAAACTTTTTTACCACCATGACTTTAAGGGAGTAAAGACATTCGTTGCAAAATTGATTGCAAATTACATTTAACTTTTAAGGTATATTGATGAATAATATTTGTTATTAAAGTTGTGAGTTTGATAGGTGAAGTGTCATAAGTCTTTATACTTTTATTATAATCACAATAATAATTTTGTTGTTTCCATAAAGCTAGGATAAACTTAAAAAAAAAACAGACACACACATATATATATATATATATATATATATCATTATTAACTTATTATTATTATTACTATTATGAGATATGGTTGGGACAAATAAATAATTTAACAAAGATAGATAACCTATTGAATTATTTTAATTTAGAACAATGATCTTAAAATTAATAAGATAATAATATGTGAGCCTTCAATCATCCAGTTATTTTGATCTATTAATCTAGAGTAAGAAAAACCGAACCGAAAATAATATATTAATATAAAAAAAGCCGCTTTGGAAAAAATAAAAAACCAAAAAAAATAGAGTTAGTTAAGTAAACTACTAGACGAATGTCCGCGCGATGCGGCGGTGATGGTGGTGGCGACGGCGAGTAGTGTAGGCTATTGATGTAAATGTTATTGATGTAAAATGGGTGGTGTAGTTATTTTAGGAGTTAAGGGGTAGATGTTGTAAATTAATTTCATTAAGGGTATTTGTTGAGTCCTATTATGTTGAATAGATTTGGTGATGACAATCTGATAAGAAACACTTAGTAATCTTTTGGTTTTATATCCGATCTGTAAGACTAGCCAATCTGAATCTGTACCAGATTGGATTGTCTGATCTGTAACAGATCGCACTTCCATGTAAATATTGTACATCTTCTGGAAGTCTGTATTCATGCCAAGCTGC
>JAOXNX010000026.1:24876334-24886361 GCA_028566075.1 Solidago caesia | reverse complement strand
CCAAAAAGGGGGTTCATTAAGGACAATTGGGTCATTTCGCATATCTTTTTTTCAACACTTTCTAAAAATAAGAGGGGTTAGAATTTTTATAAAATAATATAGATAAGGAAATATAAATAAATAATACTAAATTAAAAAAACCAAGACAGTATACACACATATATATACATATATCACACGTAACTTATCATTTACTTTCGCTTATGTTTTGTTTTATTACTCTACACTCGTCTCAAATTAAGTAAATATAAATCTATTGCATGCATATTAGCTTGAGATTATCAACACGTGTAATAAATATATCTATGAAAATGATTCTAGAAAATTTTCTTATGAATTTGGTGAGCTTAATTAGCCAAAGTCAGATTTTATGGTCAATCAAAGGTTAAAGGTTTTCTCCAAAGTCGGATATATTTGTGATTTTACTTTTACAAGCAGCAAGCGTGCACACACATGTTTGCATAAAATATCTATCTATGATAAGCTAATAAATTTAAGTCAGATATTTATTTATATATATATATATATATATATATATATATCCATCACAACTTAAAATTCAACTGTTTTGACATTAAATATTGCAATAATGGTATGCATAGTCAAGAAACTACAATTGTTACTCTTTGTATGGGAATTCAATTCCACACATCGTGATAAATGACATATAGTTGAAGTTTCTATAACAAAATCAATAAAAGAACTCAAGACTCTTAGCTTCTTTTGGGCGTCTTCCCAAATTTTTGTATTGAGTGACACAAATGGTGCTCTTTTAAGTTATAATTCTGTTTCTTTATCTTGTTTGTATTTTTTTGGATGTTTTTCTAGCTTCTCGCTAGCTTTTCCTATCTTAATATAATATCAATGTTAAAAAAAAAAATAAAAAAAATAAGTCATATTCTAATGACATCAACATGTAGTTTACATTTACCTGCCTTTTAAGGTGTTAGGTTGAGAGGTAAGGACCATGTGATGTATGTTACATATGCATTAATTAATTATTGAAGTTTTTTTCCCCATGAAATTAATTAAATCTATAATAAAAATCGTATTAAAATATGAAATTTGTTAATCATAGCTTTCAGGGCCATAGCTAACTCGTAGTAAAGTGTTGTACATGATTGTTAAAAATTATTTTTAGCAGTGGTTTTTTTATCTGCGAAATTTTACTGCTTGTTAATGTCTAAAATTAGCGAAATTGTGTATATATATTCAAATATACTTTATCTTTTTGTGTTAATGTTTTTGATCATTTGTATGAAGACCTTTAATGTAACTTCATAAAAAACATTGTCATATGCAAATGTTGGCACTACAAGGGGGCATGTTTGTCATGTAGCCATCCTACAATAACTTCATATATCATTTGTAGTTTTCTTCAAACACATAAAAACAGGAAGGAATATGTATGCAACCTAAGACTTTCTGGAATGGTAAAGTTGTGTCACGCCCCTTTTGGGGATTTTTTTTTTTTTTTACTTTATATATTTATTAATATATTATGTTTGTGTGTGTGCAGAAGAGGGGCGCGGGCGTGAGATTTGGAAAGTTTACAAAACAATTTCACAAATATTCATGCAAAAAGTGTTGCCATGTGTATGTGTCACGCCCTTTAAAGGGCTCATTCCCAATAGCCTAAGAGTCTACTTCAGTCTTCAACTGTTAGGCCTTAGTTTGTTTTTTATAAGAGGTTTATATTTAAATCTAGATAACACTTTTGAATGATAAAAGGTAGTCATAACATCTGAATTTGAATCAATTTAAACTTTTTATTTTTTTTATAACATCTGAACTAAATTTATACGCATATGGTTACAACGATAAATTAAGAAAATGTGCCTAAATTTATATACATATGGTTACAAAGATAAATTAAGAAAATGTGCCTACACGCTACTTTGAATACCTCTAACAGAAACAAAAAATTGAGAGATAAATAAATACCCCACAACAATTAATAACAATTTATAAACATAAAAGTTCAAATATATAATAAACATACACAAGAATTCATAAAAACAGGTAATTTGTGTTTTTTTTTTTTTTTAACATTATTGTTATAAAAGAAATTTTATTAATTCATTCATTGCATTTAGGCCGGCAATTTTTATCAAAATCCTTTTAAATGAGTTTATTTGGGTCTTTTATTTTTCTTATTGGGTTAAATTGGACTATTGAAAATAAACTAAATGGGTTTAATTGGGTTGATTGTAAATTAATTAAATTAACTGAACGGGTCCAACAGGTATGGAATGCGGGTCGAGCGGGTCTTTTATCTTTCAGAAAAGGTATTTGCTTTATGGGTAACCAATAACAGATACGTATCAATCAATATAATAATATTATCATCGTTTCATGGTAACAGATAAATATCAAATTGACATTCTTATGCACTGCCATTGTGATACTATCAATATACCTGCCACTGATAATATCAAATTGATTGCTCGCATATAGTCTATAAATTATTACGCTAGGGTATATATATATATATTTTTCATATATTTTATTTTATTTTTAATTAAATTATATAGATTTAAGGGAATAGATATTATTATGTAAATTATGGATTTTAAGTTCAATTAATTATTTAATTTACATTTAGGCATTGTAATTAAATTGTTACTTGTTATTTTGGCTGACGTCCATATTCATGTACGATTGTTATTTTGGCTGACGTCCATATTCATGTACGATTGTTGTAAAGTCAGGGTAGTATTTACTAGGGCTGTCAATAAACCCGCCAACCCGAAACCCGACCCGAAAAAAGCAGGTTAGGGTTGGGTATTTTCGACCCGTCAACCCACTAACCCGCCAACCTGTTTTTTTTTGGGTCGGGTTAGGGTTGGGATTTTCGACCCACGGGTCGACCCGCCAACCCGCCATCTTTTTAAACTAATTCTTTTAAAATATATATATATATATACATTATATATGTAATCTGCTGAAAATATTAAGTCTGCCAACCCGACGTGGGTCGACCCGATTGACAGCCCTAGTATTTACAAGATTAAAAATGTACTTTAAAGCCCCATAATGGTTAAAACAGAAGCGATATTTATCAACAAATGACAATTATTTTTATAAAAAATTTAACAGGTCGACTTGGTCCGAGCCGCACCCAACCCGCTTTGACCCGTGCCCATTTGACCTGTTTTCGTAAAATGACCCGTTTAGACCCGTTACCCAAACACGCCCGACCCATCCATTTTGCCAGGGCTAATTGCATTAAATAATATCACGCCGATCAAAGTTTGTGTCTACATCACCACAAATTTGCAATTTGCTCTCATAAACTAATCCATTTTTATACTTTTTCTTTTTTTTTCATTATGTTTGCAAAAGCACAAATATTTGAGAAACAACATATTGAGATACCAAACCAAAATCAACAAAATCAAACCAAAAAGTAGGTTCCAAAAATGAGCCTACATCAGGTTGTAACCACAAATTCGGAATTTAATCGAATAGACCGGATATGCAATCCTACCTCAGTGTCTTTTATTTGGTTTTAGAGGTTATCACACTTTGTTTCACGTCTTAAACATTTTGAGGTTTTTCAGAGTTAAGACATTTGGATACAGAAGAAAAAACAAACAGGTCTTGATCTGAAAATCCTCTGACCTTAGTATTATTTAAAGGAATTTTTGTTTTCATCCATGATGACCCATGGTCTCTAGGTTGGTGACCTCTATTGCACTTAGGAGGGATACATGCTTGAGGTCGGCCCAAGTGGGAGTCTACGTCAAGATAATGAAATGCCTTAGTTCATTATTGATGAGATCAAACACAATTGCTATCTTGCGTAAAATAACAACCATATTCAATTCTTTAAAAAAAATAAAAAAAAAAATTTACTTGCCAAGCCCTAATTATTTCAATTCTACTAAAAATAATAAATAAAAAAGGATAGTGTGGTTATTTTAAGGGTTGAAGGATTCATATTGTAAATTATTTCATTAAGGGTATTATAGGTATATTAGGTGGAGATATTTAAATTAGTGAATAAAGAAGAGGGGTAATATAGTCATTTCAAAGTCTGAATGTGTTAAGAGAGTTGCTATTTTATGTAGGAGTAAAGATAAAGATATATACACATATAAACATGCCCTCTAACTGCGAGCAAATTCTTGCATGTGTACAACTACGTGTATATAAACACAAACACGCCCTCTAATTGCATGCCACTTAGTTTAACCCAAGCTTTATCCTAGTAAGTTTCGGGTTATTTTAACATGTTTAATTATATAGGTTCTGGTTAAAATAAAACAAGTATTAAGGTAAAACAAATAAAACAATCATATTCTCTTAAAGAGAAATCATTGTGCATCATGAAAATCTCTGTGCATAATTGTATATACTTGTGTTCTATGAATCTTCATGCATCAGTTTTATCATGATCTAATGGTTAAGATTTTATCTTATTTGTTTTACTTTAATACTTGTTTTACAATAATCAACCCTTAATCCCTAACTATATATAACCCAAAGTTCAAGTTTGAAAAGAAAGGGACCAATTTTGACTTTTTGAGTGGGCCTACAAGGAAATTGATGGAAACAGTCCTACTCCTACCTCAGTAGGCTAAAACGATTAGAAAAATAGGATGAGCCAAGGCCCAATTGTTTAAATTTTGTTGAAATTTTGGTTCAGGCAATTCAAATTGATTTTGATTTATTCATTAGCAAAATTCGTGTATATTTCAACTAGAGTAATGATATATATGACTAATTTAATAGACCTAAATATATGTCTAAAAATTTGATGTTAACACATAGATTCTCCTTTTTAATTTTAACTTTTGATCTGATATGTGTCAGTATCAGAATTTCAAAATTTTTGAATTTTAACTATAGTCTTCAAAATTTCAAAATTTTAAAACACGTCAAAAATTTAGCAATAGAGTCCAAGACAAAACAAATGGATTTATCGATCCAACTTAGTCATTAGTGGTTTGTATTCATTATACCTTAGAACATCTCTTAGAGTGAAGGGAATGCAGCAAGATGGAGGAGTGGTACCTAGACTTGTACAAAAACGGGTTTTGACCCGACCCGAAACCCGACCCGGGTTTTGGTCAACGGGACCAAAACCGGGCTTGACCCAACCCGACCCGGTTTGAACCCGGTTTTGGGTCAAACTTTGACCGGGTTTTTTGACCAAAAACCGAACCCGACTCGATTTCTACCCGGTCTCAACCCGATCCCCGGACCCGAAAACCCAACCCGGTTCCAACCCGGCGGGTTTTCCAAAACCTGAACCGGTTTTGGTCAAACCCGGGTTTGACCGGGTTCGGTTTCGGGGTTTTTTTCGGGTTCGGTTTTTTTGTACAAGCCTAGTGGTACCATGTGGTACCCACAAGCTACACAAGCTCCCCCCTCTAAGTGAGTCGGAGATGGCAAGGGATGGGGAAAATGAGATGGAAAGTGGGATGGCCAGACCTTCATACTTTTCATCTTGCTCTTTCTCCCTCACTTTTCATTACTTTTTTTTTTTCCTTCTAAATTATAAAAAAAGAGATGAAAGATGAAAAGAGATGACCATCGCTTGTAAAATGAGATGGATGATGTGGAAGAGAGAAAAAAAATGAGAGATAGAGATGGAGAAAAGGTATTCCCTCCATCCTTAGGGGGCATTCTCCTTGCAGTTTTATAACCGAGAAATAATTTCTTGCTAGACGGCTAGACCAAAGACAGTAGACAGGCAAAGAGTGAAGCTTCCAAACAACAAGAAGCTTTGTAACCTGACTAAGAACTTTAGCACGGTTTTTATAAAAATGTAAAAATGTTCACTTACAAGAAAACTTGGTCGAAAGATAAGCCTATTGCAGTATCCACACATATTGAAAATTTAGCAGGAGTTCTGGACATGAAAAACATTCAGTAAATGAAAATAATGTTCACTAATCATTTCAAAGTGACAACTGAAATCGGAAATAATACCAATGGTTTGTGTTGCAAAAATACATTATTATTTCAAGCGAGTTAATCGCTATAACTATAAACAGTTAACACCACATGGGTGTTGCCATACGAGAATACAAATACAGAACACAAATAACATCTATTGTAACTTCAAATTTTCATAAGATAAAATAACGTCAAGTATTACAAGTCTCAACTATCTAACCCTAACACCAACACTTCTGACAGTTGAGCGGGAATGATGGCAAAATTAGAAAAAGAAATGAGAACGAAAGAGTACGCCTCACATCAATGTTAATGCAAATCATCTCACAAGTGGTATGAGCAAGTACTCGGCATAGAATAACTGCAAATACAACAATCAGTTTTGTTATGGCAGATATGAATAGTGGAAGTTTAAGTATAGAATTCCATGTCTAAAAAACTAATGATAGTTGTGTTTTAAAGACAAAGCATATATCCAAAATATGCTAAACTGTTACCTGCCATATGAACATGTAAAATGAGGTTATCGCTGATTTGCTCTCCAAATCAACCGACTTGGCACGACCCCACAGAATTAGACCAAGAATCGCATGACCCAATACCTACATCAATTAAAAAATTAACATCATTATAAAATATGTCTACCAGCGTTCACCTTCAAGCCAAATGGACGATACTAGACCACTTCTCACTTCAAGACTCAAAAATCTTTTGAGCAACCGATCTCCATAAAACTTATTACAAATAGGGCTGTAAACGAGCCAAGCTACTCGCGAGCTACTCGAGCTCGACTCGTTAAAATCTCAATTCAAGCAGAGCTTAAACGAGTTTGAGCCTAATTTAAAGCTCATTTAGTAAACGACCTAGAGCTTCAGACACTAAACTCACGAGCTTAAACAAACATGTTATTACATTTATATAAAATAATATAATATATTATATAGTTATGTATTATATAATATTACATATATTTATGAGTGATGCAACTCAAATCTAATATTTCTACATATTTTTATAATTTAACTTATCTAAACACAATTATATATAAAATTAAATAACTAAAAAATAAAAAAATTTATTAAACGTCCAAACTCGACTTTAGCTCGAACTTATAAGAATCCACACAAGCCGAGCTCTAAACGAGTTGAGGGCGAGCTCAGCTCGACTCGTTTACAGCCCCAGTTACAGAAAAGAAAATGTTGGTTGATTGGTTACCAAATTCATATCGACTATATTTTGCTACAACTTTGACACACCCACCATTGACTCTTAATAAGTCAAGCTAACAACATTGACCATTTCAACTTCAAAACTATATGGGTTTGAGGGAATAGTTAAATAACTTGAATAGAACTCCAAAACGGATACTACATATAGCAAAAAAGCCGGTGCAAATTTGTAACAATATCCATATCAAATCCAAATTTCAGTACAGATACGTTTGAGCTCAAAAGTAAAAGTGTAAAACAAAATTTATAAGAGGCAATCCATTACCGTTATGTATCGGCTCCAAAGGAAGGGAGATGACGCCCCAACTAGGATGGCAACACCATAAGCCACTTCAAGCAATAAGATACAAATCCAAAACACCTGTAAAAAGTCTTACTTAACTGGGTGCATTGTTAAATATTGCCAAAAACTTGTATCATTAAAGTGTATTTGGTAGGAAAGAGTGTAAAGACTAACCCGTTTTTGACCCATACGAACCGTAAACGATTGAATGCCAAAAATCTTGTCTCCAACAATATCGGGTATGTCCTATCAGTATCACAGTACCATGGGACAACCAAGTACATTAGTAAACACTCTAACTTCCAACATTTGAAAGGAATATAAAGATCTGACAACTGTGAAATTGCCTATTAAGTAACAATAAATGGATAAAGGAGTTTACCTTGAACAATGCTATTACAACAGAGAAGAAACTCATGAATCCGGTTGCAAATATTACAGGCTTAGGGAACACAGCGAGTCTTCCGTACACAAAAGTCTAGAAATTAGATAGGTTTAGTAATCAAGTGAATGTAAACACATTGCAATTATCATATTTCCTACAGTTAGGGAGATTGGTTTACAAGATTACATGAATGACAAGATTGCACAGGGCATGTCAAATGGAAGTGTTCAATTATTAGTCAATATATCCTACCTATCCTACAACAATAGGAAATGAAGTGCATAAAGATTTATACCACTATTCTTTGAAACTAATAACATTCAGAGGTTGCAATTTCAACATATTTACTTATGAATAGTGTGATTTGGGTTACTTAGATTGGTAGCTACTAAAGTAAATTGGTCAAATCAGCAGAAAGGTAAAACAGGTTCAAAGTCATCTGAAGTGTATTTTTAATTCAAACGAAATCCGAAATTAATTTGTTCAAAGATTTAGATTATTATTGTAATAATATTGAACTTCTAATCATAAACAACACAAATTATTTACAATAAACTTTAAATGAAGGTAAATAAAAGTGTTAGCAAGCTAATCCTTTGCGACACATACTTAAGCATGACCCGTCATGCAACCTGCCCACCATGCTACCTCTGATCACAATGGATATGTACAAAGATTTAGCAAAATGGGATGCTGGTTACTAGGCAATGAAATGGTGCTATTTCAGTGGGACATCACAAAATGGAAATGAGTGCACATTTCAGAAGGCGGGGGAATAGAAAAGAGCTGTAACGAGAAAGAGGGTACCTGAATGTGCAAGTAAAATGCAATTTGAACTATTATAGCTCGTACAGCTAGAATACACATTGCTGCCACGAGAGCAAATCGCTTCCATCTCAACATCGGTATCTAAAATTCATGCATTTCTTAGGAAGCAATGATAATAACTGATAATATAATTGATATAAGTGTATAACAATGAACAAATTTTCTTTGAATCATCAAATAGCTTCTTCCTTATAGGGAAATAACATCTGCCCATTCTAATCCATATAAAGATACAATTTTGTTTCCGGTTTTAAAGGGAGAGCGGATAAGAAAAGTACATTTTAAAAAAAAAAAAATTCTGTGTTATGTAAGACCCCATCTTGAATTCTTAAGCAGTCAGTGACATCATTAAATCAGAACAAGAAACAGAAAGCGGTAAATTCGTAGGGGCTTATATAATGGCGTCTTTCATTCCATATAAAATAAATGTTGGAACACTTTAGCATTTTTAGGTGACACAAATAGTTTCTGACAAAATGCACAAAACTCAAACCATCTTTGTAGTTTCGGATGAAAAGGAAGTTCTACGTGAGAAACTCACATTAATTGAGTATGCCGTCCCGAGAAGAAAACTTATGAAAAGTGCCCAAAATAAAGGCCACGAACGGACAATCCATCCAAGCCAGAAACTCTGTGAAGTAGAATAGTAAAAGATATTATAAGTTAAAGATGTTTCCTAAAACAGCTTGTAGAACTGGGAATAAGAACAATGCATGCTAATCAAACTACATACTTAAAAAGGTTGAAGCAAACCTACGAATCCTGAAACTACGACGACTATTCTTGTTCTAGACAAATTGACAAAATGGAACAAAAATAGTAGTGAAAAACTCAGTTTAAAGTTCACTTACCATGACTGCAAATAAGGATACAATGATAATGCCAGTTTTAACAGAGTATTCTCCAGATGCCAATGGAAGATACGGTTTGTTAACCTGAGAATTACAAAAAAAATATATAATAATCATTGTGCATCTTCCCCATGGGCCATTTAACTTTCCAATAATATCGTAGGTGAAAGCTACCTTGTCTATTTCTATATCAGATAGCTGGTTCAAGCCAACAATATATATATTCATAAAGAAGGCAGCAACAATAGCCTGAAAACTCGATGCAAAGAAATCAAATTAATTTGGAAGTTATTCTTAAGAAAATTAGGACCAAGCAATTAACTTGTTGACCATTGCATTTGACCTTTTGTTCTAAACAAACCACCATCCATGTGAAAATGCAAAGAGAAACACTTAGGGCGCGTTTAGTTGTGAAAAATGTTTTCTAGTTTCCATTTTTAATTTTCTAGAAAATGGAAGAAGTTTTGCATCTCTAGAAAACAAATGAAAATTTTGAAAACGCGTTCAAAACTAGAAAATGCTATTTT
The DNA here is from genome assembly GCA_028566075.1 of Solidago caesia. Classification (NCBI taxonomy): domain Eukaryota; kingdom Viridiplantae; phylum Streptophyta; class Magnoliopsida; order Asterales; family Asteraceae; genus Solidago; species Solidago caesia. The sequence continues at coordinate 24,876,351 of JAOXNX010000026.1, read as the reverse complement.
CATTTTCCATATTAGAA
>JAOXNX010000026.1:24841959-24853778 GCA_028566075.1 Solidago caesia | reverse complement strand
TTTGTAATTTCTCGACTTTAGGTCCTGAAAGTGCAAAACGGGCCAAGTTCAGGGACGAAAAATGTAATTTACCCAAATATTTAATATGTTCTTACTAAATTAACTTACACTAACCATGAGCCTATTAAATAACCAAATACCCTTAATGAAATTAATTTACAACATTTATCCATTAACTTCTAAAATAACTACACTACCCCTTTATACATCAATAACCTACACTACTCGCCGCCGCCGCCACCACCACCACTCACCGCCACCACCAACCGTCGCCGCCACCACCACACCGCCGCTACCACCAGAGCCATCGCATCACGCGAGCAGCTATATAGTAATTAATAAAACTTGGCACGTACAATGTTGTAATTCATTCGTATCAATCGATATCTTCATGATCTACAGGCAAATGGGAAAGTATTTTGTGCTGGTGGCGATCTCACATCTGCCTATACATTTGAAGCTCTGGGTAAGCATAAATTTATATAACATTTATAGGAAAACGATCAAACGCATGAAAACCATGTCTTTAATTTTACTTTTAACAGGACATTGGAGTTTTGGGGCGAGCTATTACAGGAAAGAATATTGTTTGGACTATGTACTTGCAACTTATAAGAAGCCAATTGTGGCAATTCTAAACGGAGGAGTTATGGGGGGAGGTGTTGGAATGTCAATACATTCAACATTTAGAATCGTTACAGAGAATACGGTATGTGTCTATATGTAACGTGTTATAACTCGTAAAATAATGACATGCACCAATTTTGATGATGTGCCTATTTATATGATTGTCATATTAGTAAAAATACTTGTTACTTGATGAAAAAGTAGTAATCAAAGACATACTACAGTAGATACTAACATAAACTTTAATAAAAATTTGAAAAGTTGAAAATACATAATAGCAAAATGAGACATGTTTAATACGTTTTCATGCAATGTTAATGTTCCCTTTTAATTTGAGGCACAACTATTAGTACATGTACTAACACAATTGAGATAGTACATATATAACAAACCTTAATTAATTATGTTACCCTAAACCCCTTCTATTTTGTAGTTCCAAATGTGCAATTGTTTGCGATACATTTATCTTTTAATTAACATGCTCTCCTTGAGATTGGAGTAGATTTTTGCTATGCCTGAAGCAATAATTGGACTATTTCCTGACGTCGGTGCATCTTATTTTTTGTCACGACTTCCAGGATTCTTCGGTAATTTCAACTAAATTAATGTCATGTTTTAACATATATATATAATGCATGTATAGTTGCTAGTGTAGATTAAATCATGAATTAATCATACTTACTTAGGAGAATACATTGGACTGACTGGTGCTCGATTAAATGGAGCCGAGATGGTGGCATTTGGTCTTGGAACTCATTTTGTTCCGTCCAAGGTACTCATCTTATCTCTTTCAGTGTGATAATCTATTTTGTCATAAAACGTACTGAGCTTCTGGAACGTACTTAATCCCAGAACTTACAATCTATGGAGAATGCTCTTGAAAAAATGATTGCCTCATCTGATGAACCAAGTGTAGCTACAATGTCCATGATTATCAACAAGTTTGCCCAAGAAGTAAATGTTAAACAAGATAGTCCGTATGCTAGGTACATCATATATAGTTTCAAGTTATGTTAACATTCTTGTGACCTTATTTTATTAGAAAGAAACTAATTATTTTATTAGAAAGAAATTAATTTAAATAAGATATGTCTCGATCTTGATTTTATCCTAATTGACCAGGCTCACCATGATTAACCAATGCTTCTCCGGAGAGTCATGTGAAGAAATATTATCATCGCTGGTAAGTTTATTTACTACAAATTAACCTATATATAGTTGTATTAATTGTATACAATTATACTTTGTATATTCTCGTATTCATCTTATAGGAACATATCGCTATACAAGTTCAAGAAAAGTGGATCCACGACGCAATAACATCGATGAAATCGGCCACTCCATTGGGTCTGAAAATTTTCTTGAAGTTGGTATGCTACTAGATAATTAATTCCAAGATTAAGAGCATAGTCCTCATATATAGATTCTTCAACTTCTTGACTGTTATCTTTACTCGTATGACAGATAAGAGATGGTCGTTCCAGAAATCTCAAACAATGTCTTGAGATCGAGTATGTTGCCATTTGCCACCTTCTAGGCAGAAGTATTAACAATGACTTCTACGAGGTTGCTCCATATTTTGCACAAATATTTTAACGATGAGCATATATACTTTTCATATCACTTAAACTTACATGCTTAGAATGTTCGATAAGCAGGGATCTAGAGCCATGTTGATCGACAAAGATAAGAAACCTCGGGTAAATAAATTTATCTCAGTCTAATGGTTGTGATATCTAAAAAATAAAACTAACAACAACATAAGTGTGTTAAACTTTTGATAATCGAGTTCTGTTTTTAAACTTCAAACTTGACATTTATCTTGTGTCAATATATTATATAGTGGGCACCTTCGAAACTTGAGGGAATTAGTGACGAAATGGTGGCCAAGTGTTTTTCAAGAACTTTTGGTGAAGATGAGGATTGGGTACCTTTACAGCTTCCATCAAGACAAAATGACGTTGATGCAATTTCTTCAAAACTCTAAAGTTTTATGCTCCTTTCTTGTTAACCTCACGGTTCTTAAAGACGTGTTCGTTAATCCTTGAAAAACATGACGTGTTTAATTAATTAAGCCAACTCCTATATATATATATAATTTGTAATTTTGTGCTTTAGAGTTTAATATGTTATGTTGGTCAAAAAGTTATAATTAAGCTCTTTATTACGATCCCACAATATGAAATTAGTTGGTGCCTTTGGTGGTTTATACATTACAAGAAAAGTGAGTTTACCGACGAAGCTTTCGGTTACGACATGATGTCGTCGCGAAAAGGTCATTAAACGATAAAAAAAAAAGGTTGTTTTTAGTTTCAAATTCAAACTACTATCGTAGGTTATTTTCCTTTTTTTAAAATTAAACTTAAGGAAAAAATACTTTAACAAATTGAATTTCCTTCGGCTAGTCACCAAATAATTTTCCAATAATTATTAAAATTTTTTGCTTTCCCACCATTGGAAAAAATTCCCGCCTTTATTTGGCGATTTTTGAATTTTTTATATCCCTCTTTAGTGAAAGTCTAGGTGTCGCCAAAGCTTCTTTTGTTGTAGTGTTATATATTTTCCCAAAAGTAAAAACATTTCACCTAACTTATGACTTGATGCGAGTCTATTATGGAATGAGTTCGTATTAATTTGTATCAGAATCAAAACCCGTGTCCCAACACGGGTTGCGTATATGAAATTTAGATAGTAATTCTTATTAAATATTAAATAAATCTAATCAATTGTTAATCAAATTATTTTATACATTCATATACATTCCATGAGTTTGCACAAGGATCATAATATTATAGTCGTCCCACAACATTAATCTCAACATGTCAATTATATAAAATAAAAAGGCAAAAAAAACACCAAACACATAGCAAACCTTAACAACCTGACACGGACGGTCTATATGAAATTTAGATAGTAAATTTGTTAGGTCCAAGAGTGTAGATATACCAAAGAATAGTAACACAGATTTGTTGTAGAGGGGGGGGGGGGGGGTGGGTGAATACAACTTTACAATATCTTAGAAATAAATTAAAACTCCTTTTGTAAATCTTTTCAAGTAATAAGCAAACTTAAACAGAATATAAAGATTTGACAAAAGTATGTAAAGAAAGTAATCAACACAAAGCAAATAAAGCATACAAAGTAAACTTCAACACCTGTTAGACTTGATTTGATGTATTTTGTTAGTGTGTGAAATGTGTGAAAATATGTGTTTTCAGGGAATGTCAGGTGAATGAGATGTTTGGTATTAAGATAAAAATGGCAAAAGGGTTTGAAATGGTGAGGATGGTGAAGTGAGGTGGTGGTTGGCGACTTTTTCGGCGTTGGCAGATGGCGGCCGGCTTGAATCAAGTTTGGCTTGAATGATGTCTTGGAGAATCAAGTTTGAAACAATGGAAGTTTGAAAGATAGAATAAGGTATGTATGTTTCTCTTTGAAAGTCTATACCGACTTCTGGAAGTCGGTATAATGTTTTGAAAGTTGAAGAAAAAAAATTAAGTGTGAAAATTGGTATTCTTGGGAATCGGTACAAGAAAAATTCGTAAGTGTTGAAAGTCGGTCTGGGAATCGGTATGTGAGACCAAAATATCTAAGTATGTGAAGTGTCTACCGATTTCTGGGAATCGGTATGGTAGTCTTGATTTGGGCAGAGCAACGACTAAGGAGTGTAACAAGTTGATACTTAAAAAAATTATAGGATACTAGAAATGTATACCGACTTTGGGAAGTCGGTATGAGGTAAAATACTTAGAATAAAAATGAAGAAATGGAAACTTTGAGAAGAATTGTGTACCGACTTGTGGAAATCGGTATGGAGATACTTAGTGGAAATTGAAACTTCTTACTTCATCTTCTTCACCTGGAAACGATGATAGCTCTATGAACATCCATGGCGGTTTCTAGCACAAAAATCATCATAACTTGCTCAATACTTCGAATTAACTCACGATTTCTTCACCAAACTTCTCAAAATCAAAATCCTAATCAACGAAGATATCCTAGAATCACTAAAACATCATCGAATCAAAACCCACAAATTTGCTCAAGAACACCAAATTCTAACCACTGATAAAACTCAATAAAACGTGTACAACCGATATCACAGAGGTTTACTAATCACGAATATAACACTTATAAGCCTTGATTCAAACAAACAAAGAGGAAAATCGATGGAACAGTGAAATGAAAAAGTACGTGTACGGAGGTATAAAAATAAGCTAAAAAAATACACCAAACCAGATGAAAATAAGCCCACAATCAGCAGAAAATCATCCAAAATCGATAACCATGGGCTCTGATACCAATTGTAAGGACATAATTTGAGCTTGATTGTGTATTAATAGAGGTTTTTAGGTTAGTGTGTGATAAGGTGAAACTGTATGGAATGGAGGTCAGGGGTGAGAGAAAATTAGATATTACAATAAGTCATATGGATAAATCTAACCATTCAAGTTCTACAAGTATTTATACTCCTATTACACATTTTCAATCTAACCATTCAAGTTCTAAAAGTGTTTTAAATGTAGAATTAAAATACAATTCAACAACACTAATTTGAGTTTTAACAACACCGGATGTAATTTTCAATGTAATTCTTTATTAAGAATAAATCTATACAAAGAATTACAGGATTGTTGCGGAATCAAGATACCATATAATATCTAAACAATCCAGTTGAATGAACAAATTACAACCAATAAGTTTCTATGAGATACAGCCTAAGCTGATATGTGTATTCACGCCCAAGCTGTAAATAATAGTAGAAAACTTGTGTGAAGATTGTTGTCTCAGGTGTTCCACTCTCTATGCTACAATGGGATGAGGTATTTATAGGCGAATACCCTGCACTCCCTTGATGTCCACTTTACACGTGTTCTTCTTCTATTGGCAGATCGTGAAGACATCTTTGATAGTGATATTGTACCTTCGGGGACCACAACTATCACCACTACTCCAACTAGCCAATAAGAATGTGGACAGCGCATAGATAGTACTACCACCAACCCTGAGGTGACTAGTGATGTACCTCGTACAACTGTCATCCTTATCTTCATTCTCAAGGTTGATTCTTCACATTGGTTGCAGACACAGATTGGGACATTTGTCAGATCCCAATCTGCGTTAAGTATTCTTCCAAGCTGACTGTAAGGTCAAGCTGTCTTCCACACACATCTTGATCTTCTATCTTCAATATTCATCTTCGACTTGATTGAATGCTATTACATGTTGATGCAGCTTGGCATGAATACAGACTTCCAATATGGGAAACGGGTTTCGTCAGTGGTTATGATTGTGCATGTTTATTTTGTATCTTAAATTGGTAGATATATAAGTTCAAGTTTACTTATTTTTTTTAAGTTTTTGTATTGTTTTGTTAATAACTATTTTGTTGTTTGCACTTTATAATCATGGTATATTAGTTTTTCTGTTTCATTATTATTGTCCACAAACAACACAACAATATTTTAAGATATATGTATAATGGATGCAATAATTATATACAAAATTTGAACTAAATATAATATACAATTCATGTAGATGCTCTATCGCTAATCTCTTATAAACATAAAATAATTGTTTTTCCTTAAAAAAAACTATGCAATATTTTATCAAATCTACAACTTCGTCTATACAACTTTTATCATATCACATATGTTGTAATGAACTAGAGGGGTACCAGCGTAGGGCGGCGGTGGTAGCAGTGGTGGCAGCGATTGGTGGTGGTGGTGGCGGCGAGTGTTGGTGGTAGGGGCGGCGTCAAGTGGTGTAAGTAATTGATGTTAAAATAATTGACGTAAATGCGGTAGTGTAGATATTTTAAAAGATAAGGGATATAATGGTATAATTGTGTTAAAACATAAGAAGGGTAATATGGGTATTTCCTATATCTAGATTTTGTAACTTTCAACAGGGGCTAGAACTTTTAATAACTAGTATATATATGTGCTATCTTTTAATAACTAGTATATATATGTGCTATCTCTATCTAGTTTTACACGGTTAATATAAAAACGTATTCAAACCCAATACTAATCAACTGTTTGTGATGTTTTCTAACCATCCAATACTATATAAAAAAATGTAAAAATGATATCCTCTTCATTTTTCAATAGCTATTATTTATATTTGTCAAAGTACAATATTATCAAACATAAATATTCTAGTAGTTTTATATGTTTTCCCGTGTATATATATATATATATATTGAAAACTAATTGATATATAAACTTTTATTAGTATTTAAGGTTAAAAAATAATCGATTGTATGTTAGAAATTTGTTATTTACCAAAAAAACAAACTTGTTCGAATAATATAAATGTCATATATGGTATTTTAGTTTTCTATGTAATAAATTAAACTTTTATGCAGTTGGTGGATTATTAAATATTAATTCATAAATATATGTGGAAATTTGTTTTAATATAGATGTTAACAAATTTTTTTGATATATTTTTGATATACCAAGTAATATAGTTTATATTTTTTAGGATGTGGATATAAATTATTATGTGGATTGACATATCATCATCAATTGAAACATAGATAAGTTTTAGAATTTTTTATTGCGGAGATATGTTTTTAGTAATTTAATTAATAATAATCATAAAAAGCTAAAAATTGTTAATTATATTTAATTTAAGTATTTAGTAAGATTTATTATTTTATGAAAAGCTAAAAGTATAAATTAGTGATAGAAAACAAAAAAGTGTAAGAGAAATGTTAGACTTACAAACAAATATTTACAAACAATGTTTACAAACATATGTTAACCAATAAAATAAGGAGAAAAAATGAATAAAGATGAAATTTTTATAATATGAGAGAGAATAGTTAGGAGAGAATGATTATCTATTAATGAATGAATTAGGGTTACAACATAGCCTTGTATTTATAGGCTTGAATAGAATATTCTAGAATAAAAATAAACATAATATACAAGTGAATATCCATATTACATATTATATTATAATACTCCCCATTGGATATTCACACTAAATTATACTCAAGTATGATGCTTGCTGCCTCATTAAAAACCTTACCAAAAAAAAACCCAGTGGGATAAAAACTTGGTGAAGGGAAAAAGAGTGCATCGTGTATAATACTCCCCCTCAATTCAACATATATTCTTCAATCGCCGCATTCCAATCTTGGACACAAGTTGCTCAAAAACTTTTGGTGATAAAGACTTTGTGAACAAGTCCGCCAAGTTCTCGCTTGATCTAATTTGACAAACATTAATCACGCCATCCTTTTGAAGATCATGTGTTGAGAAAAACTTCGGTGAAATGTGTTTTGTTCTATCTCCTTTAATATATCCTTCTTTGATTTGAGCAATACATGCAGCATTATCTTCATACAAAACGGTTGGAGTTTCCTTGATTGACTTGAGACCACATTCTTCTTGAATATGTTGAATCATTGATCTTAACCATACACATTCTCGACCGGCTTCATAAAGTGCAATAAGTTCAGCATGGTTTGATGATGTAGCTGTAAGTGTTTGCTTGGTCGATCTCCATGAAATTGCTGTGTCACCATATGTGAAAACGTAACCTGTTTGTGACTTTGCTTTGTGCGGGTCTGATAAATATCCAGCATCAGCATATCCGACCAACTTTGACTTCGAATTCTTTTGATAAAATAACCCCATATCGCGTGTACCACAGAGATAACGAAATATATGCTTGATTCCATTCCAGTGTCTTCGTGTTGGCATCGAACTATGTCTTGCTAATACATTTACAGAAAATGCAATATCCGGACGTGTACTATTAGCAAGATACATCAGAGCTCCTATTGCGCTTAGATATGGTATTTCGGAACCAAGAACTTCTTCATCACTTTCTTTGGGACGAAACGGATCATCATCCTGATTTAGTGCTCTGACGACCATTGGCGAGGTTAATGGATGAGCTTTGTCCATATTAAACTTTTTCAACATTTTCTCTACATAATTTGATTGATGGACAAAAATTCCATTCTGAAAATGTTCAATTTGCAATCCAAGACAAAATTTAGTTATGCCAAGGTCTTTCATTTCAAATTCATTTTTCAACAACTTTGCAGTATTTTCAATGTCTTCTGGAGTTCCAATAATGTTTAGATCATCAACATATACTGCAACAATTGCAAAACCCCTTTCAGATCTTTTAATAAAAACACAAGGACTAATAGGATTAGTCTTGTATCCTTCTTTCAAAAGGTATTCACTCAGACGATTATACCACATTCGTCCTGATTGCTTTAATCCATATAAAGATCGTTGTAATTTTATAGAAAACATCTCACGGGGTTTTGATTGACATGCTTCAGGCATCTTTAGTCCTTCAGGAACTTTCATGTAAATATCACTATCAAGTGATCCATATAAGTACGCCGTAACAACATCCATGAGGCGCATTTGGAGTTTTTCCATATTTGCAAGACCAATTAAGAATCTTAGAGTAGAAGCATCCACAACAGGTGAATATGTTTCTTCATAATCAACTCCAGGCATTTGAGAAAATCCTTGTGCCACGAGTCTTGCTTTATATCTGACAATTTCATTTTTCTCATTTCTTTTTATCACAAATACCCACTTATAGCCAACCGGCTTAACATTTTGTGGGGTTAGAACCATGGGGCCAAATACTTGACGTTTTTCAAGTGAATCTAGCTCTGCTTGAATAGCATCTTTCCATTTTTCCCAATCTTTACTTTGTCGACATTCTTTGATAGATTTGGGAACAGTGATTTCATCATTTATCACATCACTTGCTATAGCATATGCAAAAATTTCATCAACACGTGTTTTATTTCTATCCCATGTAGTACCATTTTGAACATAATTAATTGAGATCTCATCATTAGGTACATGGGTCTCTTTTGAAAATCCATCCACATCAACAATGGAATTGTCATTTTCTATTGGGATGTTATCCACTTCTTTTGGCATAATATCTTTTTCCACGGTATTGCCAATCATATTGTTTTGTTCTTTTCTTTTCCGTGGATTTGTATCCTTGGATCCAATTGGCCGTCCACGTTTTCTACGTATAATGGACTCTTCCGATGTTTTCGGAATATCAATTCGGGCAGGAGCATTTACAGCCGGTATATGTGATTTAGTAACTCGTTTTGCATCAGTGAATGCATCTGGCAACTCATTGGCTATTCTTTGTAATTGAATAATCTTTTGAACTTCAAGTTCACTTTGCCCATTTCGAGGGTCAAGATATGATATGGATGTGGCATTCCATGTTAAACCTTCTTTTTCAGGCTTTTCTTTTGCTCCCCCTAACAACGGGAATGTTGTTTCATCAAAATGACAATCAGCAAAACGTGCTGTAAAAACATCTCCAGTTAATGGTTCCATATATTTGATAATTGATGGAGATTGAAAACCAATATATATTCCCAAAGATCTTTGTGGTCCCATCTTTGTACGTTGTGGAGGAGATATTGGCACATAAACAGCACAACCAAATACTTTTAGATGGGACAAACTTGGTTCTTTTCCAGAGACCAGTTGTAGTGGAGAATACTTATGATATGCAGTTGGCCTTAATCTAACCAACGCTGCAGCATGTAAAATAGCATGTCCCCATGCAGATGATGGGAGATTAGATTTCATAAGCAATGGTCTTGCTATCAACTGTAATCTTTTAATGAACGATTCAGCTAGACCATTTTGTGTATGCACATGTGCAACTGGATGCTCCACATTTATCCCAATTGACATACAATAATCATTAAAAGATTGGGATGTAAATTCTGCTGCATTATCAAGCCTTATGTTCCTGATGTGATGATCAGGAAAATGTGCCCTCAATTGAATTATTTGTGCCAATAATTTAGCAAAAGCAACGTTTCTTGTTGATAACAAGCAAACATGTGACCATCGAGTTGATGCATCAATCAGTACCATAAAATACCGAAATGGTCCACATGGAGGAGTAATTGGCCCACAAATATCTCCTTGAATACGTTCTAAAAATTGTGGAGATTCATTCTCAACTTTACATGTAGAGGGCCTGATTATCAATTTTCCAAGAGAGCAGGCTGTACATGATAAATCTTTTGCTAGTAGGATCTTGATATCCTTAAGTGGATGCCCATTAGAACTTTGAATAATTCTTGACATCATTGTATTGCCAGGATGCCCCAATCTATCATGCCATAAAGCAAATAATTTTGGATCTGCTAGCTTTTTGCTAGAGGCCATATTAACTTCTAGCTCGCTTATACATGTAGAGTATAAACCAGAAGATAAGCCTTTCAATTTTTCCACTATAGTTTTATTGCCATTTTCAGTGGATGTGATCAAAAGATATTCAATGCCATTTTCAGCCATAGTTTCAAGATGATAATCATTACATCTTATATCTTTGAAACTCAATAGATTTCTTCTAGATTTACTAGAATATAATGCATTATTGACTAGTAACTGTGTTCCATTTGGCAACACAATACAAGCTCTGCCGGAGCCTTCAATCAAGTTACTAGTACCAGAAATTGTGCTAACATTAGCTTTTGCTAGATGCAACTCATGAAAATATTTTTTATTTTTCAAGATGGTGTTTGTTGTTGCGCTGTCGACTAGACATTCATCTTCATCTTTTGTCATAGCGATACTCATATCCTTAAACATAATAAAAATAAATAAGTGATAAAATTTGAACCCTTTTTTTAAAAAAAAATTTAGTGAAAGTGAAACTAAACATTCGAAGATATGTAAACGTAATAATTTCTACCCAATACTATAAAAAAATTATATAAACAATTAACTATGAGTTTTAAATATGATAAATTGCAAGCCACTTTTAACTTCATAATTCATCGAACATAATAATTATTAAACAAAAAGAACATAATACACCATTTATTAATGACAATCAAAAACGTAATTGTTCGAAAAACAAATAAAAACATGAAACTATTACTTAATAGACACCATTTATTATTGAAAAATATGACGAAAAATAAAATTAATTCTTAGAGTTTCCATCTTTAGCAATAGTAGCATCTTCCTCTTCAATATCATCGAAAAAATCAGAGGCATCAAATTGAATTCTCATATTTGGGTCATGCTCAATCAAGTTGAGATCAAGATTTCCTTTTGGAATTGAATCATCATCTGGAATCGGCTCGCTTTCGAGAAGATTGATATCAAAATTTTCATCCATATTTGGTTCATTCTCGATGAAATTTG
>JAOXNX010000026.1:24814550-24835583 GCA_028566075.1 Solidago caesia | reverse complement strand
ACATTAAATAATAAGTTAAAAATGATAATGTTTAAAAAATTCAAAATTTAAGACACTATGTAAATGCTTTATAAGGTTAGTATAGATAATATAATATGAGTATAATATTTGTATTTAACTTTTATATAGCGTCCTAGCTAAAAATAAGTTTTGAGATGAAGAGTATGTAAATTGTAAAATGATAACATTAATTTATATATATATATATATATATATATATATATGATAAATGTTCATTTACAAATTATAATTAATATACTTTTAACATTTTTTTTAATTTTCATTTGATTACAACATAATATAGTATAATACAATATTTGTATTTAATTTTTATATAGCGTCCTAAAAATAAGTTTTGAGATGAAGAGTATATAAAATCATAACATTAATATATATATATGTATATATATATATATATTAACTAGATATTAATTTTGAAAGATAAATTAAAATACAAATATTAACACTGGATGCAAGAAATTAAAATAGAAATATTAACACTGGATGTAGAAAGGTGAGGGCATACTGTATCTACTTATCGTACTATGACTGTAACACGTGAGAGAAATAGGTATTGACACATGTCCTGAAATGTATGTATATAAAAATGAAGTAGACATAAAATATAAGATGATGTATCATTAAACATGTTTGAATAAGCATGTTTTTAAAAACTTTTTCACTTAAAACGGGAAAACTATTTTTCTACTTTATAGCTATGATTTATTTAAAAACTCATTCTTTTAGTTTTTTAATATTTTCTCTGATATGGAAAACTACTAATGTTTTCGAACTAACTTAAAAAAACGTTTTTTATTTTCTCAATAAATAGAAAGAAATATTTAAGGAATTTATAAGATAATAATATATAAAGACATATATTATATATTTCGAAATAATGATAAGATCGCCAAAAAAATGGAGAAAATTACACAACACCACTAAATCTAAATTATATTTCGAAATAATGATATATACACATTCGGCCACACAACTTGTACCAGTAACAATATATTATGACATGTGGTGTCACACTTTTGGGACACTCTATGTTACGACTTACGAGTGATGTAAACTTAGATGGTATTTTTTTATTTTTTGTTACTTTTTATTTGACATTATATTTGTGTAATTTACAGGCACTTTTAGAAGAAGCTAAAGTTCGATATGAAAAGGCTGTTTTTAAAGCCATTGATATGGTGAGTTACGGCTATATAAATGCTATATTTGATACTCGAAGACATAGACTTATTTGTATTGACAACATAATGAGTCGCGACGTCTTTTGTAAATTTAGGATGATTATGCTGCTGATGATGACGAGTATGAGGAGAAACTTAAGAAGGAGTCTATGGCGTTTTTCTTTTTAGCTACGTAAGTTGTCATATTTAATTTAAGTTATATATGTTGTTTATACAGCAGCTGCATTTGTAACTCGCTAGTATCTTGTAGTCGAATTTGATGTGATAGTTGATAATGTAGGTATGGAGACGGTGAGCCAACAGATAATGCCGCGAGGTTTTATAAATGGTTTACAGAGGTATATATTTTGTGACTAGCTATTTGATCATTGTGGTTATATCTAGCAGAATATAATTTATATATAGGTGTTGAAATATAGAGTATTTGTATAATTACTTGTGTAGGGGGAAGAAGAGAAAGGAGAATGGCTTAAGAAACTTCAATATGGAGTGTTCGGCCTTGGCAACAAACAATACGAGCATTTTAACAAGGTAGTTATTTTAGTATGAGTTCGTATTTTTGATAAGCATTGTGTATGTTTGTTTATTAATGCAATACAGTTGGGTTGAATTATATACTTTGTTCTCGATCAATGTTATGTAGATTGCAATTGTGGTCGATGAGAAACTCGCAGAGCAAGGTATGTTGAATTCCCTAACTTTTCAGTGATGAACTCTTTAACATACCGATTGTATTTAATTGTATGCTAAAGAGTTCATCACTCACATATTTCCTACCATTTGTTTTCATGGTATAGTATATAATTGAAATTGTTTTCTTTCTAATTCATTGCTCTATGAGTGTTTGCCTTATTATATCTAAATGTATAGCTATTACCTTATGTAGGTGCAAAACGCCTTGTGCCTGTTGGACTTGGAGATGATGATAAATGTATTGAAGACGATTTCACAGCTTGGTACTAAAAACATTTTTTATAATCAGAAGAACAATGTCTGACAAATACATCCATGGACCATGGATGAATTTTTAACATTTTGTAAATATTTCCGTCTTTAGGAAAGAGTTGGTGTGGCCTGAGTTGGATAATTTGTTGCGTGATGAGGATGACACATCTGCTACCACTCCTTACACAGCTACTATTTCGGAATACCGTGTTATATATCATGACAAACCTGATCCATCTGCAGATGATCAAAGTCATACAAACGGTCATGTTGTTCATGATGCTCAACATCCAAGCAGGTATCAAAATACAAGAAATATTCAACATTTGTATGTTATGTTCTTGCCTTGTCACATTCTTTATAAACTAACACAAGTCCTGTTGTTTCTATAGATCCAATGTCCCATTCAAAAAGGAGCTTCACACTCCTGAGTCTGATCGGTCTTGCACCCATCTCGAATTTGACATTGCTCATACTGGACTAACGTAAGTTATTAGTTCAGTTACTTGCTTTTATGATCTATATTAGTTTCCAAAATCTCATTAATACTATTTCAGATATGAGACGGGGGATCATGTTGGTGTTTACTGTGAAAATTTAAGTGAAGTCGTGGAGGAGGCTGTGAGATTATTAGGCTTACCACCCAACACTTATTTCTCTGTCCATGCTGATAAGGAAGACGGCACGCCAATCGGTGGTTCCTCCTTGCCACCTCCTTTCCCCCCATGCACTTTAAGAAATGCATTGGCTCGCTACGCAGATGTTTTGAGTTCTCCCAAAAAGGTGTGTTTGCATTTTCCGTGTTACAAATGTTTACATATTTATGTTTCCCATTTCTAGTGAATCTTAATAGGCTTGGATATTAAATACATTGTGTATTTCAGGCTGCTTTGACTGCTCTGGCTGCTCATGCTTCTGATCCCGCTGAAGCAGATCGTCTAAAGTTTCTTGCATCTCCTGCTGGCAAGGTTGGAATTCATTTCACAGTGATACACATCAATCTTTACTCAAGGGTATTTGTATACCATATAAAAACTAATCTTGTTCTTTTTTCTGTGTTACTGTTCTTTAGGATGAATATGCTCAGTGGATAGTTGCAAGCCAAAGAAGTCTTCTTGAGGTCATGGAGGCATTCCCATCAGCTAAACCTCCACTTGGCGTTTTCTTTGCAGCTGTTGCCCCACGCTTGCTGCCCCGTTATTACTCTATTTCTTCTTCTCCAAAGTAAGTACATTCCGCCCAATCCATCATAGCATCACAAATTAATTCTATTTGCCCGTTCTAGTTTATGTTAGTTCTCAACGGCCTTTTTTGAATGCATTGGAGCTGCCAATGTTAACCTATTTACTTACCAATATCTTGAGTTGGACTATGTTTTATCTCTAACGTGTCAAACAGGTAAAACAGATAGTTTAAAAGGAAACGGGTCAAAAGTTACTCAAAGTGTATTTTTAATGCACAAAACTTCATAAATATTCAAAAGTCTAAACTATTAATGAGTTAATGTATTTTCTTTAATGTTATTCGACACACTATAAACTTAAAAATTTAATTTTGGAACAAAAAAGTTTTGGGTCAACCCACCCCATCCCCAAGTTACATGTTTTGATAAGACCCCTGTTTGATCCATTACCCAACCCGCCCATTTTGCCATTTATGAAACATGTTGAAAGTGCATGCTGCCCTGGAGACTCTGTTTGTATACTAAGCGAATTCATTTTTGTATTATTATAGGATGTCACCAGATAAGATTCATGTCACGTGTGCATTAGTATATGAGAAAACACCTGCAGGCCGCATCCACAAAGGAGTGTGTTCAACGTGGATGAAGGTATTATTCCTATATATGTATCCATTATCCAGTAGTGTCTAGTGATTTACATATTTAAAAGAATGTTAAAGTCTATGATTTGTTTTCCCCAGAATACGATGCCTATGACTGAAAGTCAAGATTGTAGCTGGGCACCCATTTTTGTTAGAACATCTAACTTCAGACTTCCTGCTGACCCTAAAGTCCCTGTTATCATGATTGGTCCCGGCACTGGATTGGCTCCTTTTAGGGGTTTCCTTCAGGAAAGATTATCTTTGAAGGAATCTGGAACTGAGCTTGGATCATCTATTTTATTTTTCGGATGCAGGAACCGCAAAGTGGTAAGTTAATACTTAGTAATATATTGCTTAGATCGACGAGCTCTATGCTTCGATCTTTTGGGCTTATAAATTATAACGCTACAATGGTGATGCTATTTCAGGATTTTATATATACAGATGAACTAAACAACTTTGTGGGGACTGGTGCTCTTTCTGAGCTTATTGTTGCTTTCTCGCGTGAAGGACCCACTAAGGAATATGTGCAACATAAAATGAACCAGAAGGTACAAAATTATTAAAATTGCGCAACATTTTTTGTATGAGTATTCCATTAGTTCTTATGATATAAAATGTTTCTGCAGGCTTTGGATATCTGGAACTTGCTTTCTGAGGGGGCGTACTTATATGTATGCGGTGATGCTAAAGGCATGGCAAGAGATGTACACCGAACCCTTCACACGATTGTGCAAGAACAGGTATGTTAACTCTTTGATCAAAAGTATCGTTACTTAAGGCGCGTTTAGTTAGGGAAAATGTTTTCTATTTGAAATAATTTGAGTTTTCTAAAATTTGGAAAATGGAATATGGAAAATGTAGAAAACAATAAAAAAGTGTTTTCTAATTTTCCATTGAAAAGTGAAAAACAATGTTTTTTGTTTTCTTGGAAAATGTTTTTGAAAAACTATGATTTGATCGCGTTTTCTGTTTTCATGTTTTCTTGGAAAACAAAATTGTTTTCCACATCTAAACGCGCCCCTAGTTCTATGTTAGAACTCTTAATTTTCTTCATAAAAATATTAAGATTAGATACAATCACCCTCACCTTGGCCTTTTCTTTTCTTTTCTTTATTTTTTATAGGAGACACGTAATAACTCACACACTTGTCTGTGGGCAAGAATACATGTGTTATATTGTCATCCGCTAAATTTTCTCACCTTAATTATGTACTGATATATGTAGTTGGCTATCTAGCTAACTTCTTTCCTGCCATTCCAAGAAAAAAAAAAATTAATAATAAAAAATCTTGCCATTCTATACTTTAGGTGTCCATATAATGTGGCTCAACATTCAAATATGCTACACCCTTGATTTGACTTTCAAAGTGTCCATTCCCAATATCAATAAATTTTTGTTATATGGTGACAGAAATGTCTCTGTCACATTTCTTAACCAATTATAATCGTCATTTAGTTACTAAAATGAGGCATTTAACTAACAAAGCCACCATATTTGATATAATAATTTCAGGGATCTCTGGACTCATCCAAGGCCGAGTTGTATGTGAAGAACCTACAAATGTCGGGAAGATATCTTCGCGATGTTTGGTAATCATTGTTTTTGTGGATTCAAGATGGGAAGAAGGGTTGGAATAATTAAAAGAGTGAACAATCTCTCCATACCTTTGAGGGACATGTATCGATGGTTTTCGGAATTATTGTTGTCCCTTTCTAATATTGATTTTTTGAATAGGTTGTTGGTGCATTATTATTATTATTTATACGTATTCAAACTGTACGTCTTATGTAAGTTGTAAAAATGTATCGTTATGAAGTTGAATACTTAAATCCCGTTCCTTGATGATTCAATTATAATCATATATAGTGCATTATTATTATTATTATAAATTGTACGTCTTGTGTAAGTTGTAAAAATATGTCGTTATGAACTTGAAATTCGTTTCTTGATAACTCTAGTGATCAACCATATCTTGTGTAAACTTTATGTAATGTATTATATTATAACTAGAAGTTTACCCGTGCAATGCGGCGGGGAGATTGTGGCAGCGGCGAATGGCTACTGGTGGAGGTGACGGTGGCAACGGGATGAGTGTATTGTAGGTAGTTTATTAGGGGATGAGGTATTGTAATTATTTTAGGTGATGTTATTGAAATGGTAATGTGGCTATTTTTGGAAATTGGAGAATAGAATAGTAATAGATTGGAAGGATAAAATAGGTATATCAAGTTTTTTTATAAGTAAATTTCGGGAGGAAAATAACATAAATTTGGAAATGTTAAAAAATTTAAAATTTAAGACAATACTCATCTCATTTATAAAGTAGTATAAATTATTTTTTCAGGTATTATAAATATCTTTTTATTTGTACTAGTTCATAGCAATAAAATGTTTGACGTATTAATTAAATTTAAATTTAAATTTCTACTACATCTCCAAAAATTTCTTATTAAACGAAATGAATAGCGTTTAAGCCAATGAAATTTTGGCATGTGGCTTCCTTTTTAATACAATTGTACAACTTTTTTCCTTGCACGGTTGAACTAAACAACCAGACATAGTTAAAATGGTCGACTGACCATACCAGGTAAATAAATTAATAGCCGATTCGAACTGGTTTTTAAAATATTGCATTTAACCTATTATAATCCAAACTTTTTAAAAAATAATATAATATTTATTCTTTAATTTATCATAATCACACATCTTTCAAACATTATTCACAACCACTCATTTTCAAAATACTCTTTACTTTTAATCACAACAATTCATTTTAAGCATCTATTAATATTTTTAATCCTATAACTTATTTCACACACCCAATAATAATTTTAACCATATAAATAAAACGACTTGTGAAATAAAACAAGTAACAGTAGCCATTGTTCGAGTCGTTTTATTTATACATAGTACAACGAACAATGGCTACTGTTACTATATGTAAATAGATAAGGCTTTCCCTGATCAGGTTATAAAAAAAGAAGAGTATGTGACTTATATATATGTATTGGAATTGGAATATCTTGAGTCTGTTTCTTAATTGTTTCCCTTCATTCAAAATATTTATTTAGTGGGATTCAAACATGAAATTTTTATATGATCATATGTATTTGAACTAGTAAAAATGAGTCCTATAATTTGTTAATAAATCATCTTATTAATGTGATTGTGCCACATGATAAAATAAGCTAAAATAAAATGAGACAAATGAACGTTAACACATGTCAGTCATCTTTATATATAGGAAAATAATATAGGCTTGAAATATAACACAATTACTAAGATCGTCCAATACATGAATGGATCCAGGTCCAAAATGCCACACTTAAAAAGAAGCCTCCCATAACTCTTTGGGTTGGACCAAAATTGATGTACACGTCAATTTGGGCTTAGAGAAGCAACCCAAAAAAGATTAATCTAAAAGAGTTTTTTTCCTTGTTTTTATCACAGCAGACAGCAGGGAGAAGAGAAATATTGGAAAAGGCTTGCAGTAATACATTCGTCCTGGTCAAATACGTCGCGGGATGTCAATGATATACTCTTTTCGCCTTTTCGGTATATCAACGCCCTTAAATGTGTGTAAAATTTGACAAGGCAAAACAAGACAACTTAAAAGTTAAAGTTACACCATTAAAAAGATTTCGCTAGAGACAATTTAAAAAGGGTAGATTGATGGGAACCCTCAAGTCTCATGTACCGTATTGGTACCCACATAACCCCTAATTCAACCATAATTCAATTCTCCACTAAGACAATTTAGTTTTTTTTTTTTTTTTTTTGAAAGGTGTGAATTACTCGGAAATATCGGGAGATCTAGCATACGTTGTCTTAACCGGATCCGTGCTAGAGAGCCCCCTCGCAGAATAGATTCCCAATTTAAATCCCTTCAATGAGAAACCCCTATCACCCAGAGATCTGGAGAGGAAAACTCACCCAAGCCCACCATAAGTGGAAATTAAATACTTGTGGCCACCCCCAAATATACCTAGGGTATGACTCGAACTTGAGACCTCTTGTGAGGAAACAAGCCTCCTTGCCACTAGACCATTTGGTGATGGTTACTAAGACAATTTAGTAATAGATATTTATGTATATAAAAAGTTATACTTTATTGTTAGAAAATTCAAAAAAAAACATATGACGGTTTTGATGACTATCATTATCAAAATCCTCAAAAAGAAAACTAAAAAGTTTATAGAAATTTTATTAATGTAAATTAATTGCTTAAATGTCATCAAAGTTTGGTAGAACAAACACCTTGAAACATTTGGTAGAACAAAGTTTTAAATCTTTTAAACTTGCGGATTCTTTCAAAGTTTATTACTTTAGCATTTTTTGGTTATTGATATACATAAATAGTTGTACATAAAAGTGAAAGGTTATTTATAAGAAACCTTTTTTTTGAAAAATTTTGATAAAAATTTAAATTTCATGTTATATCACATTTAATAAATTTCATTCATATAGGGAATTCATTCGCAAATAAAAAAAATATGTGTTGAAAATATGTAAAAACATATTTATCTAATATATTTACAAGTAAATGCTTTGAAATGTTTAGAATTAGGCAAATCCATTTACAAGTAAAAAAAAAGTCAGTGTTTTTATACAATTTTCTGGACTTTTGTATTTTCAATTCACATTTATCATTTCGCATATATGTTTTTACCACAATGGTGGTTGTCTATTGGCAAAGAATTGTGAATTATAATGTAAAGGTCACAAGTTCTATTATTGCCATAAAACCTTTAATGTCTACGGAGGTTCATCCGTTATGAATCTGGGCTCGCAAAACGAGTTACCTTAGAATTAGTCGGCTCACAAAGTGGGAGGGATCAACGAAGCTCGTAAGAGGTAAAAAAAATATAACATGAAATTTTTTTAAAAAAACTTTCGAATGAACTTAAGCCGTATTTAAAAATCTTATTTATAATTTTAGTAGGTGTTAGTTTTTATGTTTAATACATAAATAATATATGTATGTAATATTTAGGTTGTGATATATTGAAAACATGAAAAAGGTTGAAAACCAATAGATGAATCCATTGTTTCAAAACTCGTCCAAGTTAAAAAAATATATATAACATGAAATTTAAAAAAAAACTTTCGAATGAACTTAAGCCGTACTTAAAAATCTTATTTATAATTTTAGTAGGTGTTAGTTTTTATGTTTAATACTTGAATAATTTATGTATGTAATGTTTGGGTTGTGATATATTGAAAACATGAAAAAGGTTGAAAACCAATAGATGAATCCATTGTTTCAAAACCCGTTCAAGTTGGCCGAGTACTCACTACTCGCTAGGGTGCCAAGTTGAGCCTAGTAGTACTTCCCGCCTAGGTCCAAGTACTCACAACTCCCAGTCGGCCGAGTTGGTAGCGCATAGCGAGTTCTGCAACCATGGACGAATCAACCCCTGGATCAACCAAAATCAATGATCAAGATTACCACAACCACCACCACGGTTCTTCCCTGCCGTCCAATTTACTCCGGTGAATTACTTCGGCGAGTCACTAATCACAATGTAATTCGGTACGGGCTCCGTCCTTAATGGTATTTATAAAGGGAAGATATTAAGGGTGATTGGTAATGGTGGCGATTTAAGATATGGGCTCCGTCCTTGGTGATGATTGGAGATGGTGGTTGTGATCAGAGATGGTGGTGGTTACAATCGCCGGAGAGGAGAGAGTTCTGGCGAGAAAAAGAGAGATAGATCACATCTATTTTAGCTATTAATTGAAATGATCCAATGGCTAAGATATGTTTCTTGGTTTTCAACTTATAAATTATTTTCTAATTAACGTTTACCTGTGATATTTAATAAACTTATAAACATGATCATAAGAAATACATTTATCAAAATCTTTCTTTTATGCATTTGCATTGATAAACTTTTTTATCTTATTTTTACATACTTATTATAATATATAAAATATAAATATTTGATTTAGGTGTTTTACACGTACACTTATAGAAACGAAAACAATTAAAGTATTGATAGTGTGCAAAGATCACACATATTTCTTGTAGCGGGTTCCCCACAAAACCCACAAAGGTCGGTTTATAGATGATCTAAGATATATGTGTAATAATAGTAGAATATCATCCGCGCAATGCACAATGATTGATAGTTAAAACATCTAAGTTCTTGTATGAATCAATTCATGAATTTCAATTAGTACATGCAGCTAAAGGTGATGGTGGCCGGTGGCCAGCTTCGCTGACCGCCGACTTTTGATTATCTAACACCATTTTCCCTTGTATAAACTAAAACTACAAAACAATATTTTGATGTTTTCCATTTTAATAGCGTGTAAAGATCACACATATTTCTTGTGGCGTGTTCCTCACAAAGGTCAGTTTAAGAGAAAAAAAAGACATAAAAACTATCATCGACTAACATGATGATCACCAAGCCGACAGCAATTACGCCAAGTCGAGACTCGTTGTATTCTAACACCTAACTTATGGAACCAATCGGTGGAAACCGAAATTAGCCATTTAATACCTAATTTATATAAGTATCTTTTTAACTTGTGCTCACTGAAAATATATTTAAGAACATTAAATAAATTAAAAATATGATAAATACATTTAATATGTTTTAATGAAGTACAAAATTTACCATTTTAAGATGAAGATTTCTATATTTAAAGATAACGGTCGAAGATTTTTTAGAACCAGCTTCTCTACTTTTGGGTTGGAAAAGATTGTCTTTAAAAAACACCGACTAGCTTAACATGTGTGTAGAAACATGTTAGGCTAGAAGAACCTTTTATATAGACACAAAAATGATGCCCAAAAAACAGTGATCCAAAACTGTAAATTAATGGCTACGAGTTTCAAGGAAAGGCAAATGAGCGATGCGGTAGGCGAACGTAACTCTTGTTGGTCGTCATCAAACTTTTACATAAATATATAGCTGGCCGGGGGATTTGAGCCTACTCGTACTTGAAGCATCAAAATCACATCCCAATGTGTATATGATATATAATGTTGATTAATTTTAAATTAATAATAGTAATATATAGATATTGAAACAATTAAACTATATCGAAAAAAGAACAAAACGCACACTACATGTTTTTGCATTCACAAGCAAACATCCCTTTCCTCTCTATGTTTACCTACTTCTTATGTCCATCTATTCCACTTTTTAATTATTTGTTTTTGGCAAAACATAGTGTTGTAAGGCTTAAAAACAATCCAATAGATTCTTCCTTTGACCAAATTATACCATAATAAATCTTTGTTTTTTTTTCTATTGAAAAATTTGGATGCATCATAAATTTTGTTAGAATGCTTGATAACAAAGCCATATTTTATTTTCTTTTTGCATTAGAAAATGACACATCTTCTAAGGATTACATCCATATATAATTATATATACATATAGCCTCGTGGGTGGCTTCATAGATATGCTCACATTAAAAAAAAAATAAAAAATTACATATATTTTTGAAAATAATTAGTACGTATAAGTGTTTATTTTGAGACTAATGCATGTATACATCGATACAAGTGATAATACAAACATGTACGTATTTTCTACTCATCTCCAGCTTCTTAATTAACTCGCACTCGCATATATATAGGCAAACACACAATATATTTAGCATCTCATAAACTAAATAACTCAACTTCATATCTATATATATCTAGACAGAGGATACAGATCTAGAACAAGAATCATGAACACTAATGATCAACAAGGGTCTCTAAACATGATGAAACGACGGTGGTTGCAAGACCACCAAAGAAGACTCATGTCACAACCCTACATCAACATGCTCGTTTCTCCACCCCCTCCGACGACTCGTCACAAGTTTCTAAAAGAGGAAGATGATTTGATAGCTGGATCAGTGATTCCCGCGGTGACGGTTGTGGTGGAAGGTCGTTCAATCTGCCACCGGATCAGCCTTCATAATCATGATGGTTACAATAGCCTAGCCAAGGCTCTTCGTCACATGTTGGTGGACGATGATGGCCCTGGGGATAATCATGAAGAGCACAGTGGAGGAGGATTTGATCTCTCGAATGCAGTACCAGGTCACATCATTGCTTATGAAGACATGGAAAATGACCTTCTCCTTGCTGGTGATCTTGACTGGAAGTAAGTCATTGTATTTTCTTTCTTCATACATGCCATTGATAAATAAGAAAATATCATATTTGTCCAATTAAATTTTTAAATATCATATATGTCATTCTTGTTCTATCAATATATCAAATATGCCATTGTTAATTCACAAAATATCATAAATACCCAAATAAATTTTTATATATCGTATATACTATTGTTAACCTTGAAATATATCAAATATATCACTGAAATATATCAAATATGTTCAAATAAATTATTTAGTCAAAATTAAACATTAGAATCATTTTAAACTATCAATACAATTTGAAATTCACATTTTATACTCTCTTTTCTCATGTTCTTATAGAGGCAATTTATGGCTTTTCTTTTTCTTTTGTTTTTGCATCGAGTCTTGCTTATGATGCAAAAGAATGGGCATCATATAAGGTTGTTCATTTGGTAAGGCATCAGTCACTTACAAACCATGCTCGCAACAACACTTGATGTTATACCATTAATTAGGTTGAATAATGGATTATTTAACAATATCAATCAGATTAATCATGTCGATAACATGAATTGGATTTATGCGGTTAGAAAAAAAATGAAATAGATTTATAAGAACAAGAAAATAAACGGATATAAATATGAATTTCAAATTGTATTGATAATTTTAAAGGATTTTATTCTTTAATTTTGACTAAATTAATTTATTTGGGCATATTTGATATATATCAATGACATATTTGATATATTTCAAATTTAACAATAACATATATAGTATATAAAATTTATTTGGGCATATATGGTACTCATTTTGTAACTTAACAATGTCATATTTGATATATTGGTATATTAGGAATGACATATATGAAATTTAAAAATTTAGTTTGGCAAATATGATATTTTATAACTTACCAATGGTCCCTTTCTTTTATATATAATCCCAAACTTGTATATTTACGACCACAGTTTACTAATTATATATGTGAGAGCATTAGTAATTCTTCTACAATCATTTCATATCACATCAGTTTTTTATAAACCACAATACGTTTCTATAAACTTACATCGTTATTTTTATAAACTTTATCAAGTCTAGAAGAGCGGTCACTACGCTAGACTCATCATTCATCAATAACTAGTCTCTGTTAGTGTCACGTCAAAAAAACCCCTTCCATCACTAATCATTAACTAATCCTTTAAAACTTCTTCAATGCAAATACTAGTCTGGGATCCACCACTATTAAATTCGTCATCCTACTCATTAGTCACCCAATAACTAGTCAACTAATGGTGTGACTCGTCATTTATTGTATGACAAGTCGATAATGGATGAATGCCTAACCATTGTGACCTCTCTAAGGGGGTTGGCAATGGGATGTAGTGCCGCAATACATACCACACTCCTCAACCAATCTCCTTATGCCACCTCATTCCTTTACTTTTTCATACCACACTCCTTTATTTCATTTACAATGACATACCACACTGCAATCCATACCCCATTCCTTTTTTCATACACACATTACTATGATTTGTGGCCCCACACTAACATCTCTCTCTATATATCTCGTGCGCAATCTATACCACAAAATCCATACCACGCCCCATACCACGTCAATGGCGGCGGTATTACCGCGTAGTATGGGGCATACCGTGTCTTGATACCGTCCCATTGCCAACACCCTTACACCAGATACTAACCATGGATATTTGTAAATGGGATTAAGTAATATTATTAATTAATGAATAAAGTATGTTGGGGCATTCTTGTAAAAGAAAAAGACAGTTGCACGGGGATTCCATTTCCACGTACCCACACGTGCAATCAATCATTCATTTGGTTTTCTCATCATTCACGCTACCCCTTTTATTTTACATATTTTTCATGTATCTCCAAATTTGACCAAATCTTAAGTTTGACTTTGTTTCAACATCACAAAACCATGCATCACTACACTATTTCACCCTCGAAAATTTATTAAATATGATACTCCGTACGTAATATGATTAGAAAAGCACGATAATATCTATGTATAATCTATGTAAAATGTGTTGCTTGGATGCAAGGAGCGCAATAAGTTCAAGATCAGGGCCGTCCCATGGACTTCATAGTCCCTATGCGATAACTACCAATTACGCCCATCCGGCACAAAATTTTACTATATATAAAGAAAGAAGTTTTCGTGAAAATTATTATTAATATTTGAAAAACGTTAACTCTAAATAACTATAAGAAATTAAAGAATACAATCTTTCTTTTTTGTTTGCCTTTTGAATTTTAAAAGTATTATGGATTTTTATAAAGTCATGTTTGAAATGTAATTTAACCTAAGAAAGAAGTAAATATTTGAGGGGTTTATAAACCCCTCAAATATATGTTTTAATTCTGAGGATATTAAAGAATCATCCGAGCATCTTTTGATATCTTGCTCCATTGCAGTAGATTATGGCAATTTATAGGGTCTTGGCTTAAAATGCTGCTGACTTTTGTGTTCTTGGTGCTTTATCTCCTTAAGATACATGATTCTGCTTTAGTATCGAATTCAAAGAAAAAAGGCATCCAAGCAATCATTTTAACGACGTGTTGGAGTTTTTAGAAAGCTTGAAACAGATTGGTCTTTGGCAACGTACCTACCTACATAGCAACAATCTGTCTTGACATAAAATCGCTGGCATATAGTTAGATCAAGAACCGGTCCTCTTAAAACTTTGTCATGGAGTGACTGGTGTAATTTTGCTATTTAATCCCTTATTTTTTTTTTCAAGATGTAACCTTTTGATTTTAAGGTTGTCTGTATGTTTCTATATCTCAGCTTTTGGTTGATTTTAATGAACGTTGCGGTCAAAGAAAAATGTAAACTGTGTTAAGTAACTATTAGCTGGTTTATGTCGGTTCAATAGAATATGAGTAGGTTAATTTATTTAATAACACAGTTTCTAAGGTAATTAACAAGTATTGGAATTTTTTAATAGTTGTTATATAAGGTTTGCAATCATCTTCAAAGTGGTCTAGTGATTAGATATCCCAATATTCTTATAAGAGATTTCAATGTCGAATCTTGTTATCTATCTGAGCAAATTAAAAGACTCTTTTTTCCGGTAACAAATAGGGAAACTAAATCCATTAATTTATATGTTTCGCCATAAGGTTTGCATATAAATGATTGGAGCTTATTAAGATAATTTAAAGTTTTGTTTACATGTTCTTTTATACAAAACAATACATAAATAATTATATTAATAAAGTGTAAATGAAAAAATGTATAATACAACAAAATAAATACAAGAGATATGTGATCCATGTTCAGGACAAAACAGACTATATAATTCATCCAATACACTACATTGATATGTGACAGTCCCGTTTATTTAATCGATTTAATTATTAACTTTGTTTGGCAAGCATTTGAATAGCATTTTATATTATCATGACATAGATATTAGGTAGGTCCAAATCTATCGATATCTTCATCTTTTAACGCAAATTAAGATAAAAGATTAATGGCTGGTTAAGGTGGCCTCATACAAAAGGTTAGTGCAATTGATAGGATGTGTTATCAGCATGTTTAAAGTTATGGTTAATTCATCTAATATTTGGTACATATTTATGTAAGTCTTTCTGTTCTATTTATTTTTGATCTCTTTCTAGACTTGTTTTTGCTCATACTTTATAGCCATGATAACAATTTTTTTTTTCCTTTCAAATATCATATTTGTTTTTAAAAAAAAAGCATACTTGTATTACCCTACCGAAATTACCAATGTATTACACTTGTCTTGACATGATAAAAAGTTAGCTAAGCATTTTACATGTGTTATTTAGTTTGAGACCTATCATAGTATCATCACAATAAATCAAACTCCAAAAGGGGGGTTACAAAAGATGAGGGGACTAAAATGTAGAGACCGAAAAAGTTAAAGGACAGTGAGCAGAAGAATCCAAAAGATAGGCCCTCGTGCAACTCTGGAACACTGGACTGTAGTAACAATGTTTTGTGACTAGTCATGTACACCCACGATACGATAATAATGCAAAGTACTTTTTTTTTTTTTTTTTTATAAATAATTTAAATGAACCCAAACATTTGGTGGTCTTTGTTGTTTCTCGTTGTTAAACATTCCCTTTCTTCTCCCACCCTCTCATTCTACCCGATCTGCCCGACATAAATCTTCTTCTATATATCTACACAAAAGAATTCCGCTTTATAAACAGATAACTCATCAACATATAGATTGTGTATTTTAGTCCCAAAATGAATACACTGTAAATATATATGATTGTGCAAAATATTTATCTGTCTGGAAAGGTTGTTTTTTTTACTGTCGACACCAAAGTAACCGAATTCGCCCAACTTGTTACGAATTTCGATCTGGTTCGTGCGAACCGACTCAAGGTTCGAACGCGATTCAACTTTGCTTGGGTTCACGATTTCGACGCTTAAAAATGACGTTTCGGGTTGAACGATTTCAACGATCCCAGAATTGTAAAATTTCTTTTAAAAAGCGAATATTTCAGTAAATTATGTTGTTTGGCTTACATTGATACACATATTATGGTCACGAATAGAGATATTCATACCAAATTAAGACTATTTCAGGATATTATGTTGTTTGGCTTACATTGATACAAGTAGCTCTTAATTTGTATAATAAAAAATAATCTTGTACTATTATATATTGAAATCAAAAGAACTATATATTGATGTGGATACATAATTATCTTAATTCATTTAATCATTGAAATATCGGTTCCGTGCACTTGCTTCTTGATTGCATCCCCCACCTTCAATCGATTAAATCAATAAATTTGCTATCTTTACTTCATCTTTTTATTTGTTTTATCATTGTACCCTTATTAAATAAATGCACATTCATATATTCTCTTCACTTGCTTTCCAACCATTCTTTTCAAGTGTTACATTAAAAATCAATTTCAAACTCCTTTTCACTAAAGCTTTATATTATATTTGCATTAACAGGATTTTGGCTATAAAGAATTTAGAGGTAAGTGGCGTTTGAATATGATGAAAACTTAAATTATTGGAATTTGAAATTGCATAGGTTATGTACGTAGTATTTGACATATTTTTATATCAATAAGGTTTAAAAAGATGTAGAAACTCTGATATCATGGGTTTTAAATGACCAAATGCAGAAAATGTTTAGCGGTTTTTGAATATTATTTTGTAGAGTCGAAACTTAAAACAAATTTGAACTTGTTATCATAGCAAAATCTTCTACGGTAACCCGCATAGAAAAACTCTCGTTTGTTACCTATCAACCATCATCAAGGTGTCGCGATGGTTAGACGTCATGTTTCATCACAAAATGGCTCAGGTTCAAAGCCTTCCTATGTAAACACCCTGGTGCTGGCCAAGGAAATAGTCAGAAACAGGTATGTGAATATTCATGTTAGGCTGCATACATTCGAGTTTACAAAACTCGTCATCTCCTGATAATACGAACAGAGAGACTCTCATCCATATCCCGTTTCAAAAATTGACATATTACAACAAGAAGAAGAACAATACCCACAAAAGTTGACATATTAAACCGAAGTAAATCCATAAAATATTATAGTATAAAGTAGACCCGATACTTTCTAGAGCCACCCCCACAAAGTACACCCAATTCCTTTGAAGCCGGAAAAGCTCATTTGAAAATGACATTGCGTTGGTTACTTGAACATAATATAGTAAATGGTACAACGATTCATGCATGTTATGTTGTAAGTTAGACTCACTACTTTCAACAGTAAACATCAAGTACATCAAACCGCATTTAGACCGGCACAATTTGATTCAAAACAACATTACTTTAGTTACTTATACATGATACAGTAAAAGTTAATAATATATGTATATAGTTGATCTAAACACTTTACCCATCTAAAGAAAAAAACTCACTAAAGTAAATCCCACAAAGATTTTATATTGGAAGTATGAACAAAGATGGCAATAGGTACTAGTGATGGAACGGAATAGGTTTTACTTCAATTTGGTTAAGTGAGATTGATGCATTCTTTTGATACCAAAATGGAAATTGTAACTTTTGTGTCAAATCCCTTTCTAAGGATCTCTCACTGATTCATACTTTTCTTCAAGTCACCATCTCTTCTTATCTTTTTTCCCACTTCAAGACAATCCATCACAATCAATAACAAAGAGAAGGCCTTAAAGATATCAATTTGATTTTCCAAGACCAACCAAACTTGCTTACTATCTAATTTGGAGTTTTTCTATCAAGGACCCATTTAGAATAGTGTAAACCAATCGTTCCAACCATTCGTGTGATATACTTTAATACTTAAATTCTACCAAAACTATCAAAATGATAAGATAACATTCGTTTGTTATCAATTAATGCATGTAAAGGATTTTTTCTAGTTTGTACGCTATGTGTACGGGCTATATATATACATTATATATATATATATATAGACAAAGGTTTATGAGAAAAACTTTTTTGTTAGTTATTGTAAAATAAGTATTAAATTAAAACAAATAAGATCTTGGTCATTGGATCATGGTCAAGATAAATCATGATCAAGATAAATAAAACTAATGCACGAAGATTCACAGAGCACAAATATATAAGATTGATGCACGAAAATTCACATAGCACATATATATAAAACAAGAATATAAAGCTGATACATTAGAAATAAAAACAATTAATCATGATAGCTTTCATGATTTATGGTAAATAAATAAAAACTGACTTGTACAATCAACTTGTATAGCTCGTATATTATCATATTATGATAAATAAATCAAAAATCGTGGTACATATATCATCTCCTTTTGCATTCTTATACAAATATTCTTATTTTAATAAATTATAAGAATAGTTTTTAGCATATCATTTTAATAATGTAAAAAAAGGTAAAAAAGAACTTTTCTTCACCCAAAAAACATGGATCAATTTTCAACAACTTATTTATTTTTAGCTTTTTAACTAAATGAATCATATATGTACATCCATCATTATAATAAAACATATTATAACATCAGATTCAATTATTTTTATCAAATTAAATTTGATATTTTTTATGAAATATTTTTAATTAAAAAAGAATGATGCAAAGCAATAGATACAAAAGCATCAAATCTCCAAACGTATTCTTTTGCTGTAGATGCTTGAAGTGCAAAACGTACATGAACAAATATACAAAATTGTTTCCGCATCAAAAAGGACTAAGTTCATTTATGCTCATTGAATCCCAAAGTTATTTCATACTATAACAAATATGTAAAGATGCATTGCACAAATAACGAAAACCAAAATAATATGATCTATGTAAAGAATGAAGGGATTATTACCTGTGGATGTAACTAACTATGACCAAATGTCTATTTTATGTAAAGATCTCGTAAAATATTTATGTCATGTAATAAACTTTCAAATCTCCGTTATTAGATGTACCCGGGTATATGTAGCAACCATATAAGCTGCCACTTGAAAGTTTTTGTTTGGTCGTATACATCCAATAACCGGGATTTAAAAGTTCATTACATGGCATAAACATTTTACGATATTTTTACATAACATAGACATTTGATCATAGTTAATTACATCCGCAGGTAATAATTTCAAGAAAGAAAAACAAAATGGAATACACCATTTGATTAGATGATTTTTATAAGCATGATGCATATATGATGATGCATTAAGACAAAAAGAAAATTAAATATATGCCAAAACATCAATTATCAATTCAGCCATAAATTTTCTACGTTGTAAGAAAAGAAAAAAATTCCATGATTACGTATTCAAATAAAACAAAATCAAAGTTTAGGGGCTTGTTGAAAAGAAAACACACACACAAAAAAGAGAGTCAAAACATATGCAACTGAAATGGTGTTTTTGAATTATCGTTAATACCCTTTAGTCTTTTATTTATTTTAAAATCTATGAATTGTTTAAAATCACATATTTAAAAGATAAGTGGTTTAAAACTATTCTTACTATTTGCAATAATAAATACATTCATACTTACTCCTCTATAGGATCAGGTTCAAATAAAACAATTATTAAAATAAAACAAATAAAACAATCATTATATCTTAACTGAAAATCGTTGTGCATCATGTTCGGTACCAATAAATCATGGAAGCTATCATGGTTAATTGGTTTTATCTCTGATGCATCAGTTTTATATACTTGTTTTATAGACATGTGTTAAGTGAATCTTCGTGTATCTGTGCTCTATAAATCTGAATTCAATTAATACGTATTCAAATAAAACAAAATCAAATTTTTGGGGATTGCTGAAAAGAAAAACACAAATAAAAATTCAAAACATATGAAACTTAAATGGTGTGTTTCAATTTTCGTTAATACCCTTTAGCCTTTTATTTATTTAAAATTCTATGAATCGTTTGAAATCACATATTTAAAAGATAAATAAAGTAGTTTAAACCTATTCTTAGCATTTGCACTAATAAATACATGGGAAAATCTTAAAATTCTATGAATCGTTAATACCCTTTAGCCCCCCCCTGATTTTAATGTTTGTGAGGACAACATCACATAACTATATACTGTTAACATTATATAAGTTATCCCCTAAATACATTCATACTTAACTTTTTAAATAGGACCGGGTTTAATTAAAACAACTATTAAAATAAATAAATAAAACAATCATTATATATTAACCGAAAATCGTTATGCATCATGTTCGATACTGATAAATCATAGAAGCTATCATGATTAATTGAGTTTATCTCTGATGCATCAGTTTTATATACTTTTGCTCCGTGAATCTTTATGTATCATTTTTATTCATCTTGATCATGATGTAATGATCAAGATCTTATCATGTTCGTTTTAATCTAATACTTAATTTAGAATAACCTATAAATATATATATGAGTAATGATAAATCATCCTAATTCATCAACCTAATAATCCTCCTAATCATAAGATCAAGCCACATGGAAAAATCAAGGGAGGTGATAAAGAA
>JAOXNX010000026.1:24773820-24790503 GCA_028566075.1 Solidago caesia | reverse complement strand
CCAGCGTGCACGTAATAAAACAATACCATCCGACCCTTCATTATTTATTGAAGCCCACTACAAAAATCTTCCTATATCTCCTTCTCTTAAAGAGGAGAACTTTTGTCTGTGTCATATAAGCTTACTTGGCATGCATTCACCTTGTCCACGTCAGATTATGATGTAAGCGGAAGATGGTTTTGGTGTGTTTTCCATGGTGATTATACTATGTTTTCCTTTTATACTAAATTTTATTATAAAATATTATATCATCTGTCTGTCATTTAATGCACGTATATGTTTCCCATGCATTGAGCCGCCCAAATGTTTTTTTTTTTATATAAAAAAGTACCGATGTGTAACAAAGATTGTAAAGGCCGGTCCCAACGGCACATGTTCTGCTCGTTCTCAAAACTTTTTCAATTCGTTCTCAGAAAACCAATATTACCATATCCTCGTTCTGGCCTCGTTCTCAAATTCTCTCCAGAACGCCGATGTCACGACCTCGTTCTGAGCTTGTTCTCAATTTCATTTTCTCTTGAGAACGAGGTGAAACATGCAAAGATTCCAAAATTGGGCCCCATGTTTGCAGACTTCACGTGAACAAAATAAAAAATAAAAAATTTTTGGGATACTCTTTCTTTTCCATCCGTCCTCTACTATATATATATATATATACTCTTGGTGGTGATGTTCTGGTCGGAGAAGAAGAAGCACGTGGAGGAGACAACACAGCAGCAACCGTGGTAATAGCGGTGGCCAGCAGCAGCTCGCGCACAACAGAAACAACTAGCAGTTAGCAGCGTTCGTTCGATGATGGCTGGTCGAGCAAAGCATCAGTATATATATATATATATATATCGATAGATAGTGCAGGTATTATATATATATATATGGGGAAAGCTTGGCTACTTGGTTATGTAGCCAAGTAGCTACATTTTTGAGTGTAAAAGGAGGAGAGAGAATGTGGGGAAATGTGATATGCAGGGGGTCCACATTTAATAAAATGATTAAAAAATTAGATTGTGTGTGTGTAATGTAGCTAAGTTAGCTACATTACCAAGTAGCTAATATATTCCCATATAGGTAGCAATTTTTTTTATATATCAACTTTGTCTCGTTAAAAAGATTCTTTAATTAAGTAATGGTCAATTATTAATTCGTTATATATAAATCTCACATTGATCACACATATGTTAATTAAATCAACTTTGCTTTTACCAGACTTAGAGCAAGTTTTTTTTTTTTATTATTATTATTATTTGACACATTTTCTGTAGGATGCAGGTGCAGTGATGCGATTGTTGTGGCATATATATTACGTATTCTTGAAGAAAAATAATACAGTAATAAATTAACGTTGCTATGTGTATGGAAAATTTCACATCAAACTTTTGAAACATATATAAATCACATCAAATACAATTAAGCCAAATTAAAGGCTATTAATCTGGTTATAAATTACCCTCTTAATTAAGTCAAAATGTTTGTTATGAGTCTAAAATCGTTCGTACGTGTAGAATTAATATGAGAATCAAGCCATGTCTTAACAATTACCATGGATTCTTCGTCCCCGGCCCTGAAAAAACCCGAATCACTTAGCTTGCATCAAATCAACTACATCGTTTTACATTAATTAATAAGTTTCTTGACATTCAAAATATGTACTCCTAACGGGTAACGGGAAACAGTTCGGGTTTGGGGAAGTCGTAGCTAGCTCGAATAGAGTAACCCGATAAGATATGCCTACCCAATTAATAGGATAGGGTTTGGGTATGCTTTAATTTTCAGATTTGGAAACTTGCTGGGATATTCCTACCCGCGCGTCACGTTACAAACCTGTCCGGCCCGTTGCCACTTCTGATAGTAAACTCAAATTTATGAAACTAATTAACACATTCAAATTTCATTATTGAACAATATTAATTAAAACATACTCGTACAATTTATTCAAATACCATGATACAGCAAAGTTTTTTTAGTTTCCAAAATACATTGAAATACAAGTGATTTATTGATATTAAAGTGATGAAATATAATCAACTAAACTCTTTAGCGACCTATGTGAAGATCCACCTTCATCGAACGACATGGTTACCTCCTCCTTCAGACGACTTATTCTCTGCCGCATCTCTTCGCCTTCTTTATCAAACATTACTCTCTTTATCTCCCTTTCGATTCCCATCCTTTCAAGCTCACCCTCCATCAAAACGCCAATCTTCCAAACTTCACATACATATCTTGCAATTATGGGTTGGCCTACCTCACATGGTGAACAAATCAAAGGAACACCCAGGCATATGCTCTCCAATGTTGAATTCCATCCGCTATGAGTCCAAAAACACCCTGTCGCGGGATGTGCTAGCACTTCTCTCTGTGGACACCATTTCACTATGTGTCCCCTACCAGCAACTCTTTCAAGGAACTTGTCAGGCAACCACTCGATCCATTCTGAACCCTTAACCACCCCTGGTCGAACCACCCACAAGAATGGACAACTGATGTTGGCCAACCCATACGCCACTTCTTGAAATTCTGACTTGGATATATGTGAAACGCTCCCAAAACTCAAGTATATCACAGACTTGGGGGCTTGAGCATCTAGCCATGAGAAAAATGTTCGGTCTTGTTCAACCAGGTTGTTTGCAAACGCAGGAACATACATCTGAAGTGGGCCTAATGTGAACCTTGGAATTGGAAAATCTTGTCTCAGTTTTTCTTGTATAGGTTCTTCCGCTTCGCTGAAGGAATTCCAAATGATTCCCGATGACGCCTTTATTTGTTTAACCATATCGACCAGATAATCCGATAGACCTTTCGGATTAGTTGCAATCTTTACAACGTCTCTGACTTTCAAAATCGGATATTCTGGCACCCGCGAATCAAATTCTGAATCTGAAAGCATCAAGCCATGCATATCGAATACAGGACAATAATATAATTACTATCTATGACAATTAATGCATGTTTTTTCTAGATTGATTGTACGTACGTGCAGTGCCCTTAAGTTAAGCTGCATTTTATATTCCATCAATAACTTCTTTTTCTTAATAAATTTAAGTTCACATAAGTGCATGCCTCATTTTTTTTTTAAATTACTGTAAATTTTTAGATTTTTACCAGATTTTTGATTTCCTTTATTTAATTGGCAAACAATTAACAACAAACCATATTAGAGGAAGGTAATTAAGAGAAAATTGTTCGGTGTAAAATGTAAATCCATATCCCACATTAGAAGTTAATAACTCTCAGCAAGTATATAAGGTTACAGTAAACTAAAATATTAGCTTAGTATTTAAGTTGGATATTTTGTTAGAGTTTTCATTTCCATATAAATAATAGTAAATAGTTTAACTAGAAATTAAACATAGTTTGATAAGGATTTTTTTTTTTATCTAAATATACATATTCTTTATAAAAAAAAATTTATATTATAATTATATTAGGTAAAGATTATCACATATTTAAAAATCAAAAAAATATTTTAATTAATAAATAGAACAAAAAAACACGTGTCGATCAAAAATTATACCACATGTGGCTTTAAAAACCCTTCAATCATGTTTTAATATATCGTTAGATGGGTTACTCTCTACATGTAAATATCTCATTATAGTTATTCTAAAATATTTAATAACTGTGATGCATTACAATAAATGTCTATCTAATTATCTTAAAGATTTAATACAAAAAGCTAATTATAATCTATCTTAATTAATACCTACATAATAATAACTTGAGTCTTGCTAAAGACTGTTGTTAACGTATATATATAAATAGTTGTATTTTTTATCAGAAAATTTAAAGGTGGACTTTGATATGAAAGGTATAAGTTTTTTATACTCATTAATGACGGCCCCTAGGCTGTAATTAACATTTTCATAATAACTTAAAGATTTTAATATATGTTTTTTTTACAGGTATACATTATTCGTAATGCTGACACACTACATCACCTTACAAGGGTGAGTACCATCTCAGCTTGAGTAGTCGGTTGTCTAAACCGGATCCCGCTACATCCAAACTGAGAAGGCTGCCAAGGAAAAAATCCAAGAGGCTCCCACCACTAGGAAAATTTAACAGAGGGTCGATTCTGCACTTGGCAGGGATCGAACCCTCCACCTCAAGGATAAAACCCAGGTGCATCACCACATGAGCTGTGGATCATTTGCGGATTTATTTATCTAATAATCAAGATTTAACGTCTCCATCATTATTATATATTATTTTATTTTATTTTTTTCCTCCCCTGTATATTCGAATGTTTGTGTATGAAAATATAATCAATTTTTTTTATCCGAAAAGAAAACTAAGTTTTACAATGGCTAAAGAAGATATTCTCTGTATTATGAATTAATTAAGGCACCGTAATATGTTTTGGTTGTGAAATATATTGTTTTACCGTAATGATAGACCCCAAACAATAGCATAATCATTCTCAGTATTGTATATATATTTGATGACTAAGGCACTGTAATCGAAAGACATCTCACTATTATAGCTTTCTCTATATAACAATTGACATCATGGGCGGTATCAGAAAAAAATTCCAAATGAGACAAAATTAAAAAATTCAGGAAAAAAAAAATTCCAAGAGGTGGTAAAATTTTTAAAAACTCATAGGAAAATTTAAAAAATCCATGAAATTTTAAAAATTACATGGCAAAATTTAAATTTCGAGGAGGGCATTGGCCCCCCTTTGGTACCGTCCCTGATTTTTTTTATAATTATTTTTATAATTAATAATTAAAATAATTTAGTCACATGTTTAATAACTTAATTCAAAGAAATCGAGAGCTGTGATTGGTCAATTGAGCTTAAGTCAGTTGTCTTATCATTAAGAGCTAAAAAGTGTTAATTATTTTTAAATTAAGTATTTAGTAAGATTTATTCTTTTATGAAAAGCTAAAAAGTGTAAATTAGTGATGTAAAACAAAAAAGTGTAAATTAATGAGATTTTTTCTATAATTATTTTTATAATTAATAATTAAAATAATTTAGTCACATGTTTAATAATTTAATTTAAAAAAATCGAGAGCTGTGATTGGTCAATTGAGGTTAGGTCAGTTGTCTTTTAGTACATATTAAGATTAAGATTAAGATAAGATTAAGATTAAGATAAGAAGATATGTTGTAAATTATAAATTACCATCATAAATAAGGATGCCGATGAAAATAGATAGTTATGGTAACCAATAAATATAATAGGATTTTTAATACAATAGTTCTAATTATATTAGGTATCTATATATATTAACTAATTTTTTTAAAAAAAATTATTTATGTTATCTAAAAAGTAGGATTATTATTATAAATCTAAAAGGACATGTATCGTTTAAATAAAGTATTCACGTGTCTATCAAAGGATGACACAATCTTGTTTTAATATATTGATAGATATGACTAAAATTAAACGACTTTAAATATATTGTATTATAATGATAGTTAATGATAATTCGTTGTTATATACTCCAATGCTTTACAAATAATGTCCAAATAGATCAATATTTTAACCAATAATACCCGCATGAGGCGTAAGTACTTCGTATTGATGGTGGAATCAACAATCCAACTAATTACATAAATATTTGATATATAAACCAATTAACTAACGAGATGTTTAACTTATAATTCTTACATTTGCTGTCGAAAATGGTTGCAACAAAGCTAATCTATGTGTAGCGAACAAATATCTATCGGATATCCATTAACCCGTGTCATCTGGTAGATATGGATATGGATGAATGAGATGAACTTTAATGGATATGGATAATAAAAAAATAAATGGATTCAGATGTAAATATGGTTACACCCACCCGATCCATATTCAATCCAAGTATCCAAAATCATCACTGATGTCAACGGTTGTATACCTTGAAATCACAGCTCACGAGCTTGCCCACATTCGAGCAAGTACTTTTAGATACGAATTAATTGTATAAAAGAAAGCATAGACCAGGCCTATTACAACAAATTTAGTTTGTGGTTAAACTAGTTAGTCCGGTCTATCCGTCAAGGTCATATTGCACAAATACTACGCCTGCCAGAGATAGAAACATAACCAACATCCATTCATTCATATATACGTGTACCAATATTGCCACTTCTTGATTATTGTTTATAATTTCAAACTCAAACCACCACATACCATAAAACCATGTTGTATGCAAGGCAATATGGTTAACAAGCAACAAAAAACAAGCTCCATACTTATAATGTTCAAATGATATGACAGCAGCACCGAAACATCACAAAACTTACAGGCCAGGATTGCGTAGAAGCAATTTTACATCTCAATAATTAATGGAAATACGATGATACAACTACCTTCTTTCCCAATATCAAAGGTGATATTGCTGTGAAATTGCCGCTTGCATCGATATATGATTGGAAGATGATTCTATGAAAACATCTGTTCGAAAAGAGGGATGTCTTGAACCATGAGATGGATTCTGGGTAGGTAGTAAACATGCGGTTGTGAGCTGCATATATAATAGTAAAAAAAAAGAAAAAGTAATGCTATATGACATTAACGATAGATCAAACGAAATACAATTAAGTTTTTAAGATATCTTCATGTATTTACAAAGAGTAGAGTGTGACTTTTGATATCATAAAATGCAATGGTACCTATAGATGTTTCAATATAAATATTTTTTTAAAAATAAAGCATAAATCTTTTCTACAAACCCTCAACACGCCTTTAGCCTTCAGTTGATGATTTCCGCCTACCAATGATTCAACTTTTGACCCATAAATTCGAGCGCAAATGTGTTACTATATCATATTTTGTTATTAAAAGGCATCCACCCTAAATAGTGTTGGCATCAAACTAGGTATTAGTATTGTTCTCAGAAGGAAAATGAATGCCAAATTAGTATATAAACTGGAGGGTAAAATGGATACGTACTTGTTTCATTCCCACAAAGAGATGCAATACTATTTGTTTACAATTTTCCAAAGAAATACTTTTCTTTACTTAAAGCGATTATTAACCAAACTTAAATAATCATTCATGAACAATATTTGTAAGAATGATTTAGATCAACAGGTTTTCCTTATGTTGATCTTATTAATCGGCATGTTAGGTATTTGATTGTTAATCAAAGAGTTGTATTAATATATATGATCCAGTTCTAACATACTAAATTTTTCTCAATGATAATAAACTATACTCGGGGTTGACTATTAACAGGAAAAAGTCATGATACCTCTACGTCAGCAGTGTACGCCCAAAAAGGCCAAATCTTGAACTAACCACTGTTGGTTCCCGTCTGCAACTCCTTTTGCACCAACCGTCGACCAGCATCACAAGAATTTACAATCGATGAAATGATCCGTCTTTGCAAGTCTTTGAAAGATAATGCTAACTTAACATCCCAATCACACTTTTCACTGCTCAAATTAGAAAAGGAAAGTGAAAAAAGGAAAGTGAAAAAAGGAAAGAAAAAGCAAGAAGTTATAAAGATACATGGACTGAGCATTTTGAAATCACCAAGTTCCAGTGTACCTGACTAATGGTTCTGTCTCGCCCAAGTTTTGCATCATGGCATCGAATGTCGAATGAAGGTATTCAAGAATTTCTAATTCAACTTCCAAGCTTTCTGGTGCCTACAAATGCACATAGCTCACATCTAAGTCACTAAAAGTCAATATTTACACCAAAGTGAAAAAATAACATGATGAAGGACTTATTACAGCAATATTTGACTTTAACATCAAACCACGAGCTTGACGGAGGTGTTCTAACAAAGGAGGTGGCAACCCATAATGGAAGATTCCATGGTTATCTGAGAGCCATGTACCCCGCACCATATGAGTTGACCAATTAGACATGGAAGGCGTGTCTTCTGTGCTATTAACCTGGGAAAGATCAATATCTGCAATAGAATGAGAATCAAGATATGACAGAATTAGTTAATTGGGAAAAAATCAAGAAGCAATTGCAAAGTTGTTGAAATGTAAAGAAAGGAATACCAAGTGGAATGACATCATAGGGGTTGTCTCCTTTTGGTAAAAAACCATAGAAAGTAATTAAATGAGAACTAGACAAATTCCCATAGCTAAGATAGCACTGTTCTCCTTTCCGGCATGTTCTTGAAACAGGAAACTTTAAAGACTCTGTAGTACTATCTACCCTCCCATAGTTCATTATGTGTGGAGATATCTGTAAGGATTTTTAAAAGTTTATTACAGATCAGCAGCAAGAGACACATCAGTAGATAAACAAATATAGCAAACCGAATGATTGAGGAAGCCTGCAATAGGAATTAGGCATGTCTGTAGCTTCCCATCACTAAACATCACTTTCATGCTATTTGAGTACCATAGTTCACAAGCCCATAAAAATTCGTCCCATGTGTACAGCTCTGGCGGAAAAATATCAGGATGATCTTTGCATAACGACAGAACCAAACCATCATATTGAGATCGCAAGTGCTGCACATATAAGAACATAATAAATCACCAAAAACTAAAATAAATAGCAAATAGATTCCCTAATAACAATGTTTAAAGGACTTTGTAACCTCCTTTGCTTGAACAATCTCTTCTAGCAACAGTGTTCCATCTAAGGCCATGACTGCCTCAATCCCAAAGCGTAATCCTGTGATAGAACATGAATATGAAAGGACTTGAAAAGAAAGCAAAATGATACTCCCTGCGTAGCAAATAAATGTCCACATTTCTATTCTAGTTTGTCCCAAAATAACTTGGTCACTGCATGGGAGAGAATGAATGATAACGTGATACTGGTTCTCATCCTTATGATCGAATCAGCAATCAAACATACCACTTAAAAGAATTAAAACAAACAAAAAAGTTTCAAATATTTGTTACAAATTTATAAACATAGGGTGGAAGGTTACTAAAAGAAAAAACTCTTTTTGAAGTCAACTTACCTGTATTCATAATGTTTCCGTTTTCAAACAACTACATGTTATACAAGAATACCTGTATTAAATGCTTTTGGCAAAGCATCGAAGTACATCTTAAATTTTGAGTTGATATCATGCTTCTCCTTCATACTCCACAATAATAACATTGTCTCAGAAGACATACCCTCAACTTTCTCTAATAGTGGAAACTGCAACCAAGATATACGTACAATTAAGTATTTGATGTAACAAAACTATAATATAAATTTAGATATCCTAAATGCTCGAATACTTTAAACATACCATACTTGTCTTATGAACAAGATCCTCTGAAATAATGCTAGACACAGGGATTTCCAAAGCAATATCTCCAACATCCAGATCATCTTGAGCTATGGCTCCCCTTCCAGCTCCTTCAACATCTGTATGGATGAAACGAGTGAACTTAAATAAGAAATTCATATTTTAACAATTTTTATTAAAGTACGATTTCACTAAACTTTAGAGGGTTTGAACCAAATTTTCAGTAATAATATAAGATACACTTACAAACAATATCTAGTCTAGCCTTAACACCATTGCTTTCACCCCACTGTAGTAAACATGACTCTTTGTCTAAGTTCCAGCTGGTAAGAATGTTCACGTCTTCTCTAATATTATTCCCAAATACGTGGATCAACTGTAGAGTTGCATTTCTAA
Source organism: Solidago caesia (assembly GCA_028566075.1). Taxonomy (NCBI): domain Eukaryota; kingdom Viridiplantae; phylum Streptophyta; class Magnoliopsida; order Asterales; family Asteraceae; genus Solidago; species Solidago caesia. Next base: position 24,780,949 of record JAOXNX010000026.1, on the reverse strand, counting down.
GATCTTGGAAGACTTTTGGTCGTATTGTTTGACCACCTGACATTGACTTATCGACAAGTGATAAGATTGAATGAAGAGACTCTAATTCATTCCTCGGGCTGCAAAACCCGACTGGATGAACCTCATCAATCCCTCCAAAGTAAAGATCAACCTAAAATAACAACGAAAGTCTACTTTAGCATCACAACTCCTCGAAAAAGAAAAAAACAAGCTTGATGTTGGTATTGATTAAATTGCTACTTAAGAGGAGACTTGGCATACAAGAGACCAACTTATGAAAATGTACAGATGAAGTGATGAACTACCACCATTATCAGCAAGCAACACAACTTACGCAGATCATTTACCTCATCAGAATTTATGATTCTTGCTCTCTGAAGCATCTCTTCCAATACAGAATTCACCAACTCTGCACTACAAGTGCTCTTGATTAAAACTTTTCCATTCGGGTCAAAACCTTTGATTTCTAGCAGTTTCTATCAAGAAAAATGAGGTTTAAGAACAAATAAAACCTTTCAAGAAGCATAACCAATTAGTAAGAGATCAATTGACATTCTGCAAAACCAAATTATAATTCCTAACCTTCTTTTTCTCAAAAAGCACATCTTTTTCAGAAAGCTCCATAATTAATTCAAATTCATCATCAGCCTGTGGAGAAGTTTGAACTAACTTTAGCTGTTGCTGCATTCAATATACTTGCACAATTATAATAAATCTTCACGTATATGCATGAGGATGAAAAACAATATAAGAAATGGTTCTTAGAAACGTGCGCACACATTCTAGTTGGAAAAGTCTATCACTCTATCAAGTATCGACACCAAGGTTGGAGAACTCGTGACTAGGGATCGGATCGGCGAGGTGGGGAGTCAGGATATTTTGAAAAATGGGGGAGAAATCAGATTGGGTAATTTATATATAAAAATAATAATTTATGAAATTATATGTAAAAAACTTCAAATTTAAACATAATTGTTTAGAAACATTAACATAATACTTCAAAGTTCAAACTTAATTGTTTAGAAAAATAAACTTAGCCAATTTAGGATTTTATTAAAGTTTATAAATAAAAAATTTGACCAAAGTCGGCTGATTTTTAACCGATTCTAACGCATTGACCATAGTTGACCCGATTTTTGGGCCGATCCCGCTGAATCGAATCCCCGACCCCCCGATCCCAATTCCAATTTCTCGGCTGATCCTGCCGATTTTTACAAAACTGGTTTATTCCCTCATGAAAACTTTTGATTCTAAATTTAAGTTACAAGTAATTGTCATGGAATGACATTGAAAAAAGACAAATGTAAATATTGATTGTTACTTGCAATGAGTAAATTAGTTTAGATATAGTCTTATACACATGTATTTCCTTAACAAATATTATAATGAGCCACTCAACAAAATCACTTCATGGATGGACATCATAACCGGTCTGTTAGGATTTCATTAATCAGAAATAAATAAATTAATAATTAGTCGATTTAATTATATCAAAGTGTCGAAGCGTGTAATAAAACAATTAAACATTTTAGTTCCATCCTGATAGGTTGATTTCTAAAGCGAGAATCTATAGTAGGATTGCTCCACGTGTACGTACGGGAACGATTACCAATCTCTTGAACAAAGACAGCTAGCCACCTTCAAGATCACGAACCACGAACTACATCACGAACCACAAGCAATGCTAGGCAATGCTCGAAAACCCTAATGATGGAAACCCTTAAAACCAAAATTATTCGACTTTGGGTGTGTTTCGGCTGAGAAAGGGGAGAACTTTTCCACCTTTTAGTGTGTATTTTGCGATTTTTATGTGTCCTAAATAAATGAGGGTTTTAGGGTTCTATTTTGTAGGGTAAGAGTTCCATCTAAATAGAAGCTCTTTTACTTGAAGATTAAGCCAAATAAATCCTAGCATTCCCATCTTATTTGTAGTTCTTATCAGTTAAGTAAAAACAATTATATAATCAAAAACTAAATTTAATTACCGACTAATTAAATACCAACTAATCAAATGTGTAACGATCAAATCATTTCGTATCTTTATGATCAAAGCATTTCTAGTTCTTATGTGTATGACCCTATAGACTCAGATATGTGTAGACATAGATTATGAAAATACACACATGAATTTAACGCGGTCTTTATAGGATGATAGTGTTTGTTAATCCCTAGACTTAATAGGCTTTATCTTGATTGTATGGACCATTGTACTTTATAATGATTTAACACTAGACATAAACGAACGCTTATACCATTATTAGGTAGTGGTGCAAAGTACATATCAAGGAGTACGTAGGCAATACAAAAAGTATGTGAACTACCGAAACAGTGAAGCCACACACCAAAATAGTTTAGTATATCACTTCGAATCTACATCAAGAAACATAATGGTTGAACCAATAAGAATGATTTGCTCTACGCCTCGGGTCAATGTGATGTTGTGGAAAAAAATTATGAACTATAAATAAGTAATGGATGTTTTCAAAAATATATACATTCTAGTTAATCTAGAGGCGTTGTAATCATCCACAAGTGAAGAGTGTTGGAATTAGGTGAATGTCACAAAAACTTTAACTTGTCTAGCTATATTTGAACCTTTGGGTCATCTACAAAGAATGATGAGGCACTTAATCCTGTCCTAAACATATTCAATTAGTTAGTAATTAAATATGAAAGAAGCTAGAAATGGAACAAGTCGGAAGTGGGCTAATGACTCGATGAAATAATAAACAAACCCATGAGCTCAGGGCGAGGGTATAGGCCAAAATTAAGTAGAGAAACGGAAACCCAAAGCAAAAATAACCATCAAACGGACGAAAACTATTCGTCTCGCTACTCTGTGTTAAAACCATTTTAGGTAATAAGCAAGCATACCTTTTCCTCAAAAAGAACACTCTCAAAAGTTGATAATAAAAACGAATTTCTTTATGTCGATGGAACCGAATATACATACACCATGTCCTTCACGGTTGAAGCATAAGAAGATGCATAACAAAATTGAATTCCACAAAATAATTACCCTCTCATCCATGTAACATTACCAATTCCATTTGTTTCTTGCGGTTTGGGGTAACGATGCTTCCACCAAATCATCCTTAACGGGGTTTGATTTCATGAATAAAACCGATTTCATAGAATGTAATCAATTTCTTAGCCACTATATCCTCAATCCTCAATTTTCTAATGAAACAACGATTTCATAAGTAATTTGTTTACATGTGTTTAGAAGTTTTAGTCCTGTTGCTTGCCTAACCAATTGTAACCTATGTTACACACTAGTTGGATGTCTATCCTTCACAAATATTTCAAGCTTAAATTTCTAACATAATTAGTGCAGATAATTATAACACAAATCCCAATTTAATTAATAATCATCTCACATAACAAGGCCTCTAATCATATATCACCTCTTCAATTAATATTATATAAAATCAATTAATATTATATAAAATCATATCAAATAAATATAATTAAATAATAAAATTAAATAATGATATGAAAGAAAGGAAGGAGCTAACCCTACGACGAAGGTGTTCTTGAGGGATGCCGGAGATGATCCCAACCTCACCGGGATTTACTTCAACCAAACCACCATCAGATGTGCTGCTGCTGCTGCTGCTACTAAAGGATTTCCTTCCGATCAATGATCCATGATCTCGCCGGAAAATACCAGCGGCGATATCTCGTCGGAAAATTTTCGCCATGACAGAGGCCGTATGTTTTCTGATTTTATTTTGCTTTTTATGGAAATGGAACTTTCTAGCTTTTAATCTAATAATCTAAAGTTATTATTACATATATATTTGTTTGTCCTAATTATATTATACTGGTGTTAAATTACAAAAATATCTATAGATATACTCGTACATTTAGCTTTCTAATTCTATATATTTGTTTTTCCAAACCCAACACGGCTTTTCTACATAATTAACACCATTTAATCTACATAATTACCACATAATTATTCACATAACACATAATAAATATTGTCACATTAAATATCCACATAAAATAAGACACCATTTAACGACCGGTCAAACTAGACTAACGGTCAACATTAACGACATAATTAAGATCGGGATGTTACATAAGTTCCAGACATTCATCCAAGCTGACTGTAAGTTCAAGCTGACTTCCACCCATCAGCCTGATCTTTTATCTTTGATCTTCACTCTTTGACTTCAGATCAAGTGCTAAACTTCCTTTTGTTGATGCAGCTTAGAGAACCACCTTCTTTACTTATTACATACAGAAGAGTAAGTTGACTCAGCTTGGACAGACCCAAGCTGACTCAGCTCAAGAACGAAACAAGTATTTTTATAATGTTTATCATCAACAAATCTAAGCTAATACATTTTAACTCAACACATTATTTTACTTTATTTAACATTTCTAATAAACGTCTAGTATTCCTTCGAACTCGAACTGCCGCACCAAAACTTAAAATACTAAATGTACTAGCACCCCGAATGAATATGAATTCGCTTTATTTATAGACACGTACATGATCTGCTACAGTAATGATGAACGGAGAAGTATGACGGAAGGAACACTCCAGTGACGGTTGTCACTGTTCGGGGTCAAGTTTTAACCTTAAGGATCTTGACTTAAAGGATCCTGAAATTTATGATTACTAATATGCTAAGATGATATTTTGTCTCCGAAGATATTTTATATTGCGAGGTGTTGAAATAAATCAATATGTTGAAGATCGACATATAAATAACAAGACTTATGGTTCAACTTACATAAGAAAAGAAAGAATCAACAAGCACTTGGTCAAAGCAAGCAATTCGGATTCAAGTTATGTTCAACACATGTGGAAAAGAGCTCAACGTCCATTAAACCAAGTCTATGCACGTTCCATATTAGTCTCACAATATCCCGGATATTGTGGATAAGTAGTTAAACGCTCCTAAGCTTATTCTAGTACTATAAATATGAGGCTTTATGATCGAGCATAAGCAGATTAACACACACTCACTATTCTCTTCTCATCTATACTTTCTACAGCTCACAAGTTTACTTTATTTTTCACTTAGCTCTCGATCAAAGTGTTCTTTAGTTTGTATTATTTTTACATATCTTTAATAAATTAAGGCAGGAACGATTGTTTCCTCCCGGAGTTTTTATGCCGGCGAACCTATAAAGGATCAAGGGTTTTCCTCCTCAACAAATCGCTGTGTCTTTAATTTTAGCTTATCATTACTTCCAAAGCTTTATATCTTGATTTACAAACATATATCTTGAACATCTTTACAAATATCTTGATTTCAACACTTAAATTGCAACAACATTGTCTTACAAAACTTTGTTTAGTCTTTTACATTTATTTCATAGTCAAAGTATTTTTATATCTTGAAAGCAATTAGCACCTAACCTCACGAACGAAAGTATTGGTCACTTAATTATAATGAGTCTTCTTAATTGATTATCTTGAGTAATTTTTGCCCAAAACAGTCACAATCTTAATCCCAAAATAGTAAATTTTGTACCTCATTAATGTTTATCAAAAAAAATAAAAATCTTATTATAATATAGAAGAGAGAGTTGGGAGAGAAAGAGAGGTATTCATTCTATTAATGGGGGATTTACAACAAGCCTTATATTTATAGGCTAAGATATAGAATGTTCTACAGTTATACAAGATCTATAATATGGAAGTGAATATCCATTCTATATTTGATATTATAATTATAATAAATCTTTATTTATAGGAAATTTTAGCTTATATAATGATCTTAACATGTGCCTAATGGGCATATGTTCTAAAAACCCTTTTAATTTATAGTTACCGTAAAAAAAACTTTTTATTAATAGTCGCTTAATTTTAATTGTAAACACCTTGATGTAAAATGTTAATTATAGTTTCCATAATATCTATATCTATATCATATATAAAGCAAATGACCCCTTCCAAATCAAGAGCGGATGAAAGTAAGTATCAATGGGGCACTGCCCATACTTCCCTAATAATTACATTCATATAATGCATTATTTTCTATAGAAACAAGCCTTAATATAAAATGCCCTCTCTTTAAATCTACCAATGCCCTCTACGTTTCTTGACCCCAACTTAACATGATTACAAATTTTATATAATTGATTTAAAATGCCCCTACTATAACTTCTGGAATTTCAAAATCATTGAGATTGTGGACAAACACACTTCTATAAATCTTATTTTTTTTATTTAATTATTAATTAGCACAGTGATGTATAAATCTTATATGTTTTTTGGAACGTTCGATAATTTGTTTGTGAACATTTTATATTCATGCATTTATATTCGTATGCCATTTAAACTTTAATTTTTGAACTATTTATAAATTTAGATATTAAGAGTTTCTAGTTAATTAGTTGTTCATTTGTACTCATTTACGTTTGTTTGTGTGCGTTTGTGAACACAAAAGAACAAACATGAACACTGTTCTATGTTCAGCTATTTGTTCGTGAATCGTTCGTTAAATTAAAGAAACGAACATGAACAAAATCACGTTAGTATTCATTCGGTTCCCCTAGGGTAGCGGGTTTTCTTAGCACATCGTGGTATATATTATCAAGAGATTTTTTTTGCCCCCCTACAACTTTATTTCCTGGATCCGCCTCTGCTTCAAATCTCAAATCATGAATTGATGTTTATAAAATACCCCTTCATATCTATACTACCCTTACCAACTCAAATTGGTGTACCTATACTATAATTAATGAGTTAAATTACAATATTTATCTCCTAACTCATAAAATAACTACACTACCTCCTTATAAATCAATAATTTATACTACTCGCCACCATTATCACCACCAGTCGCCGCCGCCCCCACCACACCGCCGTCACATTGCGCGAGAACCATTCTAGTAATTAATTGATTTAAAACTAATAAAATTTAAAATTCTTCAAATAAAATTGTAGCTTAATATTTTGGAAACAAATTTACTAATTGGTTTCAAAATACACACCTTTTGTCTTACATAAATAACTTTTTTTTCCAAAAAATGAGACACATATCAACTGGAAATATCCTGTGACTGTGAGGTGGCATCCCGGTTTTACCTGTCACACCCCGACAAGGCGGAATACGGGATTTGACATTGATTGCGTACAAAACATTACATAATCATCATTACA
>JAOXNX010000026.1:24687229-24698217 GCA_028566075.1 Solidago caesia | reverse complement strand
TTATACTGCTCATATATTATAGCCAGGTGCATAATACAACTATATGCACTGAAGGATAAACTGCTATCCTTTAATGGATCCGCTCAGCAACGTCAATCCATATATCCGTATAATCTGCACATTTAACTTATGATCCCAAATTTACATCAAACAGTCACATACAATCAAACACATGAGATTACATGAATAGGAACACCCACACAATCAAATATCCAAATAGCACTTCGTTAGCATAAGGATCAGTTTAAGTAATACATTCCCTACCTACTTAGCATTCTAGCTAACACATAAATCGATTTAGCACTATAATCATACCTAAGTATAAAACGCCAACAACTAATATTCTGCCTTCAGCATGATCATTATCTAAGACCAATAGTAACGGCTAACTGCAATAATGGCTATTAGTTTATTAACTACTTAATTGTCACGTAAGACTTACAACTATGGTAAGGATTCGGCTAACTACACAATCAGTTTAATGTCATTGACAACAACCATTTTAATACTAACTGCCAAATCATTATAATAATCAACATAATCTTACCAGCAACGACAATCTTACTGCTATCTGCTTATTCATCATATAAGACATACTTTTACTGTCAAAATATGATCAATTACAAAATCATCCTAATAATTAGCATAATCTTATCAACAACTGCAATTTCACTGTTACAATATATTTATCATCATAATTAACACATAAACAAATCATCACATAATTAGATATAATTGTATATCAACATCTGCTATATCACTGCCAACTGCACCATTACATGAAATCGATTACACGTATATAACCGAGTTCCATATAATTTCACTGTTACGGCTTAATCATTCATAATTCAATTAACAACGGTAATTTCAACACATATTTACAGCAATTAAAGCAATTATATAAATACGAAATTATATAACCATATGATCATATGAAATCCCTTACATGCATGTAATCTGGATTCATATGATCAACCTGCCAGTTTAAGTCCTATATACTCACCTGTAGTCCTGCTACAGCATACACTTGTATTCCTCAAAATCCTTGGTTACCTATTAACCAAATCCATATAATCCATCAACATCTAGACATATCGTCTTTTCTAACTTTTTCTTACCCAATACTTTCCAGGCCAATTATTTTCACTTCCTTATCATTATTTCATCATTACCTTCCAAAATCACAGCTTTTCTTAACCTTTTTATGTCACGTAACGTGACACAAAAACTGTCTCAGAATCTTACCAAATTTTAATATATGCTTCCTAGCTAAGCCTGGATACTAAGAAATTAATATGGACCCAAACGGTCACCTTTTCTCGACTTTAAATATTTTTATTTAACTTCAAATCAAACAGCAAAACTAATAATTAATACCTTAAAAGGTTGACAATCAAAGCCTATAATCGATTAGGAATGATTTGGCATATTTGGTTTGGCCTGGAACCCGCTTTTCCTTCTTTTCTTCTTCTTCTTTCCTTCCTGCCGTCGCTTCTCGCCTATCTCTCGGCCGACTCTTTTTTTTTGTTTTGAATTTGGTTTCCTTCTAATGAAGGAAACATGTATATATATATTATTTTATTATTAGAATTAATTAAAATTATATCCGTTAGCCTATCAGCTAGTCCATCTAATATTCACTCCGTAATAATAATAATAATATACGACTTCATAAAATTATCATCTTTTCACTTACTATATTACTTTTAGTAATATAATAATACTACAAAATTTGGGGTGTTACAAAAGGGCAGTACTACAACCACGTTCAAAAATTTTCAATATCGAATATATATATTTATTTTGTGCAAGAAAATCAAAAGGCGAAAACAGATAAAAACAAAAGGGTGCAAGAAACCAAAAATAAACAAAAGTGTTTTTTTATTAAAAAAAAAAAAAAAGGCAATCAAATATATATATATATATATATTTACTTTTTTCAAGGAAAAAAAAAACCAAAAATTTAAAGGCAAAACAAAAGCAAGAAACAAAAAGAAAAACAAAAAAAAAAAAACCTAAAAAAGTCCAACATGTGTCGAATAATTAGTGGGTAAGGTATTATTCACATCCAACTCTATTAATACAGTACGAGTATATAATATTGTGTGGTTTATTTTCAAGTCATCTGAAAAAATATCTTTTTAAGGAATTATAATTTTATTTTAATTATTATCTATCAATATATAGAGCTTGAATTGATAGAGATTCACGGACAGTAGAACCGAAAGTTCACCTACTCTAAAGTCTGAAACTATAGAGCTTGACCAACCCCAGTTCTAAACATAATCAAACAAACAAAACTAGGGTTTCGGTTTTTTCAAATTGGGGGAAATGGGAAACGGCGGTGAAATCTTCCGACGAAGGTGGGGATGAACGGCGGGGAGTAGGCAGTGGTTTCCGATAGAAAGAACGGCGGCGAATGGTGGTGAAAACGACGTGATCGAAGACTTTCTTGTTCTTTGACCAGAGCGTTGACCATGGTGAAGAAGGAGTGTTAGGGTTTTGATTTTCAATAGAACAAGATGACATTTTTTTTGTGTTCAATTTTACATTTGATAGTTTCGGTTTTTTCAAATTGGGGGAAAAGAGAAACGGCGATGAAATCTTCCCGCGAAGGTGGGGATGAACGGCGGGGAGTAGGTGGTGGTTTCCGGCCAAGTAGCTAACGGTACTTTTATGTGGGTCCAATTTTTCAATTACTACCCTATTATTATTATTATTATTATTATAAATAAATTAAATTCCAAATAAGCAAGCCACATAGGCAGTCAACGCGGATGGTAACCGGCTAATGTTACAACCGGTAAAAAGTTACATTGTTTGAACAAAATAGAAAGTTTCTTACATGATTTTGTATTTTTGTAATAATCAATTTGTTTTGCATCTATTTAAAATAAATTTCTTTAATATTGAAAGTATACTATTAATTTAAACTACGAATGTACAAATGATATACTTTTTGTAAAATCTATAATCTTTTTACATTTATTTATTACCTACTTTAAGTAATTATGTGTTAATGTTAACAATCTAATGAATGCCATAACTAAATAGATATTTATAAGTATTCAGACGTTTTTAAAAAAACAAACAACTATACAAGTTCAAAATTAAGACATTTGAACCATATCTTAATATTCAGAAATGATATTCAGATTCAGATGCAAACCTCTTACAAAAAACAAACGGGGCCTAAGATAACTCTCTTTTAGTACAACAACAACAACAACAACAACAACAATAAGCAATAGTAAAATCAGCATACAACAATAATAACAATAACATAATAAAGTATAAAATGGGGAAAAAATCAAAAAGAAAATAACGATACCATCAAACAATGATATAATAGCTTACCGTAAGTCATATGTGAGCATAAAATGTAGGAATAATAAAATTAACGAATAACAATATAATAATAAGAATAACAACAAAGTATAAAATGAAAAAAATAAAATTGAAACATCGTATACGAACATAAACAGCTAGCGATAATAAAATAAGTGTGTGACAATGATAAAAATAACAACAAAATATAAAACATGAAAAATAAATCGAAATAGGAAAGAAAAAAAAAAACATACTGGCAAGCTAGTAGCTTAACGAGCTACCTCGCTGCCAGTCTAGAAGATTCATTATTCAATGAACAATCGAACATAAATATATACTAGTCTATACTCTATACTGATTAAATTGCTCGTACGTCCATATGTCCATACGGACTATATAACAGTTTAGATAATAAAAAACAATAGTTTCTTGCAAAATACTTGTTTTATTTCACCAAAAATATTCCAATAATTAATAATTAAAAGCGGCTACATTTCAACCCTTTTATTCCCTAAATTTTTTTTTTTTTGTTGAAAAAACCAAGTGCTAATCATTATCGAACATGGGTGCCACCTTCATTTGCGCCTTAAATTCTCCAAACCCAACCACCATCTATGTATATTTTATTTCATTTTTAATAGTATTCAATATAAATCTAACAATTTCATACCAATTCAAATGAAACCTTAAACCCAATCCAACAATGTTGTTTCCTAAATTAGCTCCTCTTATTATCTTGTTTTTCTTTCATAATCTCCTCATTTCAAACTCCATTAATGCACTTACACCCCAAAAAGTGAAACCTCGATCTCAAATCAATGCTATCAACCAATTCTTAACTCTTCAAAACAAGGCACGAGCCGCCCTTCGAATGCCACCACTAGTGTGGGATGCGGGGCTTGCACGCTATGCTGACATGTATGCTAGGCAAAGGCGACAAGATTGCTTGTTAAGGCATTCAAATGGGCCATTTGGGGAGAATATATTTTGGGGGAGTGGTGATAGGTGGACACCCGCTCAGGCGGCAATGGCGTGGGTGGCGGAGCAACGATGGTATAGCTATGGCTCGAATTCTTGTTATGGCGGAAGGGAGTGTGGACATTATACACAAATCGTGTGGAAAAAAACTAAGAGGATCGGGTGTGCTAGGGTGACTTGTTTCGGAGGTAGAGGTGTTTTCATGACATGCAACTATTTTCCTCCCGGGAATTATATTGGTGAAAAGCCTTATTGATTTTTTCACATATATTTTTTGGTAGACACGGTGTACCAATGAAAAGATGGGAATTTTTTTCTATATATACTTTTCGATCAATAAGAATATAATATTTATCATTTATCATTTATAAATAAGTTAATGGCATTTTCTAGATCAACATGTATATGATGTTCTTTCTCATATGATAACATATTTTAGATTTCTAACAAATACTTTTACCATTTTACTACATTATTATTATTTATAAAACCCAAGTGATGTCGAGGAGGAAATGTATTAAAATCCAAGCAATTTTGTCATTTTTAACTTAGTTTGATTGTTCATTTTTTATATGGTTATTCGTCAATTAATATTGAACTCATGTCTCTCAGCTCTTCGATCATATGTTGTATCAAAAAAAAAAGTGGTATTTTTCAAATTTTGAAATTTATCATGTTACCCTTGACATCTTCATCTTCTTCCTTTTCATCATGAGCAAAATGAAAAAAGTTAGTCTATTTTGTGGAGTAACAGGACTTGCAATTATTGAACACTTGTCGTTTTACGGGGCTGAAAAATAACATGTGTTAACAATTTGAGACATTATTGATGGTGGCATCTTGAACCAAAAAACTACTAACGAGAAAGTAAAAGACTTTTAAATGCGGTGGTGGACCAGGGCGGATGCACATGAATCACATTATTTTTTTTACGTAGTGTAAATTTTGTTAGAAAATATGATATTTTAAAAATACAGTAGTTCTTATTGAAAAATGGATTTCATTTATATATTTTGTGAACTTGGTGGTATTTTTTCCTATGTCCACCACTGTTTAAATGTGTTATAACTTAAGACGAACTCGATCATGAGAAAATGAACCATCAAAATTCTAATCCACTTGTGGTGGTTGCGTGGTTGTTTGGAGTAGATGGGATGGAGCGGTTAGTCGTTGATTGTTCAGAAAGTAAAAATTTGTAACGGTTTCACCTCGTACGTACTCTTTTCATTTGCATGGCTGCCAAATGCTGTCATAACAATGGACTAAACAAAATGCACAATTTGTTTCGAGACAAACATAGGTTTTTACATATGAGAAAACACTGCCGGTGAAAATCAAGATGTGCTGTTAATTATTAGCTAGGCTTAACACAAGAATAAACATGGTTAATTAGGTACGTGTGAACAGGATAATCAGCTTAATCCACGAAGGAAAACAAAAATCTGATAATGTATTCGACTAACATCAAGTAAAACATCCTGAAAACCTAATTAGCTACAAATATTTAATTTAAATATTAATGATAAAACGCTAGAAACCACTTCTTCATGCAGCTACTATGAAGAGCAAAGTCCCACGTCGACCCCATAGCCCTTAATCTATTTTGTCTTATAGACGTACATTTACAGAATTACCTTTAGATATGTTTTACCTTTAATAAAAAGAATCCAAAAAAAACCATGGTTTTTTACCAACCGGTTCAACCGAAAAAAATCAAAAAAATCGGTAGGTTCAACTGCTCGTCAGTTTAACTAAAAAAACGGTCTAGTTAAACTGGTCAACCGACCGGGTACTGGTTCAAACCGGTTTTTAAAACATTCTTAATAAGTGATAGGCATGTTTTGAAACCGAAATTGAATAGTTGGCTTTAAGAAAGAACAGATTTTAGCTATAAATTAGATTATGTTATTGTTTTACGATGATAAATGAAAATGTTTACTTAAAAGGTGGCATACATTGCTCTAGTCTAAACGAACGGATGGGAATCCATATGATATAAGGCCAAACCAGGCCCAGCCCATATAGAGCAAATTAAGAGGGAGTCCTGAGCCGTGAGCCCCATAAACTAGTCCTCTCTAAAATATCTTCGCCACTAAACATCAATAAGTTTCGATTTGGGGATTTAACACGGGTATTGATATAGTAATAGATTTTTTCCATAAAAAATCACTATCAAGATGACGTACCTATTAGGTCAGACATATATTTTTACAAGAAATCTTGCAACTCCTTAAGACTATGGAAAGTGAGGGCTCCTGATGAAAGCTCCGGGGCATCATGTGAAGCCTTTTCTTTTTCTTGGAGTGAGACATCTTTTAAAGGAGCGTTTTATTTTGTCAAGTGGCATTGTATAATTGGTTGAGGAGTATTGAAAAGTAGAAAAGGGACGTAGACCGCGTTTGACCAGGCCGGAACCCCCCTTGGAGTGGTGTTCCCTGCGTTCTAGGCATTTTATGAGCGTCTTGAGGGGAGGGGCAGTCTAAGTAAACACAGTGAAAAGATTCTGAAAAAAAGTCTGAAAAGACTTGCAAAAATACCTCCATAATTAATAGGGATTGTATTTGAGTTAAAGACCCATATATCCTTCACAAATAAACCAACCCAATTGTTTTTGTTTATATTCTTTGGACAAAATAAACTTCAGCGTTTTACATAGAATAATTATTTTAGTATATTATCGTAACCTCTCGGTGAAAAAATAGATGTGTTTTTATTCGGATCTATTTTTATACTTGAACTAACACATGTTCATATGACAATTAATATATATAAATTACATCCACTACAACCCAAATGGAATTTATTTATAAATAAAATTGGTCAAAATTAAGGATCATTTCTTTCAGAAGGGATTTGCACGATGTTAGGTAATGTTGTTTATGATCTATATATGCGAAAGATTATGCTAATTATATATGTCAAGATCTTCCATGTTCTAGTACGTGGATGTAATTCAACCTTACAAAGGTTTTGAAACCCCACCAAACAAGTGTTGGTTTACAATTTTTAGAAAAGGAACAACCGAGACTACAGTAGTTTCCATGAAATAAAGAGAGAATCTAAACTCACACATCTATTTATGTATAACAAAGTATACATATTTATATCGATTTCATGCATTTTGGTCCAAATTGAGTCGTCTCTGACTTCAACCAAATTCTGCCAACTTTTTGTCCTCATAAAGTTCGACCTTCATTTTATATGTTAGCTTAGATAGTGATTTATATATGGAATGAGATATGTGTGGACAGCGTGCGTTTGTTTCTTCAAATGAATTGTTATTAAATGTTCCGAAATCCAAAGGTACGTCGAAAATAACATATAACTCATGCATGTTAATGATTTTTTAAAAACATCCATATCCGAATTGAACCTAAACAAAATTTGTGTTTTGATCATGGCCTCACATCCGTCTCACTTCTACTTATATAGCCATACTCATACCAATGCAATTAGGAGAGTGTTAGTTTGGAACCTGTCCCCCAAAAATCCATCTGTCGCAATTCCTAGCTTATGTAGAGACTTCTACCCGATAATATCGTTATTTTTTTTATATTTTAAAATTAGTTTTTCAATTTGTGTATTATATATACATGCATTTAATCATCACCAAAATAGCCTAATGGTCAAACATATATCAAGATGTCAAAGGAAAATGTTTTATGGGTTAAACTACGTACATCTGAGTTAAAGAGTTAGTCTTTCCAGATAAATTGAATAGAGAAAAACTCCATTTGTTTAGAGTTTGTATTAATTATTTAGTTTTTGTGCATCGTACCCTTATAACTTTATTACTACATTACGTCGCAAACTAAACTCAATAAGACCCAAGCCAACGGCTTTGTCAGTTAAAACCGACGCACCCTTCCTATTTGAACCGATGGCACCGCCTCTTCAGTGGCCTATTCGGTTTGCCCAATTTCAGTTACGCAACGAGCAAAAAAGAGGGTACTATGGATCCGTTGGTGACTATTGGCTAAATAAATAAATAAAATAGATAGACCTTTTTTATAAACGATAATATTACCCTTTTTTTATTTAATTGTTTTCTCTAAACCTTTTTACAACTATAAATACACACATTCATATACCCATTTATTCACACTCACACCACTACAAAAACAACTACACCTATATTTAGTATAAATGGACTCAAACTCTAGTTCTGACTCCGATATAAAGAACTTTTTGGCGGCAACGATGGACCTCAATTTGGCACAAGCGCTCGCTATTCTTGAGTATTTAGATGAAGAAGATGAAAGAGAAGCCGCTAAAAGTTCAATGCAGCAAAGAGCACCAAGAAGATTGTACGTATAGATCGCCTTGGTGCCACTGATCGTTTGTACCATGATTACTTTGCCAAGTTACCAGTTGTCCCCTAGCTTAC
Organism: Solidago caesia; assembly: GCA_028566075.1. Taxonomy (NCBI): domain Eukaryota; kingdom Viridiplantae; phylum Streptophyta; class Magnoliopsida; order Asterales; family Asteraceae; genus Solidago; species Solidago caesia. The sequence continues at coordinate 24,689,522 of JAOXNX010000026.1, read as the reverse complement.
TTCTGAAGACTGTATCGAATGCGCAAGGAATTGTTTATCCGTATATGTAAAGGTATAAATTCGTATGCCCAACAACCGCCACCTCCGTATTTTACTTATTACTACTGAATAACCTTCTTTTACTTTATCAATAAAAAATTGACCTTTCTATTCGTCCGCCAAATCTTGTTTTAATATTTTCCAAAAGTGTATTGTTTTCATACGCCAATTGGCGTACGGTTGCGCTCCCATTTTGATGAATACTTACACATGGGTCAACAAGAAACATATTGGACAAGTTTTGTAAATGTATTTTCATCTATACTCGACCAAGTACTTGAGAAAATCAACACTCCAAGATCTCCATCGTATACAAGCTAAACATGAAAATATACAATGTAACAACCCGTCCCACATTGTTATTAGATAAGAAGTTTGAGCCCCTTATAAACTCAAAGTTATGAGCTACTAATATCCATTCACCATGGTTTTAGTTGAACCAAAAGGAAATCTAAGTAATTCATTGCTTTCGGATTTGAGGGAGTTTAAACTTTAAAATGGTATCAAAGCCATAGCCTCTCGGGGTGTTATGGGCACGAAACTCATACATCTCCTGGGGTATGGATCCTAATTATGTAGGCCTGCGTCAGGAGTTTAAGTAGGAGAATTTTGTAACAACTCGTCCCATATAGTTATGAGATAGTTGACCCGAAGGGATATCTAAGTTGTCCATTGCTTTTTGCTTTGGGGGCGTTTCATACATGATTTTTTGGTATGTTTGGAAGTATAGATTGTATGCATTGACCTTGGAAAAATTATCCAGTAAGACAGCAAAGCCAATACACATGAGGTGATAAAGGATGTCCAACGATCATGCTTGAAGCGGTTGCCTCTTACGATTTGTGAATTTGACATGCTTAATTTGGCCCTGCAGGTTCAAACAACGACATCCATGTACTTAATGAATCGAGTTTGTTCAACGCTTTACTCAAAGATAGACGTTTATCCGGAATGTGAGACTCTTGTGAAGTCGTTTAAATGTCTAATTGAAGAAAAAAGCATGGAGTTCTAGAGATACCAAGAAGCTGCAAGAAAGGATATTGAACGAACATTCGGGGTGCTTCAAGGTCATTGGGTAATCCTCAAACTCTCGGCACGACCATATAGTATCAACAAGATATGACGAATCATGTACAGTTGTGTGATTTTACACAACATAATCACCAAAGACAAAGGTCGTGCAATGTCCACTTGAAAAAGACTATTTGGCTAACTCGGCTACTCTCTCGCAACGTTTGTAGAGGGAAAAAGTTGAAAGACAAATGCGTATCGACAAGGAATTATGCGATGCTCACCCACCATCGACTTCACAATGCTCTAACATAATCGTACTTTTTTCAATAAATGTAAAGTAGCTTTTTCGTTTTTATATGTAATGTTCTTTTTTATTATTATTTAATGAGTCTAATTGTAAAAAATAAAACAATTACGTAACAAAGAAAGTAACAAATTGCTGTTGTCAGGGATATGTTAGTTTCGAAGTGCTGATGTGACGCTGAACTTACACAACTAACAATGAAAGTCACGAGCTCACAATTAGGAAATGTTTAAGTTAAGATATTTCACTAACATGTAGTTGTTTCTTTAAAATTACAAAATTAATATAAGTAAGCTTCTTTAGATAAATGAGGCTTTTTTATCTAATATCTAATACTCGGTAATAAACTTTTTCCTTTGAGCTCCAAAATACCTGTAACACCCCAAAGAATTAAAGATAATAAAATAATCTATTTTTGTAGTTTTATCTTTAAAATAAGTTCCTAGTATTTATTTTTGAGATATGGGATTGAAATAGTTGGAACTTTAGTGGCTAGTGGGTATAATACCCCTTTATGTGAGTATGAGCCGTGGCATAATATTGAAGTGCCAGCTCCCCTTTCATTTCCTTCAAACTAAGAAAGCTAATTCCTGGATAAACATCTTCCATCTTCTCAAGTCTTCCAATTAAGATTACTAGCAAATCATCTCATATTGAAATCAAGATTTCTTCATATCAATAATAATAATAATATTAGTTTCCATTGGAAAAGTTCTTGTGTGTGGATGAATGTGTGTGTCGACACATAGAGGAAGAAAAGAGAGTTCTTGGTGATTATCATCTTTTCTATAGTAACCTAATTCAAGGTAAATTCCATTCTTTTTGATTAATTGAATTCTAGGGTTCATGGTAATACAACAATTGGGGATTTTGGGGATTTGATAGTATAATGATATGAGCCCTAGTATTTTTGGTCCATGAGTGACCATATGATGT
>JAOXNX010000026.1:24659061-24670646 GCA_028566075.1 Solidago caesia | reverse complement strand
ACAGTTGAAAGCATAATTGGGATCATGAGAATGGTCTGTTTAATTATTATTGTTTAAGTTGTTAATTTAAATTCTTGCTTTTAGTTTAATTAACTCAATCATCAAATCAGTTTTACATTATTGTCTAGTTAATTAAAGTGTTTGTAAAGTTTAACACTTTCCCAAGACTCTCCGTGGAAACGATACTCGACTTACCCATACTATTTAGTGGTATTTAGTTTACTTATTTGATCGGGTCAACGACCTCGATCAGTAATGGGTATAAATTAGTCATATCATCCACCTAAGAGAAATTTTAATCAGTCTTCTAATAAACAAAATGGTGGAGGTTTTGTTAAGAAATTTAATGGCAATGTTGAAATGAGTGCTAATAATGCTACATGTACCTCTGCTACTGATGCTACTAATGCTGTTGGTTCTGTGCCTAGTTCTTTCACTACTGAACAGATGATGAAACTCTTAAACCTCATAAATGAGAAACCCTCTACTGGTGGTGTGGCTGCTAATATGTCAGGTATAAGTCATGTTTTTTGCAACAATAATAATGTCTTTTTTAATCAGAATTTTGGAAAATTTTTCTCTGCTAAATTTGAAAGAAACAATAAAGATAAAACTGATGGTTGGATTGTTGACTCTGGAGCCAATCTACATATGCATAATTCCACTGAAAATATGTTTGATGTTGTTAACATTTCTAGTTTAAAGTTAACTGTTGGTCATCCTAATAGTTCTGTTGCTTCCATTACTAGTATTGGAAGTTTAAGGTTATCTAGTAATGTTGTGCTTTTTGATGTTCTTGTTATTCCTGAATATAATGTAAGTCTATTATCTGTGAACAAAATGATTAAGGATAGTAAATATTTTGTTGGTTTTGATGAGGAGAAATGTTATATACAGGATTTGAAAAAGGACAAGCTAGTGGGGACTGGTAGTGTCTCTAATGGACTTTACTTGTTTGATTCTGATAATAAGGTGAATACTGGTGTATGCAATTCTGTGTTTGTGTGTTATGTTTCCAAGGAGTTATGGCATAATAGACTTGGACACCCTGCTGAACAGGTCATGGTTATTTTAAGTCAGAAACTTGATTTTAAAACTAGTCAACATGTTTCTCCTTGTGATATTTGTCATAAAGCTAAACAAACCAGGGAACCCTTTCCCTTAAGTGATCATAAGTCTGTCCATATTGGTGAATTAATTCATTGTGATGTTTGGGGTCCTTATAGAGTGGTAAGTAAAGATGGGTACAGGTATTTTTTAACCATTGTGGATGACTTTAGCAGGGCTGTTTGGGTATATCTTCTAAAATCTAAAACTGAAGTTGGTAGTTATATTAAAAGTTTCATACATTTGATATTGACTCAGTTTGGAAAAAAGGTCAAAATTGTTAGGTCTGATAATGGAACTGAATTTGTTAATCATTTTTTGAGTACTTTGTTTAATGAACTTGGTATTATTCATCAAACTTCTAGTGCCTATACTCCTCAGCAAAATGGCATAGCTGAAAGGAAACATAGACACCTTTTGAATGTTGCTAGGAGTCTTATGGTTCAGGGGGGGGATTCCCCTATCTATGTGGCCTGAATGTATTCTTACTGCTGTGTATCTTATTAATAGGTTACCTTCTTCAGTTCTTTCTGGTGCTTCTCCATATTTTAAAGTCTATGGTAAGGATCCAAATCTCTGTCACATAAGGACTTTTGGCTGTCTATGTTATTCTACAATTTTAAATAATAATGATAAGTTTAGTGTTAGGTCTGAGAAATGTGTTTTAGTTGGTTTTTCAAGTGAAAAGAAAGCTTACAAAGTTTATGGTTTGGAAAGTAAAACTGTTTTTTATAGTAGAGATATAAAATTTTATGAAAATGTGTTTCCTTTCAAAATGAGTTCTATAAGTAGTAAATGTGGACAAAATGATATTTTTCATAATGCTGATCAATCTAATGTTGATATTTTAAACTTTTTTGATTGCCAAAGTCCTAAAATTCCCTATGATGAAGAGAGGGATACTCACACTTCTAATGAGGATGGCAATACTGTTGCTAGTTCTAATTCTAATGAAGAAGAACTTGCACAGGATGCAACCCAGATAGAAGAAAGAGTCCTTTCTGAGGGTAATGTTCACAATGAATTATTCAATGAAGGATCTAATCCTAATGGGGAAGTTACTCAGACAGATCTGAGAAGGTCTTCTAGGCAAAGAAGTTTACCTTCAAAGTTGAAGGATTTTGTTGTTGGTAATAGTAAATATGGTCTTGAAAAACATATGTCTTATGCTAATCTTTCTGCTGCTAATTCATGTTTTGCTTCTAATCTTGCTAAGACTGTTGAACCTTCTAATTACTATGAAGCTTCAAAAAATCCACATTGGATTGAAGCTATGAATCTGGAAATAGAAGCATTACATAGGAACAATAACTGGGTTCTTGCTGATCTTCCTGAAGGAAGAAAACCTATTGGGTGTAAGTGGATATATAAGATAAAATACAAGTCAAATGGTGAGATAGATAGATATAAAGCTAGGTTAGTGGCTAAAGGTTATAGTCAAAGAGAAGGGTTAGATTTTGAAGAAACCTTTAGTCCTGTGGTAAAAATGGTTACTGTCAGGTGTCTTATAGCCTTAGCTGTTCATAACAGTTGGCCTTTATTACAATTAGATGTTAACAATGCCTTCTTATATGGTGATTTATATGAAGAAGTATATATGGAATTACCACCTGGATTCTATAGTAAAAATGAGACCAAAGTGTGTAAATTAGTTAAATCTTTGTATGGGTTAAAACAAGCCCCAAGGCAATGGAATGAGAAACTTACAAATGCTTTAGTTGAAAATGAATTTGTTCAAAGTAAGAATGATTATTCCTTGTTTACTAAGAGTAAAAATGGGTTGTTTATTGCCTTGCTTGTTTATGTTGATGACATAGTCATCACTGGTAATAATCTAGAGGAAATAGAAAAGTTTAAAAGATATTTAAGTACCAAGTTCATGATTAAAGATCTGGGTATTTTGAAATATTTTCTTGGTATTGAGGTTTTAGACAATGATGAAGGATTGTGTCTTTCTCAAAGGAAGTATTGTCTTGAGTTGTTAAGTGACTATGGTCTTTTGGCTTGTAAACCTGCTGCTACACCTATGCAACAAAATATTGTTCTTAACTCTGTTGAAACTGAATCTGATAAACTTTTGGATAATATGTCTGAATATCAAAGGTTGGTTGGGAAACTTATCTATCTATCTTTAACTAGGCCAGATATTTCCTATGCTGTTCATTGTTTAAGCCAATACATGCATGCTCCTCTTCAGTCTCATTTAACTGCTGCTTTTAGGGTGCTTAGATATTTAAAACAAGCACCAGGTACAGGTGTTCAGTTTAAGAAAGAAGGTATGTTCAGTTTGTATGCTTTCTCTGATGCTGATTGGGGAAAGTGTCCTGTTTCTAGGAAATCTGTCTCAGGTTTTTGTTTATATTTTTGTAACAATCTTGTTTCTTGGAAAAGCAAAAAACAAGCAACCATTTCTAGATCCTCAGCTGAATCTGAGTATAGATGCATAGCATCTACTACTAGTGAGCTCATCTGGGTCATTAAAATTCTTAAGGATCTAGAAGTGGATGGTTTGTTACCTGCAAGTCTATATAGTGATAGCAGTTCTGCTATTTAGATTGCTGCAAATCCTGTTTTTCATGAGAAAACCAAACACTTTGAAATTGATTTGCATTTTGTTAGAGAAAAGGTTTCTGTAGGGGTAATAAGAACCTCTAAGGTTGCTTCTGTCAATAATGTTGCTGATATCTTCACAAAAAGTTTAAGTGTAACTAAGCATAAGGTATTTTGTCAAAGACTTGGATTGGTTGATCTGTTTAAGCCATAAGTCTGAGAGAGGGTGTTGGAAATTCTCTTTGGTCATCCTTATGACTTGGAAGGTAAGTATAGGGGTCAAAAGGTAAAGTTTTATATTTCGTGTTATTTGTGTATGTGGTTATTTGGAAAATTGAAGTGTATATATGCACATGAGATGTATCCCTAAATCTGGCAGTTATCATCTTTTCATATATTGTAATACCTTTCTCTGAAATTGGTTTCTTTCATAAAAATAAACAATTGAGTGAAGAGTGTTATTGTAGTAAGGTTTGAGTTGTATTCAGAGTATTGTAATCGTGGATTAGCAGGAGTAATACAAAGATAGTTTTGGTATTATTCGTTTGAGTAGATGATTAAAGAATCTATTCACTTATTTTTACATGGTATGAGAGCCAGGTTGGCTCTGATCTGGTGATTAAGTTTGTTGTTAGGGTTTCAGATCTATTTAGATTTATTAAAGTGATTTGGGGTTATTAATTGATCGTGAAAAAGATTAGGGTTTCTGGCTTGGATACCTCTCTTTCGATTCTGGTTTGCTTCCGCTGAGTATTGATAGTGATACTCTCGTTCTTGTTCTTTATCTTTCATCAAAAGCACTGTAAGTCTTCTTTCGTTCTTGTTTCTGGTGGATTGCCGTGATTCGATATATAGGGTTATACGGCTGCCTTGACCTGTTTCAATAAAGAAGCGTGGAATCCTGGTAGTAGTGTAATCTGTTGATTATATTGAGTTGTGTGTGATCTGCTAAACTCCAGAAACACTCTTGGATTTATTTTGCTTATTTGACTGTTTTTTCTTTGAATCCTGGTAGTAGTGTAATTTGTTTGTTCTTTAAGTTTTGTTTCAATGGCTGATAAGTCTGGTAGTGATGTTACTATTAATGGTCTTGATGCTGGTAATCCGCTTTATTTGCATGCTAATGATAGTGCTAGTTTAACTATTGTTAATTTCAAATTAACTGGTTCAGAAAATTATAAGATGTGGTCTACTGCTATGATTATTGCTTTAAAAGGAAAAAATAAAATGGGATTTATTGATGGAACTTGTGCTAAACCTGTTTCTAGTTCTGTGTTGTCTCAACAGTGGGAAAGATGTAATGCTGTTGTTTTAGGATGGATTTTAGGCTCTTTATCTCAAGAGTTGTATATTGCTCAAGTTTATTCTGAAATTGCTTCTGATGTTTGGAAAGAATTGAAAGAAACTTATGATAAAATGGATGGATCTGTTATTTTTAATCTTATGCATAAAATCAATAGTATGAAACAAGGAGATTTGTCTGTTCCTGATTATTATCATAAACTAAACTCTCTTTGGAGAGAATTTGATATTCTTACTCTCTTGCCTGCTTGTACTTGTAATGGTAGGATTGATTGCACTTGTGAAGCTAAAACTGCTAGTACCAAGCATGCTCAGTTAATTAGGCTTATGCAGTTCTTGATGGGTCTGAATGATGTATATCAACCTGTTAGAAGTACTATTCTTGCTAAAGATCCTTTGCCTACTGTTAAAGAAGCTTTTACTACTTTTTCTAGGGAAGAGTCTCACAGAGGTTTAAATCCTAGTCATCTTAGTGTAAATAAAGTGCAACCTGCTTCTTTTGCTGCTAGACCAAATAACAATAACAATTTTAATAATCAGAATAGGAGATTTGTTGGTAATGGAAATAATTATAATAATAATCCTAATTCTGGTTTGGTGTGCAAGCAATGTGGTAGAACTGGTCATACTATGGATAGGTGTTTTGAAATTGTTGGATATCCACCTAAGAGAAATTTTAATCAATCTTCTAAGCAAAATGGTGGTAGTTTTGTTAAAAAATTTAATGGCAATGTTGAAATGAATGCTAATAATGCTGCATGTACCTCTACTACTAATGCTGCTGCTTCTGTGCCTAGTTCTTTTACTAATGAACAGATGATGAAACTCTTGAACCTCATAAGTGAGAAACCCTCTACTGGTGTGTCTGCTAATATGTCAGGTATAAGTCATGTTTTTTGCAACAATTATAATGCCTTTTTTAATCAAAATATTGAAAGATTTTTTTCTGCCAAGTCTGGAAGTGATAATAAAGATAAAACTGATGGTTGGATTTATGACACTGGAGCAAATCAACATATGACTAACTCAACTGAAAATATGTTTAATGTTGTTGACATTTCTAGTTTAAAGTTAACTGTTGGTCATCCTAATGGTTCTTTTGCTTCTATTACTGGTATTGGCAGTTTAAGGTTATCTAGTAATGTAGTACTTTTTGATGTGCTTGTTATTCCTGAATATAATGTAAGTTTGTTATCTGTGAACAAAATGATCAAGGATAGTAAATATTTTGTTGGTTTTGATGAGGAAAAATGCTATATACAGGATTTGAAAGAGGACAAGATAGTGGGGACTGGTAGTGTCTCTAATGGGCTTTACTTGTTTGATTCTGATGGTAAGGTTAATACTGGTGTGTGCAATTCTGTGTTTGTGTGTTGTGTTTCTAAGGAGTTATGGCATAGTAGACTTGGACACCCTGCTGATCAGGTCATGGTTATTTTAAGTCAGAAACTTGGTTTTAAAACTAATCAACATATTTCTCCTTGTGATGTTTGTCATAAAGCTAAACAAACCAGGGAACCTTTTCCCTTAAGTGAACATAAATCTGTCCATGTTGGTGAGTTAATTCATTGTGATGTTTGGGGTCCTTATAAAGTGGTGAGTAGAGATGGGTACAGGTATTTTTTGACTGTTGTAGATGACTATAGCAGGGCTGTTTGGGTATATCTTCTTAAATCTAAAACTGAAGTTGGTGGTTATATTAAAAGTTTCATACACTTAATATTAACTCAGTTTGGAAAAAAGGTCAAAATTGTTAGGTCTGACAATGGAACAGAATTTGTTAATAATTTTTTGAGTACTTTGTTTAATGATCTTGGTATTGTTCATCAAACCTCTAGTGCCTATACTCCTCAGCAAAATGGCATTGCTGAAAGGAAACATAGACACCTTTTGAATGTTGCTAGGAGTCTTATGTTTCAGGGGGGGATTCCCCTGTTTATGTGGTCTGAATGCATTCTTACTGCTGTGTATCTTGTTAATAGGTTACCTTCTTCAGTTCTTTCTGGTGCTTCCCCTTATTTTAAAATCTATGGTAAGGATCCAAATCTCTCTCATATAAGGACTTTTGGCTGTCTGTGTTATTCTACAGTTTTAAATAATAATGATAAGTTTAGTGTTAGGTCTGAGAAATGTGTTTTAATTGGTTTTTCAAGTGAAAAGAAAGCTTACAAAGTTTATGGTCCGGAAAGTAAAAATGTTTTTTATAGTAGAGATATAAAGTTTTATGAAAATGTATTTCCTTTCAAACAAAGTTTCATAAATAATGAATGTGATCAGAACAACATGTTTCATAAAACCAGTCAACCTAATGTTGATTTTTTAAACTTTTTTGATTGCCAAAGTCCTAAAATTCCCTATGATGAAGAGAGGGATATTCATACTTCTAATGAGGATGGCAGTAGGGTTGCTGGTTCTAATTCTAATGAAGAAGAACCTGCACCTAATGCAACCCAAATAGAAGATAGAATCCTTTCTGAGGGTAATGTTCCTAATGGTTTACTTAATGATGGATCCAATTCAAATGGGGAAGATACTCAGATAGATCTGAGGAGGTCTTCAAGACAAAGAAACTTACCTTCAAAATTAAAGGATTTTGTTGTTGGTAATAGTAGATATGGTCTTGAGAAACATATGTCTTATGCTAATTTGTCTGCTACAAATTCCTGTTTTGCTTCTAATCTTACTAAGACTGTTGAACCTTCAACTTACTATGAAGCTTCAAAAAATCCTCATTGGATTGAAGCTATGAATCTGGAAATAGAAGCTTTACATAGAAATAATACATGGGTTCTTGCTGATCTTCCTGAAGGAAGAAAACCTATTGGGTGTAAATGGATATACAAGATAAAATACAAGTCAAATGGTGAGATAGATAGGTATAAGGCTAGATTAGTAGCTAAAGGATATAGTCAGAGAGAAGGACTAGACTTTGAAGAAACCTTTAGTCCTGTTGTAAAAATGGTTACTGTCAGGTGTCTAATAGCTTTAGCAGTTCATAACAGTTGGCCTTTATTTCAATTAGATGTTAACAATGCTTTCTTATATGGTGATTTATATGAAGAAGTCTATATGGAATTACCACCTGGATTCTATAGTAAAACTGAAACCAAAGTGTGCAAACTAGTTAAGTCTTTGTATGGTTTAAAGCAAGCCCCAAGGCAATGGAATGAGAAACTTACAAATGCTCTAATAGAAAATGAATTTGTTCAAAGTAAAAATGATTATTCCTTATTTACTAAAAGTAGAAATGGTTTATTTATTGCCTTGCTTGTTTATGTTGATGACATAGTCATCACTGGTAATAATCTAGAAGAAATAGAAAAGTTTAAAAGGTATTTAAGTACCAAGTTCATGATTAAGGATCTGGGTATTTTGAAGTATTTTCTTGGTATTGAGGTTTTAGAAAATGAAGAGGGGTTGTGTCTCTCACAAAGAAAGTATTGTCTTGAACTATTAAGTGATTATGGATTATTAGCTTGTAAACCTGCTGCTACACCTATGCAACAAAATGTTGTTCTTAATTCTGTTGAAACTGATTCTGATAAGTTTTTGGACAATATGTCTGAATATCAAAGATTAGTTGGCAAGCTTATCTATTTGTCTTTAACTAGGCCTGATATTTCTTATGTTGTTCACTGTTTAAGCCAATACATGCATGCTCCTCTTCAGTCTCATTTAACTGCTGCTTTTAGAGTGCTTAGATATTTGAAACAAGCACCTGGTACAGGTGTTCAGTTTAAAAAAGAAGGTTTGTTCAGTTTGTATGCATTTTCTGATGCTAATTGGGCAAAGTGTCCTGTTTCCAGGAAATCTGTCTCTGGTTTTTGCTTGTATTTTTGTAACAATCTTGTTTCTTGGAAAAGCAAAAAACAAGCAACCATTTCTAGATCCTCTGCTGAATCTGAGTATAGATGCATAGCATCTACCACTAGTGAACTTATCTGGGTCATTAAAATCCTTAAGGATCTAGAAGTGGATGGTTTGTTACCTGCTAGTTTGTATAGTGATAGCAGTTCTGCTATTCAGATTGCTGCAAATCCAGTTTTTCATGAGAAAACTAAACACTTTGAAATTGATTTGCATTTTGTTAGAGAGAAGGTATCTGCAGGTGTAATTAGAACAACTAAGGTTGCTTCTATCAATAATGTTGCTGATATTTTCACAAAAGGTTTAAGTGTAACTCAGCATAAGGTATTTTGTCAAAGGCTTGGATTGATTGATTTATTTAAGCCATAAGTCTGAGAGAGGGTGTTGGAAAATTCTCTTGGTCATCCTTATGTCTTGGAAGGTAAGTATAAGGGTCAAAAGGTAAAGTTTTTATATCTTGAGATATTTGTGTATATGTTTATTTGTGCAGGGTCTCATTTGGAAAATTGAAGTGTATATATACATATGAGATGTAACCCTAAAGAAGAGCAGTTATCATCTCTCTTTTCTGTTATTTTTCTGAATTCTTCTTTGTAACAAATCTATCATAAAACAATTGAGTGGTGAGTGTTATTGTAGTAAGGTTTGAGTTGTATTCATAGTATTGTAATCGTGAATTAGCAGGAGTAATACAAAGATAGTTTTGGTCTTATTTGATTGAGTAATTGGCTAAAGAATTTATTCACTTAATTTTACAGAATTGAAGATATTTTTTAAAATTATTATCGATCTCCCAATAATAATAATAATTATAATAATAATATACATATATTATATATTCAAGTTGCTTGTCTAAAAGCATATATAATGATATGAATGGAGATAATAACTACTTCAATGCAAATGGGAATTTATTAATAATACTTTAATAAAGAGAATAAACATCGAGAAGGGTTGGTGCTTCATGTAGATATTGTTCATATCCACAATTTATGATGGAACACTGTTGATCCACTTATGGTAGAACGTTTCATAAAGTGACGTTGCTTATTAAAGGTAATTAATTTATTAAAGTTGTGTATACATATGTACTTTAACTTGTATCTATTATTGTACGTAATGTAATACTCCAGTATATATCATATATACGAGCTGAGTATCTCACCATGATTTATTCATTAACTAATATAATATAATATAATATAATATAATATAATATAATATATGGTATCAACACATGTTTCTCTCTACCCTCTAAACTAATTTAGATTATCTTTTTTCTTCAAAATGTAGTTCAGTTGCTTGTGTGAATATTATCGAACCAAAGCTGTTTGGACAAATGGTGGGTTTGCTTATAGGGTATATGGATTTTTTTTTATTAGACACTATATTTGAAGTTTTCATTAGTTCTCTAGCTACGAGGTTCCATCTTAAACCTTCCCCATTATACCATTAATTCGATCATAGGTGAGATATTTGTTGGGGTTGAAACAAACATCCAATTGTGAATGGAATGATATACTCCGTATGTATTAATTGTTTCTTTATCCTCTTATAAATGTGGTCTAACTATAAACCGTCATCACTTTAATAATACGCGCGAAAGTCATGGATTCAAGTCTCATATGTTAAAAGAATGGTGGTTTTTAAATTGGGTCAGAAAGTTTTCTCTCACCTATATATGGTGGGTTTCTTCATGTGTTATTGGAATATGATCGGATGATATCATTGGTAGCACGAAAATACTCTAATAGTCCATCAGTGATCCAAATTATCCATTAAAAAAAAATATTATACGATAATCCTATGGTCTCATGTTAGGTTGACTCTGATAATGGCTACAATGTACAAGTGCACTTTATAGTTGCCGCATATATATATACACGTACGTCCTATAAACAGTTATGTTTTATTTTCGAGTTATATTTATCATAACAAAAGAGTCGATCTTAGTTTAGATTTTGAGTAGATTTAATTAGGTACCAAATGATGTATCATTTTAAGACGTATAATTAAATATCTTTCTAGATATTTCTCACACAGAATATTATTCAATGTTTATGAAACTGGAAATCAGTGGCTTGGTTCATTTTTAACGTACGATTCGGATCCTTTTGTATACCGGATTACTACAAGAAAAGAATTAAACCAATATGGTGATGGTTTATTGGTTGGATATATGTTTTTAAAAGAGTAAACTCCTTGGAGGTCACAAGTTCAATTTTTGTTCTTTAAAAATAAATATTCTAGTGGCCACAGAGGCTCACATGTTTTGACTCTAGGCTCGCAAAACGAGTCAGCTCTTGGGATTAGTCTGCTCGCAAAGCAAGTAGGACACCATAATTAAAAAAAAAGAATAAAAGAAATAGAAAGAAGAAAGAAAGAAGCGAACCAAACATGCAAATCGATCAAGGATTATATAATGTAGTCTTATCTTCCACTTGACTAATGCTAAAACATAAAAGATACGGAAGCATTATAGAAAACAACTAAAAAAGCTCCACTAATGATTTTTTTTTTTTTTAAATAGTAAAATTGAAAATGGCCCATTTCACACAGTAACCTCCTCAAATAATAATAATAATAATAACAATAATAATAATAATAATAGTGACAATGACAATGAAAGAATCACCACTCAACACATATCTAAAACAATATATAACTAGATACTTACCCCGTGCGTTGCTGCGGGAAGTTGTAGATGCATTAGTACAAAAAGGTAAAGTTTGCGTTTACATAATGTAGACTACTGTACA
>JAOXNX010000026.1:24633597-24654199 GCA_028566075.1 Solidago caesia | reverse complement strand
TATGAAAACTGTAGCAACTAGTTGTTAAAAGCCTATAGACAATGTGACTTCTTTGGGATCTATAAAGTGTGGCGGCCCATTTACAGTTAACTTAAGTTGTAACATTCTGAGGCTTCTATTTCTAACTTCAGTAAGGACTTTTTAAGGCATTTTATTTTATTTTATTTATAGGAATAAAGAACTTGTGCTAAAATTATGTGCAAAGGCAGTGCAAGTTTCAGTAAATTTAGGTGGTGGTTACCTGAGTTAGGACCTCGTGCAGAGTTGGTTGTAAATTTTAGTAACTTTAGGTATTACCTTACCTGTGTTAGAACATAGAACCTTATACAGAGTTGGTTGCAAAGTTCATTAAGTTTAGACAAATTATAGTATCTTTTATATGTTTTGATTTTTTGATTTTCATATCTTATTCGAAGCGCATTAGCTCGATCTCTTGCGTGATTCATATGGTTGCTGGGTCTATGCCACTGTATTACATATTCAGGACAGTAGGACACCTTAATTGGGTAAAAAGTCACGTTTATGGGGAAAAAATTGTACGGAGGATACTATATATTTTAAGAGTAAAAATGGTGTATGTTTGCCAAATAATTTTGTCAAACAAGTCGGTCTTTGATTTCAAGGGCCGGTGGTATGATCACCGGTCTTTTATTCCTTAAACACCGGTCAATATAAACACCGGCCTTCACTTTTTTTTTTCTTTTTTGTCAATTAGAATGTTGCTGCTCTTGATGTCCGGATGGATGATTCCCTCCATGAGGATATGCTAGACCTTCAGCTGTCCCAAGGATCGCCCCCATCCGCTGCTTCCAACTGAGAACCTGTACTTTATTCTTGTCTGCAAACAATAGATGAGTTAAAGAATATCCATTCCACGTTGCATATGAGGTCAAATCCCTTATAATTGCTATACAATGCGAGCTAATAATGATAATTCCCCCCCGGTTTTATGTTTCTAAGTTGATGGGTAACAAGTTTAGCTTGAAAAATCAAATAGCGCTACATCAAATGAAGTAGTTAAGAATAGGAAATTACCAAAAAGGAAATGATCAAGGCTCTTGTTTGGAACAAACTCATAGACACCACACTTTCTGGCCCTTAGATACTACAAGCCAAAAGCTTGATAAGGTTATTGTGTTCAATTGCACTTATCAGATTGACTTCATTAAAGAATTCATCTACCCTCTGTCTTGTATTGAAAAACAATCTTTTCACAACAAGAACATCTCAAAAACATAAATCAACATCAACATTTGGATGATTTAAATGCCAATATTATTACAAACAAAATGGATAAAAAAAACAACTCCAGCTTTAATTTGAATGATGAAGTTTTTTTTTCCCCATAACTATGTCAATCCAAACTGTTTTCTTGTAATGATATTGATACCATAACATTAAATGTGAAACCTTTAAATTAAAAACAGAAAGTGATACAATATAATGTATAATTTAAATGTTGTTCATCCTCACTTCACTTGCTCTCCTGCATTCTCTCTCACACACTTTTTTCTAACACAAATTTCACTACATTTTTACACCCCAGTTGAGCAACAGATCTATTGGTGAGTTCTTGATTATAGTTTCTTTTCTTAAAAAGCAAAGTAAATAGTCGTATGTTGTTCATCGCTAACGTCACTCTCATCATCACTCCCAATTATCAAAACCCTTAATTTCTCACATTCACATTCATATCCATCTTCTCCATCAAAATCAATAATAATTTGTCAAATTAATCCATATAACAACTTCAATTCCACTAATAAAGGTATTTTTATTCTTTATTTTCCCTTTTTAATTTCAGGAAATAAAAAAATATATATATATATATATATTTTTACTGTTTTAATTTTATAACAGATAGTAATAACATAATTTCTAACTACTTTAAAGTATTAACAGAAAAAAAATAACTAAAAATAACTCAACCTATATTATATATTAAATCACCATTTTTGGAGTTATCTAGTCGGTGAATGCCCTCACCGATCCCTCTTCATCTTAGGCTTTCACCGACCCCCAACAACACTTCACCGGCCTTGCTTTTGCGTTTCACCCCTTATATCACCATTCACCGGCCCGTTACAAATGCTCTAAGTGTAATGTAATGTAAATGGTTGAATTGACAAGTGTTCACGTGCAATGCTACACTTATCAATTTCTGTATATGTATTTTCACAGTTTTTGATTTTCTCATTTATTTGTCAATTTGTTTTGGGCACATATAGCTCATGCTCTTTACGTCACGTACAACTTGTTCTAAGGGTTAATCCTATCCTAACTTGGAAATATATCAATGTATTTTGGTTTATTCTAACTTACATTGGTTGTTTTGTAGATTAATATATATGGTTTGTTGCAATAAACACAAAATAGAAGCTAAAAGTCTAATGTGGATAACTTGAGGGACTGCTTGTGTCAAGATAGAAGTTCAAGGGTGCTGTATGCTCATCGGGAAAAGTGTGTATATATATATACACCAATTAGGGCTCAAATGCCATTCACTCGTCTAATACCATCCTCTCTATTAATTCTCCCTCGCGGCACCAGTGGGTCGGGAAAAAAAATATGTCGACTTCAAAACACCAGAAAAAATCAGCGGCCATAAACAATGATAACGCTAATCTACGATCAGAAATTGCCAACATGGCTTCTTCTCCCGGTCTCTCTTCATGCAACAAAAAACCTCCTAACGATAAAAAGTTCAAAAACACGAACAACAAAAAGAATAAGCATAATGAAAATTCCTTGGGGATTTGGTATGAGGACGTGGCAAAGCTAGAAAAGAAACTGCTCGACATGGATAGAAACAACAACAAGGTTAAGGCTGTTGTGTTGGAGAAAAAGAAGAAGAATGCGGAAGAGTACTGGAAGTGTTTGGTGAACAAGAAGAAAGAGGTTGCAGATAGGTTGTTGTCACAATACATACACGATTACGAGCAGCAGCTGCGCGGTGATATTAAGATGGTGTTGGCCACACAAAGGTCTGGGACCGCGACCGATAAGGTGTCTGCTGCGTTGGTCTTGATTGGCGACAATCCTATTGCAAATATCAACTCAATCGATATACTTTTAGGTATATACTTATATACGGATTAATTTATATACAAGCATAGTTCATCAATAGGAATATTAATTTATTAAATTTTCTTTTTGTGTTAATGCCATGCAAATTCCAGGCATGGTGACCCGAAAAGTGGGGAAACGTTATGCATTTACAGGTTTTGAAGCACTGAAACAAATCTTTATATCAAGGTTACTTAATTTGAAAGTTTTATTTCATCAATCTTGAAAAATATATATATATATATAGTATTGTAATCATGTAAGAATGTTCTTATTTTAACAAATGATAATAAATTTCAATCACGATAATCAACCAATCGATAATTTTTGCACTTTTATATCCAAAATATATATTGATGCATTGATACATTGGTGCAAATTTTCATATTTGTTGCAGAAACAACAGATTGAATCATTAGATTCAAATGCATCTTTGGTAGATACAAATGCATATACAATAGATGCACCAATCAAAAGTTGTGATTTTGCATAATTTAATGCATCAAAATGTTGTTAAACACTTCATTTGTGATGCTAATGTTTGAATAATGTTGTATTTTTCATTTTTTTAATGCTGAAAATTAAGTTTTTTATGTGTAGAATGTTCTTATGGGAATACAACCCTATATATATATATATATTGATGTATGTCAATGTGGATCACTAATAATCGATGTACGTGCTCTTGTTTTTTACCAGTCTATTACCTGATCGTAAGCTGGAGACACTTGATCAGCAGCCTTTGAATCACCTTCCTGACTCAAAAGATGGAAACTCTCTTCTACTACTGTGGCATTGGGAAGAATGCTTAAAACAAAAGTAGGTGCATGCTTCAACATGTCACAAATGGTGGCCTTTATAAAACAAAATTAGCTAGGAGAAATTTAATTTTAATAAGCTTGTTCATGTTTGAATGCAGGTATGAAAGCTATATATCTGCACTCGACGAAGCTTCTAGGGATACATTAGCTACACTTAAGGATAAAGCAATGAAGGTATGCAGTTTGTTTACCATTATATGTTATACATGTTAAAAGTGCTTAACCAGTTGCTTTTCATATAATCTTTGCAGACCATTTATGTATTGTTGAGGAGCAAGCCAGAACAAGAGCGCAAATTGCTCTCTACCCTTGTAAATAAGGTTTACATATTGTCCTCATTTTTAATTTAGTTTTTGCAACACTCTTACTTAACAATCTTTCATTATGGGCTTTCATTGTAATCGCTGATCCTAAGTTTGTTGCCTGTAGCTTGGGGATCCCGAAAATAAGGCTGCATCGAATGCTAGTTATCTTTTGTTAAAGCTGTTATCTGACCATCCGAATATGAATGTATACCATCTGTTAAGCACTCTAACATACATTCTTTTTTACATATGACGTTCACAATGTTTGATTTTACTAACACAACTTTACAGGCCGTTGTGGTAGACTATGTGGATTGTTTTCTTTTCAGACCTCATTTGGTGTCACGAGCCAAGTACAACAGTGTATGTTCCGAGCACTCAAATTAGTTTTATAATGATCAAATCAGCATCTGATGCAATCTCTTTATACACAGGTTATATTTTTAAGCCAGATTAGGTTAAGTCATCACGGGGAAGGGAGGAAAGTGGCTAAACGATTGCTAGATATATACTTTGCTCTATTCAAGGTAATATATGGACATCCATTTTCCTGGAAATTGATTATACTTTTCAGTATTGTGATAATGCTAAGAAAAGTATTTGGTTTCAGGTCCTTATCTCCGAGACCGGTGGACTTGATAAACAGAAAACGAGCAAAGATGACTTTAAAAACACTTTTAATTCTTCCAATGACAGGGATGCTAAACATAATGCAGAGTCTCATGTAGAAATGGATTCAGGATTGTTACCTGCTCTTTTAACAGTCAGTTTATCTGCTTTTTTATGTTCACTCAAAAATTATAAATATGTTGACTTTCCATTTGCTCTAATGGCTTCATATCTTCTGTATTCAACAGGGAGTCAAAAGGGCTTTTCCTTATGTATCAACCAATGAAGCAGATGACTTTATTGAACCTCAGATTCCAATGCTCTTTCAGCTGGTAAGCTAACTACTCGTACCAAAGAAGTTTTTTGATCAGATGATGAAATTTTTTGTTTTATTTTTTCCTTTTTATAGGTGATTATTTTGTTCATATTTCTTTTTTTTCCTTAGAAGGAACTTGGTTTAAATATACCCACTTGTTTATTTGCAGGTTCACTCAAAGAACTTCAATGTTGGACTTCAAGCATTGATGCTTCTTGAACACATCTCGTCAAAAAATCTGGTTGTCAGTGACCGATTTTATCGTGCTTTATACTCCAAGCTCTTACTTTCTTCTGCAATGAACACTTCTAAGGCAAGTGAACCTTTCTGATTGTATGAAATCCTATGTTAGTATGCTGCTATCAGGAATATCATTTGCGTAGTTGCTCCAATATTGATCTTTATTGGTACAAATCTCGTTCAGGAAGAAATGTTCATTGGTCTTCTTTCACGAGCTATGAAGAACGATCTTAATTTAAAGAGGGTGTCTGCATTTTCAAAACGGTTATTGCAGGTAAGCACCCTTTACATCTAATCCGCGTGGTTCTTTTTACGGACACATACAATACATACACATATGCATCCATATATATTAGACTCTATTTTGCAAGTATTTACTGCTCATGATCTTGTACAGGTTTCCCTGCAGCAGCCACCTCAATATACTTGTGCATGCCTTCTCCTTCTTTCTGAAGTCCTTAAATCAAAACCACTTCTATGGTGTGAGGCATCTCTATTTATTTCATTATCAAGCTTAATTTTTGGCCATATATAGCCATATAGGAATGACGTTATGATTTCATCTAACTCCTATTGTGCAGGAACATAGTGCTTCAGAATGAGCTTCCTGATGAAGAACTTGAACATTTTGAAGACATGGTTGAAGAACCAGATATACAAGAAAGCAATACAGCTGATAAACCTGATAGTGATGGAGGCAATGATAGTGAAAATGATAACGATGATTCTTCAGAGGATGAGGCAGCTCCCAGTTCTGATGATGAGTATTTAGACAAAAGCGACAATGACTTGCTAGGATTTGGTGGTTTGACCAATCTGCAGGTGTCTGAAAGAACATCTGATCAAACGGCAAGTCAACTACGAGTACAAAATGCAGAATCCTCATTGCCTGAAGGATACAACCTCCAACATAGAGAACCTATTCACTGGTATATTTCACTACTTTAGCATAGAGATACCAAAACGGGCCAGGCCCGGTCTAAAAAAAAGGGAACCACTTGGCTGGGCTTTATTTTCTCCAATTGTCATCTAAATTTTTGATCGGATATATAATTAAAAAGAATAATGGTATAAACTTCTAAAACATCTTCCTAAAAGTCCTTGCAACTACGAGATCAAAGAGGCTTGCAAGATCAATGCATAAGATGTGGAAAGACAACGAGTGAATTACACATGTCAAGCTTGTATGGAATTAGGATGAAGTTTAGGAGGAAATATCATTTTCCAATTAAAAATATCCGAAGATTTAATATACTAAAATCAGAAATTACATAAAAAAAAGTTTTATGTAATGGCTTAAAAGACCAGATATTGGGGCCTAGATGACCCTAGGACAGGTCCTATAGGGGAGTTGCTTATGGATCGGGCCGCACTTAGCCATTTGATTAAATGTAAGGATAGGATTGAATGCAATTTTAAATCCTTAACAACGGGCCAAAAAGGACCCCATTTTTCCTGGCTCGGTCCGTGCCTGGCTTAGAACCATTTGTATCCAAGCCCATTTGTGTATCTATAATCAAAATATCATGTCATAGTTTTCATGGAATTGCAATTAGTTAGGAACAATAGCCTTATAATTTATGTGGTTGGTGCATCACAGCAATGCAGACCGTGTAGGATGGTGGGAATTGACGGTACTAGCATCACATGTACATCCTTCAGTTTCCACCATGGCGAGAACCCTTCTCTCTGGGGCCAACATTATCTACAATGGAAATCCAATAAAAGATCTTTCACTTGGTGCTTTTCTTGACAAGTTCTTAGAGAAAAAACCAAAAGCAAGAAATTGGCACGGTGGGTCCCAGATCGAACCTGCCAAACAGGTCAGTTGAACCACTTGGTACCATCTAAAATGTATTTTGATGACAATTATTGCAATCTAACCAGAATTATTTCTACATAGCTTGATATGGACAAACCATTGATCGGATCAGATATTCTTCAATTGGACGAAATGGATGTAGCCCCGGAAGATGTCGTCTTTCACAGGTTTTACATGAATAAGCAGAATTCCAGTAAGAAACCAAAGAAGAAAAAGAAGAAGGTGGCTGGAGAAGAGGCAGCCGAGGATTTAACAGGAGAGGGGGAAGAGGATGAAAGTGACGACGAAGAGATTGATGCCATTTTAGATTCCACCAACCCTGCTCTAGATTCCAAGGGTGACTATGATTATGATGACTTGGACCAAGTCGCTAATGAGGACGATAATGACTTGGTGTGTGACGGCACAAGTGATGAAGAGCTCAGCATTGGGGGCTTGAAAGATGGAAGTGATGAGGAGGACGTGCTTGAGGTTAAGCCAAGAAAACGGAAGGCCCGTGGGAAGACTGGTTCGTCACCTTTTGCAAGTCTTGAAGCCTATGAGCATTTGCTGAATGACAATGAGGATGAGAATGAAAATGTCAAGGGTACTAAGAAACACAAGAAATCTAAGAGGGGTTAAAAGGTCCAAACTCAAAAACAAGGTGCCCACTTAGTAAGCTAATGTATATTGTTTTAAGAGTTATCGTCAAACATGTGGTTTGCAAAATTTGAGTTTTAATGTCTGTGCTTTTTTCCCCCAACAATCATCGAGTTTTTTCCCCCCAACAATCATCCTCGAGGTTTCATTTTGTATCATCAATAGTCCTTGAGGCTAACTAGTGTTAATTTTGATCCGTTAAGTCTCTCATGTGCATTGCATATGAGGACATTTTGGTCCTTTTACCAACTACATGGACTATATGTGATAATAAACTTTTTTTTAAGAGTTATTATCACAAATCGTCCATATGGTTGGCAAAAATTGAGTTTTAACACTTGTGCTTTTTTTCCATCGTCCATCCCTATTGTTTTATTTTGTATCATTGATCGTCTCTACCTCTAATTGACGTTATTTAGGCTCCGTTAAGTCCTTCACGTGCATTACACATGAAGGTATATTGGTTTTTTACCCCTTATAACTCGAAATTTACAACTTCTTTCTTGTTTCATAAACAAATCTCTATCACACAAATCTATATCTCCATATCTATATTTATATGCATCTCCTCCACAAACTTAATCAAAATCCAAATTTAATCAAACTAGTCAATATACCCGCACTTCGCTGCGCATCTCGACATGTTATTAAAGAATGAAATAAGGTAAATACACTTCGTTCTTAGATACCAATTTATAAGTCTAGTTACAAAAGAACATCATTGATTAATCTACCTACATGACTAAATTATAAGTTTTGTTGAATGATAGTTACAAAAGTTTAGCCTTGCTTAATCCTACCCATAGTCTTGTAGTTACAACACATCAACTTTATAATTAAAAAGAGTGAGTTCTACTTTATCGGCAGTTGTGGTTTTGTTTCAAAATATGTTGGTAATCCACCTTTCATACCAGCTTATCTGCATTGATATCAAATAAAAAGCGTTAATAGATATAAGATATGTTCCAAGGGAAGTAAAAAAATGTATAATTAAGTAAAAAAAAATACATCAAAGACTAACTTAGATCTTAATAAAAAGTATTTTCTATACAGTTAAGAAAATTACTTTTAATGTAATTCATGTGAAGTGTTGTACTTTTCTGCTTTTGATGTGGCCTTCTTGCTAGTTTGGTCTTCCCAACCGGTAAGGTAACGATTGATGTTGTGGTGGATGGTGGAGCATTGGATGGTGGTTCGAGGATATTGTTGACAATAATGGTGCAATCTGGCAATAGACCACGTCTTATTACAAACTAAAATTTCCTATGAAAATCATAAGTAAATAGTGCAGTAACCAAATACGAACGAAAATTAAAAAACATGATGGTTTTGAAATGGATTTGCAAATGAAAGAAATTCCTAAGGCATAAACATCTACTGTTACTTCCAACCGAATTCACAAACTACCACTAAATGGGAGACTTAATCAACCAAACTACGTTGTCATTTGCATAACTTAATATATTATATAATTAAAAGGAAAGGACTAGGATATTTTAGACTTCTAGTCTACTCTATATATACAACTATCAATATTATCTGATGAAGATTTTTTTTATATCGCAGATAATTAGAACTAAATATGAACCATTTAACAAAAACTACTAAGAATACCATTGTCAGCTTGCATTTTGTTGGGCAAACAATAAGACCGCCTGGAGTGAGGCGTTCCCAGGGCAAAAAGTGCTCAGGAACGCCCTGGGACGCCCCACTGAACGCCACCAACATCGCCCCCAGGGGCGTTCTCGAGCCAAAAATCGCGCGCGCGTTCTATTTCGGACGCCTTTTTTTTCTTTGAAAACAAGCCGTTGGGCTAGTGTTTTTTTTTTTTCCATCATCCTCCGGATCTAGTGGTTCGGACGAGTACGAAGACGCCGTCTAGAGTACGGTTATTATGTCCGTTAATCTAGCTAGGCGAATCGCGGATGAAACTTCTGATGACGAACCCGAACCGTCGTTTAGAAGAAGGGTAGTACTTGTACGTCATCGTGTAGAGGCACAAGAGCGGTTGACGCGTGACTATTTTGTAGACGAACCGACATACAACGTGAGACAGATTAAACGTCGTTTTCGTATAAGTAGGCGCTTGTTTTTGAGGATATCCGGTGACTTGGAGGCGGAGTATACTTATTTTCAGCAAAGATATGACGGTGCCGGGAAGCTAGGTTTCACCGCCTTACAAAAGTGTACGTCTGCAATTCGGAAACTAGCATACGGTGTGACCAGCGACTTTCTTGATGAGTACTTGCAAATGGCGGAGAGGACTTTAAGGGAAGCTTGCCAACGTTTTTGTAGAGGTACTTTTATAAAAATATATGTTAGTTTACTTTATTCATGTTTTTATATATATATATATTGTATTTTATATATATTAGTTTACTTTATTCATGTTTTTATATATATTGTATTTTATATATGTTAGTTTACTTTATTTATGGTTATATATATATATATATATATATATATATATATTGTATTATTGAGTTGTATGGACCTATGTACCTACGGAGACCAACTTGGAGTGATCTTCATCGTATATACGACGTGCATGAACAAATACATGGTTTTCCGGGTATGGTTGGTAGTATCGACTGCATGCATTGGCCGTGGGAGATGTGTCCTACGGCGTGGCGAGGTACTCACACATGAGGTGATGTAGGTAGACCATCGTTGATTCTTCGGGCGGTTGCGTCGTATGACTTGTGGATTTGGAATGCATATTTTGGACAGCAGGGGTCGCACAATGACATCAATGTGTTCGAATCATCGCATGTTCTTGAAGAAATCATATCGGGTTTGGCGTCGACACGTATAATTTTTAACATGTATGTATATATATATATATATATATATATTTAACTTATATGTATATTTTTTGCACATATATATTTTTAACACTTATTATATTGTTAACACTTATTATATTTTTACTTGTAGCTTTGTTTTTTGCAAACGATAACCTTTACCAAAAGGGATATTATTTGGGTGACGGCATCTATCCGGAATACGCAACATTTGTGAGACTTTTACCGACCCGGTTGATGAAAAAGGAAAGCATTTTAAGAAAAAGCAAGAGTCGGCACGAAATGATATCGAGAGGGCATTCGGTGTTCTTAAAAAGCGATGGAGAATTATTAGTATGCCGGCCCGATATTGGGATAAGGAGAGAATGCAAGACGACATATATGCTAGTATCATTTTACATAACATGATTTTGCAGGACGAAGATAAGGCTATTTGCGAAGACAACAATCCGGAAGATCCTACTTTAGACCCGACCTATTGGACGCAACAAACTCCTATGGAAGTTCGAATTCAAAATCTTCAAGCGGTCAAAAATCAGGAAACACACAACGTGTTAACGACGGATTTGGTTGACCATCTATGGGCAAACACGCCACATGACTTTTAGCCCGAAGACGAGCTTGCAAACCTCACCATCTATGTTAGTGACGAAGACGATTAGTTTTTATTTTTTAGTATTATGTAATTTTTTATTTTAGTAGGTTATTTTGTAATAAAATTATGTTTTATTTACTTTTATTAAGTTTTTATTTTATAAAAAAGTTGACTTTTAGTAAAAAAAAAAAAGAAGAAAAAAAAAAGAAAATAAGGGCTTCCATCAAGAGCCCTCACTCCAGAAAAAAGGAGGGGGCATCCCCTCTGCACAGTCAGCGCCACATGGCAGGAGATGCCCCCATGAGGGCTTCCATCTGGAACCCTCACTCCTGGCAGTCTAAACGAACAAGAAAAACAACCAGATAAACGGAATATCTACAGGCGTGTGATCAATTTTAGATTGAATCAATTTGGTGGTTCACCCAAGTTATTTAATCGGATACAATCAGAGATTGAAAATTTTGATATGTGATGTTTGAGAATTAGAACCAGAGAGAAAATGTTGACAAGAGAAAAGAATGAATGAGCGAGAGTCTATTTGTGGCCCATTAATTGCCTTTAGGCAGTTAAAATCAAAGTTTTCCAAGTTGTCAAAAAACCACCCCAAAGTTCTGAAAATTAATTTTCTGAGAGTTTTTCGTCATAGCAATTTAATGGAAATAAAAAGTTTCCGCGATGACCTGGCGTTGCCCCCGTCCCCCCGTCCCTTAGGGGCGCCCCTAAGGCCATAATAAATTCATGTAGGCGTGCACTCCGCACCTCCAAACCTATATGATGTCTTATTATAACATTAATGGTCAACACAAATCAATCCAATTACACTAAAATATCCAACAATCCTCCCCTATTTTAGTGTAATCCTTGATTAACTAAAACAAGTCTCTTTAACATTCAAACTTTTGCATAAATGAAATGTCGCAACGATTGAATTTCACATTAGTACATTACACATTCCACATATTCGAATATCAGGGTGTCTCTTAGGATTGAACCCTTGCTATTCATTTGAATACACGAAGATAATGTACACAAAAGTTTACATACTTAAATGTTCTATCTTGACACTGTTTTTACTAGCCTGTGTCCTATCCTTCATAAGCACATCAAAGCCAAGTCCCAGCTTCTTGAAGCGGCTAAACTTCATGCTCACATAGGTAGCTCTTTTATTCTTGCACCTGCATATGCAATTTGTCAAAAGAACTATTAAGAATATAACCATTCAACCTCCTTAACTTGCAGGACTGAACACATACCTTGGGATGATTCTTCTAATGTGTTCCAATCTCTAGATAATAAGCTTTCCACATTGAATTCTGCACCTAGCGTCATACTAGATGGGAATTGGGTATCTTAAGATCAGAGATTTCTGATGGACTTTAATCCCATCCCTATAGCCGACTTGTGCACAAGATCTCTTCTTAACCCTTTTGTTAAATGATCGGCTAAATTATGCTGAGTTTTCACAAACTCCACAGATATCACCCCATGCATGATAAGCTCGCGTACCATGCTATGTCTGACACCCAAGTGTCTAGACTTGCCATTATACACTTGACTATATGCCTTAGCCAAGGTAGCTTCACTATCACATCTGATAGATATAGGGGATATCGGTTTAGGCCACAATGGAATTTCATAAATCAGATTTCTTAGCCATTCAGCTTCCTTACCAGCTGCTGCTAATGCCACAAACTCAGATTCCATTGTTGAATTCGTAATGCAAGTTTGTTTCTTTGATGCCCAACAGATAGCACCACCTCCAAGAAGAAAAGTCCAACCACTTGTGGATGAATGATCTTCCATATTAGTAATCCAACTCGCATCTGAATAACCTTCAAGAACAGAAGGATATCCAGAATAGGTCAAACCATAATCCATGGTCCCTCTCAAGTACTTGAACACTCGATTAATAGCTTGCCAATGATGAGAACTAGGATTATGAGTATAGCGACTCAGTTTCCCAACAGCATAGGCTATATCAGGTCTTGTACTTATCATGGCATACATAAGAGATCCAATGGCTCTCGAGTACTCTAGAGGATTCACTGCAATACCTTTATTAGGTAACAGTTTGATATTGGAATCAAAAGGAGTACTCACTGGAGAACAGTCATTAACACTGAATTTATTCAATATCTTCTCAATATAGTGTGATTGAGAGATAGTAATACCATGACCTCCACGTGTGATCTTAATACCAAGTATCACATCAGCCTCCCCCATGTCTTTCATATCAAATTTAGATGACAAAAATTCTTTAGTTTTATCAACTTGATCTTGGTTGGTACCAAATATCAACATGTCATCTACATACAAACAAATGATTACTCCTTGACCAGAAGCATCAAACCTGCTATATACACACTTGTCTGCTTGGTTTAATTCAAAACCATTAGACAATACCACATCATCAAACTTCTGATGCCACTGCTTGGGGGCTTGTTTCAAACCATAAAGAGATTTTACCAATTTACAAACCTTATGCTCATTACCAGGTATGACAAAACCTTCAGGTTGTTTCATGTAAATCTCTTCATCCAATTCACCATTCAAAAAGGCAGTCTTAACATCCATTTGGTGAATTACAAGATTATGTATAGCTGCAAGTGCTAACAATAATCTGATGGTGGTAATTCTGGCAACAGGAGCATAGGTGTCAAAGAAATCAATACCTTCCTTCTGTCTAAAGCCTTGGATAACCAATCTGGCTTTATACTTGTCTATGCTTCCATCCACCTTCATTTTCCTCTTAAAGATCCATTTACTACCCAATGGTTTACACCCAGGTGGTAAATCAGTCAATTTCCAAGTATTGTTGTGCATAATAGAGTCAATCTCATCTTGGATTGCCTCTTTCCAGAATGCAGCATCTCTTGAAGCCATAGCTTCACTATAGGTCTTTGGATCATCATCAATATTAAAGCAATATTGATATTTAAAATTAACCTCATTTCTCGATCCTTCAACCAAATACAATTGGAAATCATCACCAAAAGTTTTAGCTTTTCTAGCCCGACTACTCCTCCTAGGTTCAGGAGGTGTATCTGTAACTTGATCAGTCACACCAGAGTTACTAAAGCTTGGAGCCATGTCTCCAGGTTTTGGTATAGACGAAAATCTATCCTCATCACCAAAATCAGCATCCCTTGACTCAACAATCGAGTGTATGGATACATAATCATTAGGTTCTATTACATAGAACTTATAACAATGAGAATTTTCAGCATAACCAATGAATACACAGTCTATACCTCTATGACCAATGTTTTTCAGTTTAGGTTCAGTGAGCTTAACCACAGCTCTACAACCCCAAACTCTTAGATAACTCAAATTTGGAGGCTTCTTAAACCAAAGCTCATGAGGGGTTATCTTGTTCCTTTTGTTTGGAACTCTATTCAACAAATAGCATGCTGTCAACATTGCTTCACCCCAGAAACCTTCACTTAAACCAGAATAGGATAACATTGAATTTACCATTTCTTTCAAACTCCTATTCTTCCTTTCCGCCACACCATTTTGTTGTGGTGTATAAGGCGCAGTGGTCTGATGGATTATGCCAGTAGATTGGAAATACACTGGATCATAATACTCACCTCCCCTATCAGTGCGAAGGTTTTTAATCTTCACACCATGATAAAGCTCTACCTCTTCTTTGTAGATTTTAAATTTATCAAGAGCTTCATCTTTCGAGTGGCACAAATACACATAACAGTATCTAGTAGCATCATCAATAAAAGTAACCACATACTTTTTATTGCCAAGAGATGGTGTAGAATGGAAATCACATAAATCACTATGTATGAGTTCCAATACCTTAGTTTCTCTATTGATATTTTTCGTGAAAGGTTGTCTTGTTATTTTAGTCAACATGCACGTCTTACACTTTTCAGTATGTATATCAATAGCAGGTATTAAACTCATTTTCGACATTTCCACTAATCTCTTATAATGCACATGTCCAAGTCTAGCATGCCATAATTCCGATTTGCTAAAAGTATTACTAGAGCTAGTAGATGCCATACAAACAGAATTATTAACAAAAGAAATATCCAAATTCAACTTAAACATGCCATTCAAATAACCAAAGCCAATAAAGGTTCCATGTCTTGACAAGATATACTTGTCACTTTCCAACACTTGTTTATATCCATAATTATTTAATACAATACCAGACACAAGGTTCTTACGAATACCAGGAACATATAATACATTGTTTAACAACAAAGAGTTTCCAGAAGTAAATACTAATAAAACAGATCCTATTCCTTTGATTGGTTCAGTTGCAACGTTGCCCATCTTCAGTGAAGATCCATCTTCAATTGGTTTAAAGTCCTTGAACCATTGAAGATTCTTGCATACATGACATGTTGCACCCGAATCAACCCACCAAGAAAAGTCATCATCCTGTACATAAAATACTTCAGAGATTATTGACACATAATACTCAATAACAGAATGATTATGAGGTACTAAAAACAAACCTGATTGTTTACCGGGATCCTTGGATCCACTTGTTCCACCCTCATTTTTCCCTTTACCTCCACCCTTTCCAGACCTGCAATCTTTCTTGAAGTGCCCAGGTTTACCACACTTCCAGCAAGCCATTTTCTGCTTTTTATTCACAGACTTGTAGTTGTTGTTCCCTTGAAACTTTCGTTTCCCTTTACCAGCCTTAGAGGATTCACCCTCTTCAACCATATTCACAGAAGATGGTCCAGTCATGGTTTTAGTATCACCAACGGATACCTTTTCCATATCACGTATGGATTGTTCAATTTGGAAAGAACTTCCAAGTGCAACCAGATCCGTTTCCTCCTTCTTATGTTTCAGATTATTTTTAAATTCTTTCCATGAAGGAGGCAGTTTGTCAATAATACTAGAAACAGCAATAGAATCATCCATTTTCATATCATATTGGGCAAACTGTCCTAGAATCCTTAACAATTCATGATACTGTTCCATAACAGGCCTACTATCTACCATCTTATAGTTAATGAAATTACTAACCAGAAATTTCTTACTAGATGCATCTTCTGCCATATATTTGGTTTCGAGTTTATCCCATAAATCTTTTGCAGATGCTACGTTTTGATAAACATCAAAGAGAGAGTCAGACATACCATTCAGAATATGACCACGACATATGTAGTCTGCATGTTCCCATTTTGATTTTTCCCTGATTTGTTCCACAGTTGCATTTTCACCAACATCAGGAGAAGGAGTACTAAGAACATAAACCACTTTCAAAGTTGTAAGATAGAAGTGCATCTTCTTTTGCCATCTTCTAAAATCCTGCCAAGTGAATTTGTCCAATTTCGGGAAATCCTTCATCATATCTTTCGCAGAAACGTTACTCGTCATCTTCAAGAATAGATTTGATCTTTATTGGGGAAATTACAGAAAATACGAATAACTTTGGAATCTCTGAAAGGCGTGAATACACTTTCAGATCAAATCTATTTGGTGGTTCACCCAAATGAATTGATCGGATACAATTCAGAGAATTATTAGAACCGAAAATATGTATATATTAGAGAGAATTTCGAACCAGATTGTAAACCAAATGCAGGGATCGTTCCATATATTTATAGGCTTGGAAACGGCGGTTACAAGCGGTTTTGGAAACTTGGAAACGGTTTTAAGCGGTTTGGAAACCGCTTTTAGGCGGTTTTCAAGTTCCAATTTCACAACTTTGGCCCCTGGACATAATAAACTAGAATAAGCGTGCACTCCACACCTCCTAACTTATTCAATAAATTATTATGACAATATTGGTTTATCAAGTTAATCCAATTACACTAAAATATCCAACATAATATATGTGGAACTGGTTGTGAAAAAAAGCGAGAAAAACTTCGTCTTATTCTTAATAAGCATTGTGTTAAATTTCTTTGTTTGCAGGAAACCATGATGGCTAAACCCGATTTGTTTCGTGTGAAGAGTCTTTGGGGAAACTACGGGTTTGGTTATGGTGAGTGCCTTGCTTCTGGGCATTCGGGTGGTTTGCTTTCTATTTGGGATACTAGAGCCTCGTTCATTCGGGACAGATTCATGGTTATTAAAGGCAGATGGGTCGACTTCGATTTAGATTGCTATATGGTGAATGTGTATGCGCCTCAACAAAAAAGACCTGTGGGACAAATTAATCGAATTCATGAAGGCTAAGCAGGGCCATTTTATTGTTTGTGGGGACTTTAATTCTGTGTTAAGGTCTGATGAACGAATGGGAACCGGTTTTTCTAAGGCGAATGCGAATAATTTTCGCAATTTCACTCAACAGGTCGGCTTGATTGATCTTCCTCTTGGGAGACATAAATTTACTAGAGTCTCTACGGATGGAAATAAAGCTAGTAGAATTGATCGTGTTTTTATTACTCAAGGGGTGGCTGATATTGTTAAGGATCTCAAACTTGAAGCCTTGGACGACATCCTCTCAGACCACCGACCCTTGTTTCTTACAGAGAAAAAAAATAGACTTTGGGCCCATTCCTTTTAAATTCCTCAATTCTTGGATCACTTTACACGGATTTGATAATGTCGTTGAGACAAGCTGGAAGAAACTGGAAGATGACTTGAACAGGGGCGCTTTTAATTTACTCAAAGAAAAGCTAAAGTTATTGAGATCCGATATTAAACAGAGGAGAAAAGAAAGCAATGCTTGTCGGAACAAAGACACTATTACTAAAGAAATCGCAACCATTGATGAAGATATGCAATGTATCACCGATAAAAAAGCTCTTGGGGAACGAAGGAGGGCGTTAGTTGTTGAATTACATGCTTCGGAACAAAGGAACAACAATGACTTGAAACAAAAGGCAAATGTTAAATGGTGTCTTGAAGGCCACGAAAACTCAAAATTCTATCATGCTCACATTAATAAAAGACGTCGCCACAACTCGATAAGGGGGATAAAACATAATGGGACTTGGGTCACGGATGCTGGTGATATCAAGAAATGCTTCCATGATTATTTTGCTTCAAAATTCAAGAGATTTGAAGGTATGTCGTTTAGTGTGGAAGATGCTCAATATAGGAGACTTTCTGTTATTCAAACCGAGATCATGGAAGCCGAGTTCACTCATGAGGAAATCAAACGAGCGTGGGATTGCGGTGGGGACAAGGCGTCGGGCCCCGATGGCTTTTCTTTCACAATGGTGAAAGCAAAATGGGGTGTTATGCAAGATGATATTTGTAACATGATGGCTGATTTTCATCGAAATGCCACTATTCCGACTGGGTGCAACTCGTCCTTTATTACATTGATTCCTAAAGTTAGTAACCCGATTTCTGTTTCTGACTTTAGACCTATCAGTCTTATTGGCGTTCAGTACAAGATCATTGCAAAAATCCTTGCTAATCGGCTAGCAAAAGTGATTGATAAGCTTGTGAGTCCTGAACAGACGGCTTTCATCAAAGGGAGACAGATTCTTAACGGTCCTTTGTTGCTTAATGAAGTTATCGACTGGTACAAAACAAGGAAAAAGAGTCTGTTGTTGTTCAAGATTGATTTTTCTAAAGCGTATGACTCCTTATCTTGGGATTTCTTAATGTCCATTCTTCGGGCGATGGGATTTGGGCCCAAATGGATTGCATGGATTAAAGCCTGCCTTTATTCTGCTAAATCTTCGGTTCTGGTTAACAGGAGTCCCACTGAGGAGTTCACTATTCAACGAGGACTTCTGCAAGGGGATCCGATGGCGCCGTTTCTTTTTATTATTGCTATGGAGGGTCTTCACATTGCCATTGATAACTTGGTTAAAGGTAACTTGTTTAATTGTGCTATCATTAACCAAGTTTGTGTTTCGTATTTTTTTTATGCAGATGATGTTATGATTGTGGGGGAAGGAAACGCGGGAAATTTGACTTTCATCATCAAGGAGCTTAGGTTTTTTCATTGCATCTCCGGGTTGAAGATTAATTTTGTAAAATCATCGCTAATCGGCATTGGAATTAAAGATAATGTTCTGACTCAAATGGCGAGCTCCATTCGCTGCAAAATTGAAAGATTTCCATTCAAGTATCTTGGAATCCCAATTGGTGGTAGCTTGGTTAGAATTGTAAATTGGGAAACGATCATTGCAAGTTTTCATAGGCGTCTTGCTAGTTGGAAAGCCAATCTCCTTTCGATCGGTGGAAGGTCCAATCTTATTACGTCTGTCCTTGGTTCTCTTGGAAGTTATTACTTGTCTATTTTTAGAATGCCAAAAAAGATTAACAACACTCTCGAGGCAATTCGATCTAAGTTTTTTTGGGGATCGACGGAGGTGCATAGGAAAATTTCTTGGATTAAATGGGGTCTCGTTTTGGCATCTAAAGACGATGGAGGTTTGGGCTTCGGTAGTTTGCAAGCTATGAACCATGCACTCCTTTACAAATGGAGGTGGCGTGGTCTCTCCAATCCGCAAAGTATGTAGGCGCGGGTCATCAAATCTATACACGGTGAAGATTGTTTTTCTTCTCTTACGTACAGGAACAAAGGATTGTAGAAAAGAATCTTTGAATCGGCTAGGTCCATGCACAACATCCCCTCGTTTAACCAGAATGTTATCACAGAAAAATTGGCAACGGCACCACTACTAGGTTCTGGAAGGACCGGTGGTGTGGGGAATCGACTCTTGCTTCTTTATATCCGAGGCTTTTCGCTATTGAAACGGATAAAGATTGCACCGTTGGTAGTCGCTGGGAAAACGAAACTTGGCAATGGAAGTGGCGTAGGCCACTTAGATCATCTCGTGAATTGGATGCTATCAGCGAGCTTATCAGCAATCTTCCTACTCTCAATTCTGATGAAGAGGACAAATGGTTATGGAACTTCAATGGTAAAACTTTCTTCTCGGTTGCACATCTCCGGAATTTCTATGATCATCATACTTTGCCTATTTCGTTGGAACTGAAAACTAAATGGAATAAATTAATGGTGGTAGGGATACATCACTACTGTGAGGTGTGTCAATTGTCCTAATGGGGTGGAACTTCATGAACACATTTTTAAAGAATGCAGATTAGTGCAAGAAACTAGGCATTTACTTTGCTGTTGGACGAATTTTCCTATCCCAAATGATGTCCCGAATTCTATTTTGTCATGGTGCGAGACCTTGTCCATTTCGACCATCGACAAATATAAACTTGAAGCAATTCTTTTTGTATGGTGGTGGCATGTTTGGAAAGCGCGCAACAATGCTATGCACAATGGTAATCAGGAGAGCTGCCAAGAGATTTTTAATTCCATCATCTCGTCTTCTTACCTTTGGATTCATAATCGAGATAGGAAAAATGTTACTTCGTGGGAGGCTTGGAATACGATGCCGTTTAGTATTTGAGTTGGGTTCTTTGTTTTTTCCTCAGAGCTTGTTTGGGGTCGCATCAAAAACGCCACGAAGTGAAA
>JAOXNX010000026.1:24528332-24539756 GCA_028566075.1 Solidago caesia | reverse complement strand
ATTTTCGGGCATGGGTGGTGGGGGGGGGCGGGGGGGTAAGAAGGCCGGTGGTGGTGATGGTGGTGGGGAAGAGGTGGAAGCTGTAAAAAATGAAAAATAAAACACTTCGTATTCTTCGCACGTTAAGACACTTCCTACCATAACCTTCGCCTATATATATATATATATATATGTCATGTTAAAAACCTCCATCTCGGTCCATGTATAGGTTGTTCCTCTATATTAGATTTTCGGGCAAAACTGTACTAAAATTTATATGCATATAATTAGACGTGAGAGTGAGACAGTGAGTGATGGGAATAAATGCAAGATCTAAAGCAATAAGGTTACATTTTTGGTGAAGCCGGAAAACATGGTAATGTTAAAGGGCTGGATAGTATATATGTGGCCCAACACATGAAGAAAATTTTGGCTTTAACCATAAAAAAAGAACCCTTCGTATCCTCTCTTTCACATGGGAAATTTCAATTAAAGGAGGCCCACTATCATAACATGTATGCATTTTTTCAATTTTTCAAAACTAGACCGGATGTCAAATCGGTGTCAAGGGGGGCTCAAACTTCAACCGGTCTAACCGACCGGATCGGACTGAAAAAACCGGGCCTTTATTTTTTATTTTTGTAAATATATGAAATGTATGTTGATATATGTCATATATTTGAAAATGATTAGCAAATCCTTGACTAGAGCAAGTGGTTAGGCGCCGGGTCCTTGTGGCTTGCATCTTGTTTTAAACTTGTTTCACTCATAATCCCTGTGAAGAAAAACAACACAAAAGTATAAAAAAAAATTATGCATGGTTGATTGGTGAAATTGCTCCCAAACCACGGGGACCATATACATATTGTTCTTTTTTAATTCTAGAGTAAATTACACCAAATAGTTCTAGTGGTTAAAGGTAAATTGCAATATCGGTCGTCCAATTCAAAATGGCTTTAGTTGCAAATAAACCTTGAAGTTGCTTTCTGCAAACAAAATTTGCCTAATAAGCTCTACTCGCCCCTAATGCAAGTAGGTCAATAAACGTAAGTGATACGAAATTGACCTTGAGTTGTCTTGAACTCAACTCAGACCGAGTCATCTTAGACTCAGCTCAGGCCATGATGATGTTTCCCTCTATGGCACACTTTGAGAAGATGATTGGTGATCCTATCTGCCCCCTAGGAATCACCTTACTTAAAAGGGAAGATTGAAATGTAGGAGAAGTTTGAAGATCAGTTTGTTAGTTCAACCGATCTGGGTCAGTTTCGAAGAAAAGTCAGCTTGAAACACCCAGTCTGGGTCAGCTTGGAACAGACTTGGCTTGGGGTTTTAAAATACTTATCTAATTGTTCTTATAGTCAGCTTGGATGTCCTTTTTGTGCTAAACTCTAGAAAATCTTCACCAAAAACATTTAGTTACTTTTCCGTTAAGATTTGTTGTTATGAGTTGACTCAGTTTTATGATTTCCCCCTGAAAATTCATATAAGTAAGCATATATGTACTTATATTGATAATATATTACTCGTAATAAATCAATCAAAGTATCAAACTTAATGCACATTATTTGGCTAAAAGTTTCTTGTCCAAATTATCGTTAATGTCATAGTTAATTAATTTGTAATTTCACCTCAATCGATCATCAAATATTTCTTATTTATATCAATCTTATCTAAATGTCGCGGATTTGAGGGAACATGTAAAGCCATTTTGTACGTGCATTGGCATACAAATTCACCTCGATCTACAATGCACACATTGTTAATCCATTAAGTTATACTCGTATTAAGTACTCTATTTTGATCCAAAAGGCAGACAAGTCTTATAAGTAACAGCTAGCTGTGACGTTGGCTTATAATTAGTAAAGATAATATGCCTACGTACATTACATAGTACTGTAATTTGCTGTCTCTTAGGTACGTATATCATGATGTTAACAATTAGTGATCGTGTTCGACCTAATTAATCAAGAACCCCTGGTACAAAAAAAAAAAAGGAAAGCTGGAAATTCGTTCCTTGAAAACCAAGAATTCTGAGTTTTGATGTTCCATTTTCGAATTAATTAGGAGCTAGCATTAGTCGGAAGGGAAATTGAAAAATTTTGTAATCAGAAAAAGGAAGGAAGGTGGGACGACAAAGCTACGGAAGTCGTGGAATTCGCATGTTATATGAATTGAAGAAAAGTGAGTAGGGCATATATATCAGGTCTTTATAATTGCACCTGCACTCTTAGTCATATATATATAGTTACGAAAAAAAGATCGAGTGGACATAACATGTATGTATGCATGATCATTAATATTTATGTAAGTTGCCAAGGTAGATGGATGCATGTGCACACATGGGTGGGTGGACCATGCACAAATTGTTCCTTAGCATATAAAATAGGAATTTTCATAGGGGCATCCTACATATTATATATATATATATATATATATATATATAGGCTAATATAGCTACAATAATCTCGCAGTTAAAAATGATATGCCATTAACTTTTGAACACGAACAATAATTAATTTCATGCTTAACTTCTATAATCACACATCATATAATTATGTACATTGTCACGTTATCTAGTTTGTTATCTAGTTTGTTAGGCCGCTCACTATCCACTTTTCATTTGCTCGTCGTGAGGGCATCATGGACGACATGGTAGGCAGCACCTCGTCATGAGGTGGTCGTCGTCATTCCTCAGAGAAATTTGAAAATTGTTGAACGAGATTGTGGGGCTCAATGGCAGCGTATGTGTGTATGGTTTATATATATATATATATATATATAGGGGAGGTAAATATAAGGTTGTTCCATAACTAAGTTTAGGTATGGAACCCTCACATTTTTGTTTTTTAGTCCATAAAATTCATGGGGTCCAGGTCATTTATTTATTATACAACAAATATTAAAAAATTGGTATGTGACAACCTTATATTCACTTTTGCCATATATATTGGAATGAGGAGAGAGAGTGTATGTGTATGTGATTTTATAAATTTTTAATTATGGATGAGGAAAGGATGATGTTATGATAGGGAGGGGGTTTTCTTAAGTGTGTCTTGTAGAGAGAAAACTGATATGACAGTGAAGACGGGGTGAAGACGGCGTCATGATAAGGAGATACCTTATAGCATTGAACTAAATTAATTAAGTTTTCCCATAAGTGGTGACAACGTGTGAATTATAGTTGCGACTTCCCGCAAAACGTTTAAACTATGCCAATATACACTATTATAGGTGTGGTTTAAGTGTTTTTAATAATAGATTTGATCAAGACTTACGAGAATGTTAATAAAAATTGTCTGGATAAATAAATAACATAAAGTATAATGTTGACAATTTCTTTATAACATGTATGCGTTCTTGTTTCATGTAATGACTGTAAATTATAATTTGACCCACTTAGAGGAGTCATAATGCCCATTCATTATTAATCTATAATTAGTTTCTGTTAGCACCATATTAGCGACATATCAGAAAACTCATCTCCCGCTACCAATCAATAATTAATCTCTTAAAACATCCCCAAAACATAACTAACACATCACTAGTAAGGACCCATTAAATCCCCAATACAAAAAAATCCTTTTCCTTTAATAGTTCGTTATCAGAATAATGAATAGCCTCATAACGAGCCAATAACGAGTCAACCCTAGGGGTGTTGGCTCGTTATCAGAGCAACAATGTGTGGACGATGAGTGGATAATAAAGGCATTGTGAGTGCTCTTATATAGGAACTGGTTGCATACTAAAAAGATAATGGTATATGTTATGATTGTTTTTAGCTCAACTTATAAAGTCTAATATATAGAAGCTTAATATGGTTTTATTCTAAAACAATATATGTTGATGGAGAAAATAACTCATAAGCTTATGTACTTGCTCATGATTCTTTCAACTTCCAATACGAGACTTGAGTTGATACCCAACAATTTATATGTAAACATATAAGTTGAGAAGCTCGATCGAAAGCAAATCAAGCAAAAACTTTGAACAAGATGCTAGGTCGAATTAACCAATCAACTAAGCTCATTTAATTAATACTCGAGCTCGAGCTTTAAATATTGAGCTTGATAAAGCTCACAGCCTCACATGTCTAAGCAAGCTTGCACCCCTATAAGAAAAAGTAATTGATGTGTGGACGCATACATGAATAGTTTGTCAGCAGACTCAAAGAGAAGAAACCTACTCGATCATATCACCACACGTGCATAAGACCGTTTCCAACGGTCAGCGTGCCCGGCCTCCAGTGTGCAACCGTTGGAGGGTCGGTGTTGGATGCTCGTGCCGATGGGCAAGACAGGTTTTTTTGGCTTGGTTAGTTTTATTTCGTTATTTTTAAGTGTATTTTAATTAAAAAGGGTGGAG
The DNA here is from genome assembly GCA_028566075.1 of Solidago caesia. Classification (NCBI taxonomy): domain Eukaryota; kingdom Viridiplantae; phylum Streptophyta; class Magnoliopsida; order Asterales; family Asteraceae; genus Solidago; species Solidago caesia. The sequence continues at coordinate 24,535,412 of JAOXNX010000026.1, read as the reverse complement.
ATCAAAATTTTTAATGTGAGAGTTCGGTGTGTTTGCTAACGTTGCACGAACAAAGTGGGAAATGATCGACGAGAAAGTGAAACACCATTGGAGATGGTCTAAGTGATGATGTCGATGTGATGCCTTGTGTAGAAAATGTGAGAACATAATTGTATATTTGTATATATTGACTCCTAGTAGGCATTAATATGTCGATTGGTTACACGTTTAAACTTTCACAAATATTCTCTAGATCTTATATTGGGTTTTATAATCTTTATTAAAACATGTGTCAAAACTAAAAACTTTAATAGTTTAATGTGACAATTGTTATTAGAACCCTTCAAAAAAAAATTGTTATTAGAACCCCAAACCCTACCGGCCGGTGTGGAAAAGAGAGAATGAAATTACCTTCGTTTTTTGCACAACTAAGCTATTTTGATTGGTTTTGACTTGGTCTAAGTGAAGGTAAACCCAAGCCAATCAAACGTTCTTGAAGAACGTGACGGTCTCTAAAAGTCAAACTTGATAAGTGAAGACTGAGAGTGAAGTCTGAAGACCAATGTGTTAACTTTAGCCTTGCCGACGTTATTTAATTTCATATATAATGTACATATATATGCATAATGCATATGTATTCTAAACATTATTTAGATAAGATTTGTGTTCACCAGAGTTCACAAGCTATAGCCTCATCCCCACCATTTTCACATCTCTATCTCTCAATCAATTTCATTGGTCTAATATATATCTTTTAAATAAGTGAATTGTCTATTATTGGGTTATTTGTGGTTGTTCGATGTATAAATTATCGTTTATAATTCGCGGCTTTCAACTAATTATATACAAATGTTCATCAGGCGTAAATTAACTTCTTATAGACGATAGAAATTCTCTTTTGAACACTAGAATGAATGAATGCTTGTATGTATATATGTATGGGTAAGAATGTAAAATTTATATATATGCATCCTCCTTTTTTTTTCAGTTGAGGAAAATGGTAAATGAGTTGGAACCTTTGATGTCATGTACCATCTTGGTATCCAAAGCGCATACCGTATAGAACTCATGCTCGGTGATTCACCATCCTCACACATGGATCACAATATATAGTTTCTCCGGCAAATTTCGACCTGTGACCTGCAACATTTATCTGTAAGCCTATGTGGTCACATAGTGAGGGTACCAGTTGATCTATTATCAATTTCTAGTTAAATGTTACTTTTATCTTTAAATATTTATTAAAAAATATTTTCTTTGATTCGTGTAAAATGAATTTCAAATTAGAAATAATATGGTAAATTTAACCATTAATACACATCTATTTTTAGTGGTAGACAATGTTTATGATACAAATCAAAATAAAAAAGTGAACTATAATATTAAGACGGAAAGAATATTACAAAATAAAAAGTCGTTATATAAATATATATAACCTTAAATAAATGTGGGTTACTATACGAAATGTCTTAAAATGAAAAGTATGCGAAACATTAATACACAACTTAATTATTACTAAAATATACATCTTAGTAACTAAGATGTATGTTAAGGAGGAGTCAAGTAACTAAGATGTATATTAATCATGGATCCCGCACGGCTAAGGACGGAGTCCATATCGTAGATCACCACCATCACCGGTAGTCTCCATAACCGATCATCCCCATCATCGATCACCCCCACCAACTCCCCTTTATGAATACCCTTAAGGAAGGGCCGTATCTAACCAACATCTCTAACCAACTAAATATGATGTATCACAGTATCTTTTAAGCTGTGTATTAATATTTCACACACTTCGTATCTTAAGACAAGCCGCACCAAAACCATTCCCAACTTAAATAAACTATAAACTATATATAATATAATAAGGGAACCATAAGGTAGTAGTTAATGAGCGAAAGACAAGTCATAGAAATGAATAACAAGTTCAGCTTGAGCCCATGCATGCAATTAAGGTGTTGTACCTATCATTCTGTGCACGTGTGGCTCATTAAACTTCTATCCTACGGAGGACCCCTCCTTCCAATTATGCAACCTTTGCTGGACAATTGTATCAACATGTGTATTATAAGAAGATAATATATAAAATAATTAAGCCACTCTGAGTCACTAGCTAGCTAGGGTTAAGTCGGAGGAAACCCTTTAATTTTGATACCGTATTGATACCAATATGTACGGGCAACAAGCTAGACAATAAGCTAGATATTTAGTTGTATAAGGTTATACCTAATTAAAGTTATACTATTACGTTATCAATCAGTGTCCTAGCTAAGGCAACAGTTCAACTAGTTTAAAATTACAAAAGTAGATAGATAGATAAATTTGAAAATAATAAAGTAGCTGGAAACAGAAGAAAGTGATAGATCGATCAATGCTGGCTGGATACGTCAACGTTTCTCCTTCATATAATCATATGAAATTCACGGGAAAACAACCATGCATATATAATGTTTCACAGCTGTCTACTAGTATTAATTTGGTTTACAAAATGCAACCCATGCATGCTTGGGGATATATTACCGCTATACTTAAATGGCTGAACACTTATATTGCCTCAAGTTGGAACTTTTTTTTTAAACAGCAAAAGGGTTTATATATACCCCCTCGATCCCAAGATAAAATAATAAACACAAATAGGGCTTGAGAAGAAGAAATTAAGAAAACAATGCAATTTGACGTAGTTATTCAAATTGATTCTTGGGCCATATTTAGAAAAACAGAAATCTTCAAAAGTGCTTTAACAACGTTACTACTAAGTTTATTTTTATGAAATCGTACTGCTCTCTCCTTCAATTGAGTAGTTACTAATTAATAGAAGTAAAAAAGTATAATTTTAGTTGGTTACGTTCGAAAAGATTATCCCTTGTTTTGTTAATTTCTAACATGTACTCCTAAAATACATGTTAAAAGGCATTTAATAACTCAGCTCATGATTTTTACAAAAACTAAACTTATGCTCTCACGATACGACAGTGATGATGGTAGCGTCGGTGGTGTGGTGGTGGCGGCGATGGGTGGTGGTGGCGGCAACTAGTGGTGTTGGCGGCGGTGAGTATTGTAGGTTATTGATGTAAAGGTAATTGATGTAAAAGGATATACTTTAGTTATTTTAGGAGTTAAGAGATAAATGTTGTAAGTTATTCCATTAAGGTAATTTTTAGTAGACCATGTATGTTAGGTAGTAGGTGTGTTGAATATAGAGGAGTAATTTAGATAAATCAATTCTGTAATTTGATAAAAGGGGATGGGTTGATATTTTATATATTAGTATAGATAAGATGAAAACAATTAATACACATAATGAAGTGTTATTAATTCTTACCAATTTATGAAGAATTAATATCATATTTTTAGAAATTTGATGTTAACACCTTGTTAAGTTGTTGTGATGTTTAATTTTCATAAGAGTTTGGAAGCGATCGGGTATGAATTTTCATCCTTAAGCCGTTAAGGTGAGTATATGAATTTAAACGGGTAATTGGATCATATGAAAACGGATTGCATCGGTATAAGAGTTTTCATATGATTGTGTTGTTGATAGTATTGTATCTGCTATGCCTTATTGTGATTATGTGCTAAATTTGTTATTTGAGCAAAGGGACGACAACTAGGTCAAGATGGACTGAATGGGATTACACTTGCCGATGGGTTTGCAAGTATTCATTCTAAATTACCGTTTATGGTTTGAGTAGTTATATATGCCAATTTTGTTGTACAAGTTAATTGGATTGTTTTGGTGTTAAAATGGTCAAAGCGGATAAATGTTGTAATATTTGGAAATGCTCACTTTGATATGGTCGCGGAAGTTGTTTGCACAAGTGCAGATATTTGGTACAAAGCTTAAAGTGTTTGATTATGTGTCTCCCATGTTGTTTTTATTCTGAAAGTGCACGTAAGCTTGTCCAATGTGCCGCATTGAGGTGTTTTAGGGACTAATGCGCCACATTAGAATCCCTATGCGCAACGTTGAAATGGTATCGAGTCCAATGCACCGCATTAAGTTTATAATATGCCGCATTGAGGGGTTTTTGGGGTGCAATGCATCTCATTGTGTTTTCGAATGCTGCTCATTGCTCTGAACAGGCCTTGTTGTGTTCCTGAATGAGTAGCATTGCTCTGAATGAGCCTCATTGTGTCTAAATGAGTTTCAGTTCCAGTTTTAGGATTCCCCTATTTACTTATAAGTGTTGGGATCCGTCGTATACGTATGTAATCATAAAAATACTTATGTATTTGTGATTTAACAATGTTTATATATATATATATATATATATAAAATCAGGCGTAATGATAACTATCTAAACACACACTTACACTGTAACACACAATTGAGATTTTTGATCTTAAATATTGACTTTAGACTTAACAATCCATTATATATATATATGAGAACCATTCACATATGAACATATGTAAGATTAAGTATAACTTGATATGTTCATATGTGAACGAATTTGTTCACATATACCATTCGCATATGAACATATCAAGTTATCAAGTTATAATTTAAATGTTCCCATGGTTTTTTCAAATCAAATGGTTCCCACATGAACCTTTTCCTATATATATATATATATATATATATATGGTAGGGTTAATGTGAGAACCAAAAGAAGGGTGAGAACTATGAGAACCACTATTTTCCCTCTTTTTGGTATGAATTTTTATTTTTTATATATTTTTTATTATTATTTATATTTTTTTTTAATAAAAACCCATACCAAAAAAAAAAGAAATTTTAAAAAAAATTTCTTCTAATCCGAGTGTTGTGGGTTATGTGTCGATAACAGATAGATACGGTATTTTTTAAAAAAAATTCTTCTAATCCGAGTGTTTTTTTTTAATGGTTCTCATGGTTCTCACCTTTGTTTTTTGTTTTCACAATAACCTTTTACTATATATATAGGGTTAAGTATTTAGGAATGTAATTAACTTTGCACTTTTTACTATAGTATGAATGTAACTTACATTTTGTGCGTTTAAGGAAGAAACTTTGTAAAAATGTTCAAATCATGTAACAAAGTATACGTGGCAACCATATGAGCTGCCACGTGCAAGTTTTTGATTGGGCTGTTACATGATTTAAACATTTTTACTAAATTTTTTTCTTAAATACACAAAATGTTTGGGTTGTTCATGAAGTTTAAAACTTATCTTTCATTGGATTATAACTATTTGTTAATATTTTTTTTAAGATCTTTTTACATTTTTAATAGAGTTGTATTGGATTTTAAATTTTTATTATTTTTTTTAATGGAAAATACAAGTTCGATTAGTCAATCTGGTTTGACAGGCTGATTCAACTACTTTTAGCAAAAAAAAATTGATTCAATTAAAATACTACTTAAAACATCTATCTATTAACTAAAACAGAATTCTGGAGAAGCCACCTACCATCTTCAGAACCCCTCCAAAAAAATATTTTCCGTCTTTCTCTCCTCATTTATTACATTTTCTTTTTCTTTTTCTTTTTCACGCTTTATCTAAAATTTTATTTTCATTAACATTAACCTTTAATTGTATGATATAAATTATTATATATTTTATAAATTGTATAAATTCATATTTAAATATAGATAAACTAGACTAACTAATTACAACTAATAACACAATTTGTATTTTACCTTATTATTAAGAATTTGGATTATCTTTTAATTATTATAGATTTCAATAATAGCTAATTAAAATTATACTTGCACAATATGTGGTCATGAATAATTTATATGTTAAGTGGCAACACACGAGGAGAGTGACGACACCCGGCTTCGGTGACCGTTGTATTTGAACGGTTTACTATGGAAATGTATGAGATGAATTAAATTTTATTTATGACTCTATAAATAGATATTGTATTTATTTTTATAAATATAGTAGTTGGTGTTTATTTTGTTCTAATATACTGAAATATATACGACTTTTCTTGAACATTATTATTACGAATTTTCTTAATATATGACTTTAATTATTATGGTACTTTTTAGGAAAACAATATTACATAAATACGTTAAGACTTTGTGTTTGTATTTATTATTTTAAATTTATTTTATAAAAATATACTAAAGTTATCCGTTCAACGGTACCTAAAACTAGTTGATAATAATTTCGGATAATTCAAATATCACTAAACCAAATCGGACTGTTCTATTACCATCATAAAAGCCGCCTCTAAAATTTAATTGTTAAATAGTACTCCAAATAGAGAGTCCTGTTTGTTACTTTGGGGACCTAGAAAATAGTGACAGGGTTATGTATCTTTAACTGTAAAAAATTGAGTGAAACTAACAAGTAATAACTATGTTTAACTGTAAAAGTTGAGTAATAACTATGTTTCTTTGGTTGGTTTTTGAACAAAATTTGATGAGTCAAACTAATAAGTAATAACTATGTTTAACTGTAAAAATTGAGTAATTACTTTCTTTCTTTTTTGCATGTCAAAAGTGGAATAATTACTGAGATCGAGTAATTACTTTAATGAAATAAGTAAATAAGAATGGGGTTTGCAATTGCACATGCAGGGATTGTATAAAGTGATAGATTGTCTTTTGATAGGAAGTCAAAAATGGGACCTCAAGATCGTGGGTTTGTTGGACGGCGGGGTAGAACGAAGGAGTAGCATACTAGATGTGCACGTGGATCACTCGGTAGCCACTCCACCCAAACCCACCTAGGTGATGATACCTACGCCAACCCGTTCATGAGAATTTCTGATTTGTGTCTTATCGACACATATTAGAATATAATTAATTCACTAACATTTCTTTTTAGAAATAAAAAAGAATATATTTATCAAGGACGATATTGATACCTTTTTAACCCTATTTTTATGTTTTTTTTTTAATATATTAATTCATGCACATTATATAACTATTTATTTATTATCTATACTACCTTATAAAACATAAAACATTTGCAAGGTGTCTTAAAATTTGAAATTTTTAAACATTACTATTTTTAACTTTTTATTTAATGTTTATATATATATATTAAACATTACCATTTTTAATTTTTTATTTAATGTTTATATATATATATATATATATATATATATTGGTTTACATAATTTTTAATTATAAATATTCTATTAATAACAACAAATAC
>JAOXNX010000026.1:24498419-24508589 GCA_028566075.1 Solidago caesia | reverse complement strand
CAATTGGTAATGGTGGTGGGTTTTCCTGTGGGTTTCCGGTGTTGGTGGTTCTTTTTGAGAGAATGGTCGGATGGGTTGAGAGAGAGAGAGAGAGATGGGGAGAATGGACAAATTTGAATTTATTGTAGATGTGTTAGATTTTAATAGGGAACATTAATTAGTGAGGGTAATTTGGTATTTTTGCAATTTTCAACATTTCCAAAAATAAGGTTGGGTAGGGGGGTAGGAAGAATTTTTATAAGATAGTATAGAAGTATAGATAGTGAAGTGATCCAATGAAAACAAAAAACAATGGTGAGAATCATGAGAACCACTAAAATTTTCATTTTCTATATTTCATTTTTTTCATTTTTCATTTTTTAAAAAATAAAACTCATTTCAAAAAAATAAATAAATAAATAAAGCAATATAATTTTCTCCTCGGATTAGCAAGCTATAAGGTTTGATAACATCCCCCTCGAATTAGAGGGGTAAAGCAGGGTCGAAGGCCCGTCACGGTTTTAGAATATATTTTTGCCCCTGGATTAGCAATCTGTAGGGTTTAGGGTTTGAAGGTCTAGGGTAGCCGATCTAACCCTAAACCCGTATCGTTTGATGATATCCCATCGAAATTTTTTTATTTTTTTTATTCTTTTTAGAATGGGTTTTTATTAAAAATAAATAAAAGAAATAAAAATTAAAAACCATACCAAAAATGGGGGGAAATAGCAGTGATTCTTACCCTTATTTTGGTTCTCACATTAACCCTATCATATATATAAGCTATGTTTGACAAGAGCTTTTAGGGAGCTTTTAAGGAGCTTTAGTTTTTTGTTTTGAATAAAAAACTCCTACAATTTTAAAAGCTTTGTTTGAAAGGATTAGCTTTAACTTTTAGTTTGAAAGAAAAAACTCCCAAATTAAAAGTTAATAGAAATAGCATTCCAATTGTAGCTGCAGATTTTTGAAGCTTTTTTGAGATAAATTTACTCAATTATCTTCCATAAACTAGACTTTTCTATTTTGTGTTTTTAGAGAAATTTAGACCATTTTTGTTCTATATCTACAAATTTTATTTTATCCAACTACCCTATTTATCGTAGACTAATTTTTTTTCCAATTTTATTTAATATAATTAACATATTTATTGTTGTAGCCATTTTTAAAGCCACCATACCTACAATTCTTTGTAGCATTTTAAAATGGCTGTACGACGTCAACTATTTCTTAGTAACATTTTATGATTGCTTTTACTTTTTGGTATTTTTAAAAATAATATCTATACTCCTTATTATAATTTAACCAATATACCTAAAATACCATTAATGAAATAATTTACAACATTCATCCCTCAACTCCTAAAATAACTACTACCCCATTTTACATCAATTACATTTACATCAATAACTACACCACCGGCGCCGACACCACCATTACCACCAGTCGCCGCACCACCACCCGTTGCCGCCACCACCACCACACCGCCGACATTACCACCATTGCCGCCGCATTGTGCGGGCACCAGTCTAGTATATATATGAAATAAATGATTACGATTTATAAATATAAAACTTATATATGGTGATATTTTTATTTGTTACATTTTCCCCCTTTTTTAGTCATTTTATACTTTTAAGTTGCAGTTACAACTACCGCGTCAAACACCTCTTAAAAATAAAAACTTCAACTAACAGTTTTGATGAAAAACTACAGTTTACAGCTACAACTATCAGTTACCCCTAATTTTGCCAAACATCCTCATAAACCAAAATATGAGTAGCATAGAAAAGCTTTCTTCTTACAGCTCATCTCACATGGTTTCTATAGGCCCCATCATTCATAATTTTAAAATGACCGGATACATGTCAGATTTGACCGGTTTGCAGGTCATTTTGTTCCACAACAATGGAAATCGCCAATATTTATCCCACAAAATGGACCTCTTTTTTAGACCCCATAACAGATATTTTGGACAAGTTGTATTATTTTCAAAGTAATTTGCTTTTTATTATTCCTAATTCCTAATCTGACAAAATGAATGTGCGGTTAAGAATGACAAATTTTATAGACGACATAATATTTTCATTCTATTCTTGATGGAAACATATACTAGTGCATACACTTTTAGAATCTATGGTGGTTTTTGCGGTCTAAATTTGAATGCATAATTTCATATATTTCACCTTTTGTATTTTTATATTCATACTATTTTGTAATGCATTTGATTATATTTTAAACTTTTAAAATTTAAGTATGACAAATAAGTTATTTTGTTCCAACCGTTTAACAAGTAAATAAATAAATAAATAAATTATTATAACAATATATAGAAAATCACATATTTGACCAAATAAAAATATTAATATACTAATAAATAGGAAATCACCGACCACCGTTGGCTACATAAAGTCGAAGGCAGAACCGTCATCCTACTAGGAGAAAATTATAAAACAATTTACCGTCGCACATCATGCCAGCATGATTCTAGTATTCATATACACTAGAAAGTATGTTCGCACGGTGCAGCGGGAAAATTTAAAAAAATAAATGACGGTCAAAAAGAGAAAATGCATCCAACCAAATCTCTTTTTACATATTTTACTATTAGTTGGTTCAGGATTACTGCAACCATTGGGTCCCCCTGACATAGTAATGTAGTTTAGATTATAGAAGTATGAATCTCACGTAATAACAATAGTAAAATTGGGTTATTATATGTAACTTACACTTTAATTTAGTAAAAAAACAATAGTGTGTCATCTTTGTCGTTCTTTCATACTCGAGCAGCCATGAAATATAACCAATTATGAGGTATCAATAGGTCAAAACAGTCTTGTGTTGGGTTTTCACCATCCATTTGATACAAATGTTGTTTATGCGAAAAGTAAAATGTATTACAAGCCAAAAGAAAAATCATTCTAGCCATATATATAAAATGTAAGATTATGTTGTTAAAATTTTTGGCTAACTGTATGGCTAAATATATAGATGTTAAAAGTTGAAAGTTAATCTCCTTTGACCGAATTTAAATATATAGATGTTAAAAGCTGAAAATTGACCCCTTTAACCGAATTGAAAATACCGAATTTAAATATATCAGTTAAGTTAAATTCAACCCGCTTTGGATATTTAAAGCATGTTATCAAACTCATTTTTATTTTGTCACAATAATTACAGTTTTTATTTTAATATTTGTCTATATTGCTATAACTATTTTTCTTTTCTCCATTAGACCTCTCCCTACGGTGATAAGTGACAAGCGTCGCTTAAGCGATGCCATCAACACACCTTCGTCGATTTCCCGCGTCAGTTTTGAGCTTCAGTTAAACGACGAGCAAGTGACGAGCGTTTGTTGGTCCGCCCAACTAATCTGGCCCTTTTCCACGTTTTTCTTGGATCTTAACCGGTGAAAGTTATTGGTTTTTTTAATCCGACCCTTTTTTTTTCTTCTTGTTTGGATCTAAACCGACGCTTGCCACTTTGCAAATGATCTTTTCTACATTTTGCAGGTTTTCACCAGGAAATGTTGTACCAATCAAATTTTTTTTTATTTATAAATTTGATCGTGTTAAAGATGTACCAACGAAGTCTAGGTCTTAAATTTGTTTATGTTATTGAATTTTATATTTGATATATAATAATGATGATTATTGATGATGCATAACAATGGTAATATATTGTTATTTTCAACATTGTATTCTGTATAACAAAGTTTTAAAATTTAATTCAAATAATTATTACAACCCGAGAACCATTTATATGAAAATGGGTGAATGTTATTTTTTTTAAGGCACCGTTAAGTGTTAACTATTAGGTCGTTATAAAATTACTCATGTGTATTTTTTTTTATAATTTTTATTTATTTAATCCCTTGTCAAATATAATAGATTAACAACATAGTTTTAACTCGTGATACCTGTATGTTAATATGATATCTGTATGTTAACATCTACCAATCAGAATCTACTTAAAATTAGGTGTGCTATTTCGTGTTGTCGATATCATGCTGCTAGCTGTTGTATTGTATACAATGTATACTACCTAATCCTTAATATTTTGTTCCGATTGAATTGAAACCACTTTGCTTATATATGTTTCTGCTTCCTTGTGCTTTCGTTTGTACCACTAATTTGACAACTTCATTTGTTGTCTTCACACAAGCAACTACGTAGTATTAAAATTAAAATCAAATAACAAGTCCAGCACGTCTTGTTTTAATGTGAAATTAAAGCAGCCAGCTATAATAATAATAATAATAATGCAAATACGTTGTACATGCCCCCCTCAAGTTTTTCACACAATAACATGTTATTCGTACATGTTTCACATGATTAAACTTTGTCCTTAAAACTTATAAAAACGGCGATATAATTTTACCAGACTTGGATGAAAAAAATTGTAATCCATTTAAAAATCGAAATAAAGATTTTTTTTTTTTAAAAAGGAAAAAAAAAAAAAAACAGTAATTGGGGTATCGACATGAGAAATAGTAGCTTTAGAAAAAACAGTAATTAGCTGGTACTCTTTGCTAACTTTTTTTTTTTGGTATGACTATTGATTTCTAGCGGGTTCTAGTGAAATTCTAAAAATTTTTTTTTTTTTTTTAATTTTTGTAATTTTTAACAAAGGGATAATGATGACGATGGACTTTTTGATCATGGCCCACAATTAATGGTGGGGAAAAACGTTGTACCATATTAGGCCTCTCTCATTCATAACACCACATTCTCAAATTCTCACTGCCACATCAGCGGCATATCATCCATTTCTCCCAGAATTTACTCCTACCAACCATATCACCAAATTCTCAAATTCTCAATTTTTTATTTCTACATCATCACCATATATTTATCATTTTTATTTAAACCCAAATAAAATAAAACTAAAATCCAATTTTTTTTTGCTTTTGGCCCCACCTCTGCCACATTTTGGAATCTTTTCACGCATAACACCACGTTCTTAAGAGGCCATGACTCCCAGAACGCGTCCAGAATGAGGCCGTGACATCGGCGTTCTGGGAAGAATTTGAGAACGAGACCAGAACGAGGAGATGGTAATATTGGTGTCTTGAGAATGAGCAGAATGTGGTTGAGAATGTGGTTGAGAACGAGCCAATGGGAGTGCCCTTAACATGTTTCATGCTTCATTCAATTATAATCTAAACAAGTGTCAAGTAACCAATGGAACAGTCACTATTCACGTCAAGTTACATTATTAATATAGAAAAGTAATTATAAAAAGACAAATAATTAAATAATATGCATGTTCTAGGCCTCTCATCTCATGAAATTTGAGAGTATATAAAAGGGTCCTTTAGTGGCACATATTAGTTTCGAACATATTATAAACTACTACTACTACTACTACCACCACAAACTCTGAATTAATGGGGTGGATAGAGTATTACAAGCCAGTAATGGTTATGATGGCCTTGCAGTTAACATATGCAGGAATGTCCGTATCAGCTAAAGCTGCTCTTTTGCAAGGAATGAGCCCCAGGGTTTTTGTTGTTTATAGACAAGCTTTTGGATTTTTGTTTATTGCCCCTGTTGCCTATTTTTCACGGTATATTCTTTTTTTAATTTATTCATACACGTACTCATGTAAATAAACTTCCTATATATTTCGGGTTTGTATGATCGTATATGCCATCTTCAAGGGCTTTTTTACGCTGGCCCGAATCCAATGGTAGCACGTGCTACCGTTGGATGAAGGTGGCCAGGCGTAAAATTTTATTGGAAAGTAGCGATGACAAGGCCGAGTTAGTTTTGTAGTAGTGGATCGTTTAAGATTTTAGTCTTTGTATTAAAATTTTATGACTATCGATCAACATTTTCAGTCGATAAAAGGTATTCTAACTTTGAACTTGTTTGTGTATCTTAGGAGTAAAGCAAAAGGTAATTGTATAGGATGGAAGAGCTTTTCGTTGATCTTCATTGCAGCCTTATTTGGGTAAATTATTTTGAATTTTATGGGTCATGGATCGGAATTTTATCTCAAGACATCCATCGGAAATAACATGTGCAAGGTTTTTCTTATAGAGTAACAGGCAACCAAATGATCCAATATCAAGGCATATACTTAGCCTCAGCTTCAGCAGCAAGTGCCTTGTCTAATCTTATCCCCGCCATCACTTTTGTTGCAGCATCCGTTGTTGGGTACTAATTATTTTTAAAAATTTTCCGCTTCATATTGCTTTAATGAATCATAAGATCGATGTACGAACTCTAATTCGGAATTTTTTTATTTTTTATTTTAACGTGTAAATGTCTTTAGATTCGAACGAATAAACATACGGAGCATGAGAAGTGTTGCCAAAATATTAGGGACTGTGGTGTGTGTCTCAGGTGCTTCTGCAATGACGCTCATCAAAGGCCCTAAACTACTAAACGCACAGTTGCCGTCATCAAATTCTTTATTGTTTGATTCAGTTGGAAGTAATGATACATGGCTTTTGGGTTGTATATGTCTCGTGATTAGTTGTAGTTGCTGGTCATTTTGGCTAATTATACAGGTATCTAATCATCAACTTAATAAGACTTTTTATTGACTACTCCTTTACTTGTTGGGTCTTTAATAAGATTTTTTTATTGACTACTCCTTTACTTCTTGGGTCTTATTTCCAGTCACCAAAGAAAATTTGTGCCTACAAAAAGTCAGAGGAGTCCATAGATAGAGGAGTCGCGATTGTAATATGCTATTGAAGTTTATAGTTTTCTAATCTAAAAAAAATATATATATATATATAACAGGTGCCCCTCACTCGAAGCTACCCTGATCACTTGTCTCTATCTGCTTGGATGTGTTTTGTTGGAACACTGCAATGTGCGACAGTTACAGTGTTTACAGATCCGTCCGTGGAAGCTTGGAAAATTAAATCGTACTTTGAACTGGGAACTTGCTTGTATGCGGTAATAACTATATTCGTTGGAAACGATCAGTATTAAAATTATACATATATATATATTCATTGTGTCTGAAAACTAAATAATGTCCATGGTTTTCATCATCAGGGAATTCTTGGTTCGGGAATATCTATATTTGCGCAATCATGGGTCATCGAAAAGAGAGGACCTGTATTTGCAGCAATGTTCAATCCTTTAAACACAGTCGTGGTCACAATATTCGCTTGTATATTTCTACAAGAACAGATGTACTTTGGAAGGTAACCTGGAATAAGTCATGCTTTAATTAATAATACAAACATATATAGCCATAGCCAAATTATTATTATATATAATATTCAGTGTGAAACTTACGTACGTCACGTAATGTGAAGTCCTAAATATATTTGTTTGAACTTTAGTGTGATAGGTGCATTTGGAATCATAATCGGGTTGTATGTTGTTCTATGGGGCAAAGCCAAAGATGTTGAAGAGCTAAAAGAAGAACAAGAAAATAAGACAATGATATCGCAAGATGATGAAATCAAGATCGTCGAAGTTTTGGTTGATGGATCTAACCAGCTGGCCGAGCCCCTTTTGCCTAAACAAATCCATGAGTTTTGATTCATGTGAACTGAGCATAATAATTTTGTCCCAAAAGTTGATTTACTTTGAATTGTAATCAAATAGGTTCACTCGTATATATACTGTATTTTATATATATAAAAAAAAGTGAATAGATTATTCTTTTGGAAATTATATCTTGAATTTAAATTAAAATGTGCAATAGCCGATTAATCATGATTAATTGCATTGTTGTTATAATTGTTTGGGACCTCCTATTTTCACTTTTTTTTTCCTTCATAAATACACCTCTCAATGCACAGGAAACAGTGCGTAGTGTACAACTGTTTATTGCACAATGAGAGGTGTATATAAAAAAAAAATGAGGTGGTAATAGATACCCACAATTGTTTTCCTCAAGGCGATGCTCGGCGTGGGTGAGTGTGGTCAGCCTCGTGCTGAGGGGTTTACGCTTGTCGGGCTTTTTCCTAATGCCGCCTTGGATGGACAGGAAGGTGGGATCCAATTTTGCCTTTTCTTTTCTACCAATCACAAACATAATTATCTAAATAATAATTGAAGTCTGAAGTCCCAATGAGTCACATATCAAGTGGCAAATACCTGAGGATTATGAGGAGGTGGTTTTTACCCACAGGTCTTGGATACGTCTGTGTGTTTTTCTCTGGATTTTGTAGTTGGTTTTTCATAGGTCCAGACCCAAATCGAACGTTAAAAAAAAAAACTGAAGTCTGAAATCTGAAGCGCTTTTAAGCAATGTTTTAAAAACCAGATTTTTCATCGGACCGGTTCAACCGTTTGGTATTTTTTGGTTTTTATTTTTAAATGTTATTAAACTTGTTACAATTCATCCAAAATTTTTACAAAATAGTTATAATCCAAATAAAATGTATGTTTAAAAGTTAACAAACAACTAAAAATAACATTAAAGTATATACATCATCATAAAAGTTTTAAAAATAAAAAAAAAATTAAAAATAAAAATACAAAACCGGTTGAACCGGAAAAACCGGTCGGTTCGAACTATTGAACCGGACCGCTAAAAAACCGGGTATAAAAAACCTGCTTTCTGACCGTGCGCCGGTCCGACCAGTCAAACCGGCCGGGCCGGTCCGGTTTTTAAAACATTGCTTTTAAGGTGAGAATGACGTAAAACATGGATTGTATGTCTCAGATGGGTCATGAAAAATTGAAAATTGATGTGACGAGATCATAGGGCTTAAATTCGTTCATAGGGTCCATGTAATGGCCCATATTGCATAGGCCCAAGTCCGGCCCTGATAAGTGATAACCATTGCAGTAATGCAGTTAGCTACTTAGCTCACTAGAATAACTGATTACTAGAGTAGAATGTAGAGGTTGGCAAAAACCGGGTTTGACCCAATTCGAACCGAACCGAACCTGTTTGAACCCGGTTTTTGGTCAAACGCGGACTGGTTCTTTACCGGGTTTTTCCCGGTTTTTTTTTGCCAAAAACCAAACCCGACCCGATGTGAACCCGGTCTCTACCCGGTCTAAAAACCTGAAAACCCAAACTGGTTTCAAACAGCCGGGTTTTTCAAAACTCGAACCGGTTTTGGTCAAAACCAAGTTTGACTGGGTAGAAAACCAGTTTTTTGAATCCGGTGTTTCAAAAACCGGTTTCTTTGAGCATGCCTATTAGAGGGTCATTCATAATACTTACGTTGAATTTTTTTTTCTTTTTCTTGGTTGGTGTAAAAATTTGCAACTTTACATGTGATTTTAAAACTTGTTAGATAAAATTACATGTTTAAAAGTTGTTGGATAATGTTACATGTGATATTAACTTCGAATATGAAATTTCAATATACATAAATGTTATAAATTTAAGTATTTAACTAGACCCCAAAGAAAACCAACTTTGATATGTATGAAGCATTTATTCTGAATGTTAACCAAATGCATATTTGTAAAACTTGTTAGGTAATTTTACATCTGATTTTAACTTCGAATCTGAAATTTTAAAATACATAAATGTTATAAATTTAAGTATTTAAGTTGACCAAAAAAAAAAAATCAACTTTTGATATGTATAAAGTTTTTATTTTATTTTTTAACAAAATGCATATTTGTAATACCAACGCTAACATTGAGTAGCTCCTTAACTTATTGGGGAAAAAAAAAGTTTCATAAAATACACTTTTTCAGACCAACGTGTTATAAAAGTGTCATATATAATGTTGCCGTTTAATCAAACATGTTATAAAACCAACTTTGAATATGTCATAAAACCTTTAAAAATTAAGCCAATCCCCTTTAACACGACCATACACATACCTTTGTTGTAAAAGGCTGGCTATCCTATACTTTCTATGATAGTGCATTTACAATATTTTTTTAACATCAAATTTAACTATTACTAAACTATCTTAAATACAATTAAATTATCCGATGCCAAGGATTGAAGCTTGGTAACCCCAAGAGGCAAGAGCCTCTATCAAGTGGGCTAACCGCTAACCCCACATTGACGATAGTGCATTTACATTGATTGATTTTGAGCAAGATAACATAATTGTTGAGTATAGTTTTTTAAACATTAGACTATGATGATGACTGATTTATCTGTTGGGAGGGACTTTTACTTTGCAGTGTTAATCATGTACAATTCCTTACCTTAGACCGTTATTTATATAGGGATTGGTTCAAATAAAACAACTATTAACGTAAAATAAATAAAACAATCATTCATTCTTAATTGAAAATC
>JAOXNX010000026.1:24461548-24475575 GCA_028566075.1 Solidago caesia | reverse complement strand
TTGAAGCTCCTATTTACGAATAATATAATCCGAATAAAACTCATGCAATTGATACGTTTTTATGTTGTTAACAAACATAGGCGGAGAACGGGGGCGTTTAGTTAAACAGAAAACGCAATCAAATCATAGTTTTTCAAAAAAAGATTCCAAGAAAACAAAAACAATGTTTTTCATTTTTCAATGGAAAATTAGAAAACATTTTTTTTTCTTGTTTTCCGCATTTTCTATTTTCTATTTTCTAAATTTTAGAAACCTCAAATTATTTTAACTTTCCCTCGTAGCCCCCTCCCCCCGCGCCAACTAAAGCTGGAATGGTTTTGATGATTATATTTTACTGTACATTTTTTTGTAACATATTGTATAAACATATATTGCACAATTGTGATAATTTATCAAAAAATTATGGTATCTTGAGTGACAAGTTTTGATTGCCTTGATAATCTTTAATTTATTAAAAAGAAAAGAAAAACAAAAAAAATGGATATATGTATCATATCTGTATATATGAACTCCAAGAACATATACATATATTTGGAAGGAGAAGCTATAAGTTTCGCAGTTTGCACTTTGCATGACTTGGCAAAATTTTCCGAATAAACAGGCGAGAAATGATATATTTTCTTACAAAATTTTCCAAATAATTCTCCTAATGTCATATGCCAAGTGTAATCTACCAATTCTCTTTTATAATCCCATCCTTTGATTTACCAAATGTCATGGTTATATTGTTAGAATGATTATTAAGTTGATTTTTTAGAATGATATATCATTACTGGCCTCACCCAGGCGGATGGAGCCCTAATCCGCACGCGCGCGCACACACACATATATATATATATATATATATCAATCCCTATGTCACCCTTTATATCTATATCCATATAGAGAGAACTAAGAAAAGGGAGGTGGTAGTTGTCGGCAGCAGCAGCGGAAGTCAGAGGTTGACGACAGCAGTCCTATAAAATTTCATCATCAACAAAGAAGTAATCCAAGGTGGTTTTTGGTCTTGAATGTAAACCCTTTTCGGGTTTTCATCGAAATCCGAAATTAGTCAAACTCAGTCGTGATTTTTTGTAAAATTGCAAGATTTTCAAGATTCTTGGAAATTTTCATCAATTAAGTCAAGTGAAGATGGTAACTTCAGGTTGCGGAGGAAAAAAGATGTGTAAATCAAGGGGTTTTGAGATGAGGTTTTCAATTAGAGTAAATTACATTTTCGGTCCCTGTCGTGGTTACGAAATTACTGGTATCACCCCTCTAAGTTTCAAAAATTAGGCTTTTGGTCCAAAAAACTCTGTTCGTTTGCGCTTTTGGTCCAAATGACTAACGGACGTTAAAAACCCCATCACGTGATCCGCACATGATGAGTATTTTAGACTTTTTCTTAACACAGGGACCAAAAGTGTAATTAATTCAAAATCTTCTTCATCTGTCATCATCATCATCTATATCTTTATTGTATCTATATCTATAGGGTTCTATATCAAGCATAAAAAAAAGAAAAAAAAGGAAGAAGAAAGAAATGGTATTATTTGTGACGCTACATTACTACTAGTACTAGTATCATCTCAAATAAGAACAACACCCCCGAATTAAAAGAAGGAAAAATGGGTGAAGGATGATATAAATGAATGAAGGTGTGAAATATGTGAAGGATGATATAGACAAATGTATGTGGTACGATATTGATGGTAAATATAGATGTATGTAATGTCTGGGTATGAATGTATATATGATTTGATTCGTGTATGATTAGGTATAGATGTAGATCTGAAAAATATTATTGGGTTTTGAAAGATCAAGGATGAAGTTGGGATGAAAGAATGCTCCTCACGGGATCTGCACGTGAAGTTATCGGAACTTTATAACGGTAGGGACGAAAATCCTACCACAATGATGATTTGGGTAGAAAGTTAATTAACGACAAGGATGAAAAGCGGGATTCGGCTTGACCAAATGGACGAATTTTGCACTTTGCTCTAATTTAAAAGCTACCAATTACATTATTGCTGAAATTTTTATATATTTTGTTAGTGTAATTGTTTAGGTTGCGTTTGGTATGCATCAATAAAAGCTGAAATGGAATAGTTTATTACAATGAAATGAAAAACACTTGTTTGTTTACCTTATTGGAATGAAATGGTTCATTACAATAGGAATGTGATTCCATTAATAACTAACATTTTCATTCTTTAGGGGGGTGGGTCTTGTTTTTATTTCATTCCATCTTGGAATGAAAATGAAATTACAGATATAACCTTATAACTTTTACTATTTTTAAAAATCAACTTTTAAACTCCTTATCTATTTTGGTCTTTTTTCCATTAATTCCATTCCATTTGAGTTTAACATCCAAACATGAACAAGAATGGTAATAACTCATTCAATTACGATGTTCATTCATTTACCACGTTTATTCCATTCCATCATTATTTCATTCAGGCCAACCAAACAGATAATGTTTGTTAAATATACAACAGATGGGGAATGAATTTCAAGAGAACTTTCATTTGATATTGTTACAAAAATAATATAATAAAAGAAACAGTACGTTAGTTATTATTTAGATTTAGATTAAAAAAAATAATATTCTAAAGACTTTGAAGGCGTTTATAATTGGAGTACAATCTTTTTAAAAAGCTTTTATATTCTTTTTTTTTAGAAAGGGGCTTGTTTTTAAAAGCTCGAGACTTTAAGCTCCTAAAAGCCCCTTAGAAGCCCTTGCCAAACATGCCCAGTCTTTAACAATATTTCATATAATTGGAAATGGCTTAAGAATACCATGACACTCTAGTTCATTAAACTTTACCCGGATAACATAATTGTTTTTATGTTAAAGTATCAGTTGCGATTTTAAATTAACTTTGAAACTAGACTTGATATGACTTTTTTTATGAAAAAAATCTAAAAACTACAACTCATTATTGAAAGTTACACAAATTCAATATGCGAAATGACTACTTTATCCTTACCCTAACAATTTTTATTTTTTTTGGTAACCTTGTGTCTCACTCGCTTTGCGAGACTAATCTCAAGAGCTGACTCGCATTTGCGAGCCCAGTGTCAGAACAGATGAACCTCCGTGGCCACTAATGTATTTTTTTTTAAGGAGTCAGGAATTGAACATGTGAACTCCAGGGAGTTTCACTCTTTTTGGAGACACATATCAAATCACTGGACCACCAACATAGTGGTTTTAATTAACACTTACCTTATATATTTAAACATCTTAAATATTAATTAATACTTATCTTAAATATTTTGTCAAACTTTCAATTTCTATAATTATATTTTAACAACGAATTAACAACAGGTTCTTTAAAGACATATTTGGGGCCACCTCATTGCGCAGGTATGAGGTACCCCTTTATAAAATAAAGTGTTTTAAAGTCCATAAGCAAAGAAAGCACGTTTTTTTTTTTTGAAAAGTATGTATTATTCACATTCCACTATAAAAACTCTACTTCGCAATTGCAAAGTAGCCCTAAGTTACAAAGAGAGCAACAAGAAAAAAAACGATGAGTACAAAAGAACATGGACTAACAAATATTGAATTTAGTCCAATCTTCCCAACTAATAACTCCTTTTAATCTACTTTTGTACCATAAGAACCCGATAGCTTTAATATCCATGAAGACGCTTTCGTGACTAATATTTGAGTTATTAAACACCTTGTCGTTCCTTGATTTTCAAATACACCAACACGAAACAAATAGCACGTTCTTGAGAACCTTCCTAAACCTCATAGCCAAAGACGAATGATCACAAAAATCTATAATGTCCCGCACAGTAGAAAAATGCAAACGCCCAGCAGTGCACCAATCACCAATGAGGTTCCAAACATTAATAGCAAATTCACATTGACAAAGAATGTGGTCAATTGTCTCGGTCATACTACTGCACATAACACACACGTCCGAACCAAATGAACAGTTGCGAACCTGGAGCGCCGATAGAGTAGGAACACGATCCATAGCCGCCCTCCACATGAAAATGTTACACTTTTTCGGTACTCCAGAAGCCCATTTAAACACATATCTTCCGCTATAATCCTTGCCACTATTAAGAAATTTCTTGGCACTTTTAACCGAGAATTTGTTATGAGAATTACCAAGCCAAATCCATTTGTCTAAATCGTTCGATACCCTTGTTTCATCCAGTAAAAGACGAAAATTATTCCATTCCAACAGAAAATCTGCAGAAACAGGAGTCGAATACCATGAGTGACAACCAACAAACCGTTTCGAAGTCGAACAAAACCTGTCCTGGACTAGACATCTCTTATCCTCTTCCAAACTAAACACGAGAGGAAATAAATCTGCAAAGAAAGCACGTTTAGCTGATTATAAATGTATTTCCTTTTTACAATATACACCATATTAATGACTTCTGCGTTTTATATAAGTTGTTACATGATTACATCTAATCGATACACTAAGACAAATACATTATTAGTCAATATATTTATAAATGGAAAGAGGGCATTTGCATTTTTTTTAACAACAAGTGTCGAATAGAACATGTCTCCACCATCCATAGGTGAGGGCCTATCCAGACCAGAATAGTCGTTTGTCTTAATCGGATCCTGTTACATCCAAAGCTAAGTAGACATCCAAGTAAACACCACTCAGGCTCCCAATGCATGGGTACCGAGGATCAAACCCCCGCCTTCAGTGTAAAACATGATGACCAACCGAACTGTTATAGACTTATAGTGATTAAACATTATGTAATCGCATAACTTACATCAACAATCTTTATGTAATGCTGCAAAAATTCCAATAACTTACAAGAAATACATTTGAACAGTTACAAACATCATTTCACCTGTTTTTTTATACAAATATGTACAAACAAATTGAACTTACTTAAAGCACGAAATGCTTGTAACTTAAAACGTCTCAAAACATCGTCTAACTTTTAATTTACATGTTTAAATCAAACGCTACGATCATTGACGAATTGTTTGGCCATAATACCACAAGTACCATTTAACAAACTTTCTCAACCCGGTTTTCAAATCAGTTATTGGCTTATACCCGAGTTCCCTCTCGGCCAAACTGATATTCACTCGTGCAAATATATCTTCGTCATTTCCACACATGTCCACAACCTCTTTAATCGCTTTCATTTTCAAATTATTCTCGAGAATTGTCAGCAAAATAGGTACAGTCACTGGGGACGTATTACCCAAGTTAAAAATCCGATAAGGGGCGCTTCCATTTTTTGACCTGCTCGACCCACTACTTTTACCAGATGTATCCAATGATGCAATAAACCCTTTCACAATGTCATCTATATATACAAAGTCCCGGGCCAAGTTAACCTGGTTACTAGACCGGTAAATAGTTATCGGTTTGCCTTCTAAAATATTCCGGATAAATGAAAAATAGGCCATGTCAGGTCTTCCCCATGGGCCATAGACCGTGAAAAATCTTAACCCGGTTATTGATAACCCGTAAAGGCGGTTGTAAGTACGGGTGATTTCTTCTCCGGCTCTTTTAGTGGAACCGTAAATGGTAGCAGGTTGGTCGACCCGATCTGTTTCAGAAAATGGTACTTTATTGTGTACCTCATAGACCGCACCTGAACTGGCCCATACAATGGCTGGTTGCGGGTCAGCAGACTTGCATTGTTCTAGAAGCGCAACGAAACTAGCTATATTGCTATGAACGTAAGCGTACGGATTATCGACGGCATATTGTACACCTACTTGTGCGGCCAAGTGTATTACGTGCGTAAATGATGTTGTATCAAAAAGTGCAGCTAAAAGGCGACGGTCATTGATATCACCATCGACGATGAAAACGCCATGAAACTCGAGTAAATCCTGTCGTGTTCTTTTCAAAGATGGTCCATAGTAATTGTCAAAGTTATCAACCCCAACAACACCGTCTCCACGCTTTTTCAACGCAAGGGATACGTGTGTACCAATGAAGCCTGCTGCCCCGGTAACAAGTACAGAAAGCCCGTTAGCACGACATATATGAGCGGATGAACGAACGTTTTTCTCCCAGGAGGTAGACAGGTGGAGAAAGCGTTGACCCGAATCAATGAAGCTCAAACACAAGGTCGTAAATGCTACAAAAAACAAAGCCCAAAGGAAAAATGTAGTGGTAGAGGAAAAACGCCGATTCTTGAGATGAATATAGGCACGATTGATGTTGGTTTTATTATGCGGGGTTAAATGCAAAAATGGTTCCTCCAAAGGAGGCATTGAATTGAATTCTGTCTCTTACAAGAGGATCAATATATCTCACAATTCAAGAAAATGAATATATATGAAAATGAGAAGAAATTTGATTTCTCTTGTATTCCCCAAAAGGAAGGGGAATTCAGAGACAGATGCAGATGCAGAGAATTCACCCGCTAAAGGGATTAAGAATGCCATGTTTGATATATATATGACATATATATATATGTGATACAAGATATGGGTGGTTAAGGGGTTGAAACAGAAAGACCATGAGAAATAGTAAAAATTATTTAAATAAATACATCTACAAAACAAGGAAAACTACACTTGTATAAATGTTCTTATTAGCAACACCGTAACATTTGGTTTTGGCGCCTGATAACATTTGTTCTTTATTAAGTGAATTATCCATTTTAAAATGAATTGTGTAACATGTATACTGTTTGCAAATCAAACAGAAACATTAACATAACATAGCAACGTTGTTGGTTTTGGCTCCACTAATCTTTTAGTGGTTTTGGCGGGCATAATTAGTTTTTGTGTTCTTGTCAGTGGAGGGAAAGCTGCTGAGATCATGTAAGAAGAGACAAAGAGTCAAAGACTTGTTAGACCATTTGTCACGGCTAGGTGGTGGGGGTCAGTGACCTACGACTCTACGAGGGGCTCGGTTAAACCCTTATGCGGCCTCTGTGGTGGCTCGGTGATTAACTTTCAATGAAACTTTTCATAAAATCGCCATCATAGCCAATCATTGGCAAAAATTCATGCTTGGTCCCGCTCACTGGTCAAGTCAATATGCTCACAAAAGAAATACTTTGACTATCGATTACCTACATCAGCTTTCTATATGCCTGAATGTACAAGTTAAATTTGGTTTTACTCGAGTCTGCCAATGTGCTTTCACTTTCTTGTTAACACCTGACTTGCATCTTTTCACCTTGAGATGCGGCCTCAACTATATAACATAGAGAACGAGTATCATTAAGGAACTTCATCTACATAAAAAGGTGCATATACGTAACTAAAGTTATTTGGATTGGCCATTGAACATTTTCATCTCATGGGTCATTGTGAAAAAGAGCAGAAATATGATCATGAAGTCGTATGCTAGATGTACACTGAAATGAATATGGACCCATAAAGTGAACATGAGACCAATGGCATTAAAATCTTTAATAATATGCAAATTTTATATAAAAGAATACTAGAACATACCGCTTCTATATACTCCAACTGCGCTATTACTTGATCAGTATCTAGCTCCTATAGAAAAGTACAAAAGAAGCACCAGTATTACTAGCATTGTAACTTGTTTCCTATGCCACATTTAATCAAAGTAATCTTGTAACAAACTTATGAACGTACCTGTGGTACAGAGCAATCAGCATGCATTGGATCCCAGAGGACAGCGCAAAAACACCCCCAATTGTCAGTTTGGACTTCAAATAAAGGAGCTCTGATGTATCCATAAACCGCAAGCAGGATAGTAAGTATTTTGATTACTAAAGAAAAAGAAATATAAGTTTCGCATATAATGTCAAGGGAAATAATCTTTGGCCACTCTACTATTAAGTCATTTGACAAAATAGTACTCCGTATGATCTAGCACTCAATGAATCAAAGACCTGGACGATTCAAAGACTTTGTGTGGACTTGGTTCTGAATGAAAAACGACTATTGGATGAGGATTTTGAATTGATGGTCTGAAGTCTGAACTTTAACCTTATTAGTGCTAAATGAAATATGAAGGTAAGCTTACCTAAAATTAGTCATTCTACATCATGTTATGATCAATTTTTAGACCCCAGTTCACATTACAAACAAAAGTTAACATGTTAACCATGAGTCCCAAGTTTGACAATGTACGGTATCAAAGTAAAGTAATACTCATAAAAAGGAGTGAAGGTTCAATTTTCACCATAAAAAGGGAAATTTTGTCAAAATTGAACAACATTTGACTCCCTAAATTTGTCAAATATAGAACTTTCACTCCTTAAATTGTCAACATCCAATGTTCACTCCTTTGTTTGTCAAGAGTTGAACTTTCATTCCATTTAATCAAATATGAAAAGTTTTGGCACCCCACATTGCCAAATTTGAAATCTCTTGTTCCTTGCCATTTTTTGGGTTACTGGAAGATAAAACGCTCAAGTTCAAATTCTTTTTTGAATGCAAAACACAAACTGTTGTGCAAAGAGGTGGAGCATGAGGTACAAGTATAATAGATATTTTTACAATTTAGCGACCAAAATTTAAATGAATATATTTTTCGCTTTAGCTAAAAGAGCAGCATCTAAACAATTGTTAATATGTAAGGTTTCACCTTCGCCATTTTCCACAAATGGTTCCATCACCATCTATAACTTCATGACATTGAAGCCAATTCCCAATAGAGCCAAGTCTTGAAAGTTTGCAAGAGTTCAGGTCCTATAACAATTTCACATGATATGATCTCAGTATCAAATTAATATTGCTCCCAATTATTATTAACAATTCGTAGTCTTACTTGATTGCGACCCCACTCAACAGGACTTAATTCCACAGGTTCACCATAATCGTCAAGATCACTGCATCAAGTTAGGTAATTACTGTCGAAGAGAAAAATAAGACGACAAAAAGAGAAGGAAAAGGCAACATGTAAAGCAAAAACGTGATTAGTTCCACATCACGACACTTTTCATATGATTTGGATCCCTAGTTTTTCATCAAATTAGCCACCACAAGTTTTTCCCTTCCATTGTTCCTAATCTTCTTTACATCCTCAGACCCAATAAAAAAAATGCTCGACTCGCCGCAAAGTTTAATAAAGTTGCTGACTAATTAATAAAATGCCCCTTAATTAAGACAAATATGAAAAAAGAAATGTTCCATATTCAATAATTGAAAGAAAAATTTTGGGCTTCACGGTTGGGTCAAACATGTAAATTTGAATTACAATACTACCAATGAAATGGGAATGTTGCACTTTTTACATGCCTCCCTATGTTGATGAGAAGCATGTTTCAAAAGCTAGCAGAAACATTCATGGAAAGATGAGATTATGGCAGGCATGTGAAAAGAACGTACAATCTTCAAAACATGCTTAACCTTTGATCCAAGAGATATTACAAAGCCTGTGAGTAGCCCAAAAAGGGCCTTGACAAGCCGAATGAGTGTGCAAACACCTTTGGTGGTTTGGCGCAACCGTGAAGCCCAAAATCCTTCATGTGGAACTCCATATTCAAGTTTTCCCCAAATTCCCTAAAGTTTCCGGCTTTTACTTTATTTCAGATATTAATGTATATTGCATAATGCCTGGCAATCATGCTAGAAAGTAAATTTTGGCTTCTTATGGAAATTTAGGCCAAACCTGGCAAAATATATCCAAAGCATGTGATAATATTTTGAGTGCTTCTAGTCTGAATCCTGTTTTGCCTCAACTTACCTTATTGCATTCTAGGCTTCTTTTCTGATAGTTTTCTATGTATCTAAACAACAATAGATCTTGACGAGTTCAACAAAGCAAAACATGATACTAGAATGTCCAAATGAGTAATAGTCAACAAAAACTGTTCATTAACACAAAACATGATGATATTCATTTCAATTCAATGAAAACATACCTGATTAATATGTCAGACCAATCTGGAACCTCGGCTTGAAAATCTTTATCAATGCGAACCTTTGACTTATACGGTGCAACACTCCTTAACATGGACAATATAGGGTCTGAATCACTCTCCGTTGACTTTTCAGAGTTTGAATCTATCAATTTCTTCAGTTTCTTTTCAGATATATTTTTAGAAGATGAACACTCACCAACATCATCCACTTGAAATTTCATATTGGAATTTGATGATGAGATATTGTCATTTTCCAAAGTTTTGGCCAACTTACTTTTTGGGTTTTCTTCCACTATGGGGTCGTGATGAGGTTTCCCCAGAACCTTCCTTCGCCTTCGCCCATACACAAAAGTAGGCATGGAGCTTTGGGACAGTGGTGGAACAGATGAATGATTTCTTTGAATCTTTTTTCGTTTGTATACAAAGTCAGGTGTAGATGTTTCGGGCATCTTACTTTTAGTTGATGGCTGAGAAAAAGTTAACAAATTCGGGGAGAATGAATTATCATCTTTGTTCTTCAGGTCATATAGTGGAGTAGGTTCCTGCCAATTTATATCACTAGGGGTCCATACATATGAGCATTCTTGTATCGACGTCATTACTCTTTATTTTTCTTCGTTAACATATGCCATGAAGCAAGCAGCCATATAACCTGAATAATATAATTAAAAATGTGATATTGATATTGATATTGATAATCAGGAAAGAAATGTGCTGCAATTGTTAAATTAACTTGGTGTTTATGAAGTTGTCTAGTATTTGAACTTCAGAAAATATTGATAACAGTTAAAACGTGAAACCAATAAGCATTGTACACACATGCATACAGACATCTTATTGGGTACACAGAGACTTAAAAGAAGGCAAACCTAAGAAAATGACCTTTAAACATGATAGTATCGGATTAAGAATGCTTATGCCTCACAACTATTAAGATTATTCAATAGAGCCTTATACAGAGATTACCACTGACTAAATCCGATTAGAGCACTTCGACAGCTATCAACTGAATTGCAAACATATGTCATATAAACATATGTACTCGCTGCTACCCTTCTTGGTACACAAATCCCTGGTGTAATAAAATGCTTGATTTCATACACATTACACAAGACTACAAAATGTATATACCCATGAGCTACAATATGCTCTTCAGTGATTCTAAAGAAACATATTCTTGAATAGCATCGACTCCACATAGACACTCATAAGTTTAGTCTAATCTACATGACATTCATTTTAACAAATCTAATTCTATGCTTTCCTTCTTCTAACCCAAACTTATACATGACATTGATCGAGAAGTGATGGTGGAGAAATCCAAAATAAGATTTGGGAACTGCAGGCATATTCTAGAAATTTACGGCCAATCTCTCAACCTAACTTACACATGTTCAGACCCCAAACCAGTTATGGAAACAATAAAAATTATGAACCCTCCAACTGATCCCAATTTACATTAGATATTGGGTAGAAACAACAAAATTAGCTACACATACCCATTGATATGTGCATGACACAATTTTGCCAAACACAACAAACTCAAGTTTTACAAAGTTGTAGTTTACTGCTTCTAAATGTTGTGTATGGACAAATTATGTTGTATACACATCACCTCCCATTTGTATTGTTTCCCGTTCTAATTTTCGTTCTTCTTAATTTTTTCTCAAAGAAAAATATTTCCATACCACGCAATTATTTCTACATGGATCTTGAACCTACAACCTCATGGTCATTGAGTCGCTACGAATACCACCTTTCTTCTAACCAATACCTACAACTACCCCTACACATACCACTATTTTACCTAATAATTCAAACAAATGTAGATAATGGTAAACTTTCATTCACCGTTCTTCTTTAAATTCTTATCTAGGGCTTCTTATTCAGGTATAACCATACTGCCATACAAAAACCTCATGTGTACATAAATTTTGGGAGAAGCTTAAATTACACAAAACTGATACATATATGAACAACTATTTTACCAAAGTTTTACAGTCAAATATGCATACTCTTGCTCAAAAACAACCCTCAAATGATCAACAAAAAAAAGGTTTTAAGGCCAAAAAAAAAAAAAGTTCTAAAAAAGATTACATAGCAGATATATCTATATATATATATATATATATATATAAGCATGAAGATGAAAGTTAGAGTTGATTACCCTGCATTCAACAATGAACACTGTAAAATGGCTATGTTTGCTTCTCCTTTTCAAGAAAATCTTTTTACCAGTTTGGAATGAGAAAATGAAACCTTTCTTGGAGTACTAAAAAAACATGTCCACAATACTAGTAGTAGTGTTAAGTCTTGTTTTATACAACAAGAAACATACCTTCATTTTATATGTAAAACACGGCTAAGAATACTAGTATTTTGTTCACAGAATTTGATAGAATTTGATAAAATTTGATGGCATTTGAACTAAATTTTATAGTATGTTTGGTTGTTCAAAAATTTGATAGAATTTGATAAAATTTGATGGAATTTGAACTAAATTTTATAGTATGTTTGGTTGTTCAAAAATTAAGGAATCTCATTTCGTTAGAATGTTAACATTCTTTGTGGATGGGGAAGAAATTTCATTCCATCCGTCACTTGAATCTTCAAAAAAATCAAAAACATTCCGTCAAATTTCCCCTCAAATTTCAATTTTTTTGATAGATTTCATTCCTTCCAAAAACATTTTATGAACCAAACACGTCTTAAGTCGTATATATATATATATATATATATTGCCATATTTTAATAACAAATTACAATACTCTTAAACTATCCTAGTACTAGTAATACTAAATTAGTTCATGCAAAAATTTGAACCTTGTTTTTAGATGTATAAAAAGCATATACTATATATTAATTTGGATACGTTTGAAAAAATCAATTACATCACACGTTGGGCATTTTCTTTATTTTTATTATTGCTTAAAATCACATAATATCATCATTTTTTCAATGAGTTCTTTTTTGTTGGAAAAGCCAAAACTTTATTAAAAAGGAAAATCTTACTTCTTACTATACCTATAAGTGAAGATAAGTGAATCCTACGTGACATTCACTGGACCTGTCAACGTCATTGCTTACGTGGTACAATAACGTTACACTAATCCTACGTGTCAATCAGATATCGTGTCCACATCATGACTTACATGGCACTTGACATAACAACTATCATAAGCATTTAACTAAAAAAAAAATCATGCGTGCATAGTGTCTCGAACCCAAGTCTTGCATATCCCCATATCTATAAACCTACCAAATGTTGTCACTTTTACACATCCCCATATCTAGAAACCTACCAAATGTCTTGAATCCAACTATATTTACTATAATCCATCACAAATGAGTGAATAACCTTCCACAAAATTAAATTCCTCCTCATCTTGAATAATATATGTTCCAGTGAATAATTATATCTTGACTTTTGGCTTTGATCATACCATCGATGAGTTTCATAACACCAAGGTATTTTATGAAATTTCTTGAGCCTATATGAACTTATTTAGTATTTGTTTATTTTGTACCTTAACACACCATAAACCAATCCTATTACTTTACTGGGAAGTGAAATTGGCAACCGCGATATCAGTTGTCGGGGATAATACTTTGCCTGTCGACTTGAAAAGTCAACAAAAGTCAAGGACAAACTTTGTCTCAAGTTGGATTGTACTTATAAAACCCGGTTTTTAACCACGGACAACTTTACGTTGCTTTATCTCAGGTAACAAGCAAGCAATGACTCAAGATTTTGATTTGCGATAAAGAATGTCATGTTACAAACAAAACAACAAATGTCGTATTCAAGGAAATGTTAACAAATTTGTCAAATTTGTAATGATTAGTTTTCTACAACAATGTTTTACATTCTTTTCACGTTGGTGTTGGAGAAAAAGTGACCACTAATCTTTGTTTGCTCCAAACTCTCTTTTTCCGTTCCCTTTTAGATGTTTTAATTGTTTCACATTCTTTTCACGTTGATGTTAGGGTTGAAAGTGGCCATGTGCAGATTTTTAATTGAGAAAAATCCGTGTGTTTTCTACATGTATCACACAGATATATTGTCTATTTTAGAGAGTTTTGAAAAAGTTGTGTAAATTGTAAAATGGCACCTTTTTTTTTTTTATATAGGTAAATTTCCTTTATTAAAATAACTAGTTTTTGTACCCGCGCTTCGCGGCGGGTGTTGACATATTAGCAAATAATGAACATCGCGTAAGTAGATTTCA
>JAOXNX010000026.1:24402210-24414079 GCA_028566075.1 Solidago caesia | reverse complement strand
TAGTTTTTTCGTGAATGACTTAAATTCATTTTGTAAAAGACGACAGGGGCTCTGAGGTGATAAGGGTCCAAAAAGCCAAGGGGCTAGCTAGGTGCATGCCTCACATATACCTTACCCTTTTGTCTATATCATTCCTACGTACATTTTCTACCTAGTAAATGCTTAAAGATATAGCAAAAATAGTTAATACTTCACTTGCATACTGAAAGTGCTCACAAAAATGTAGCGAGTACCTTTGGTTAGCTATTTGCCGCTCTCAAAAGCATGATAGGGTTACCAGGCTACTTTGTTACTTACAAAATCAGGCTTAAAAAGAAGCCCAATAGAACCCCAATAACAAGAGGCCCGGGTAAAATTAGTGAAGATACATGAGATGAAAGCTCCGAAGTGCCTTTCTCTTACAGGGGAAAAAAAAAATCGCTGCTTCATGTCACCTTCTGTAGCAAGACCAGTAGACCACCTAGAGTGACAATGAGATCTGACCATCACGAGCACCTAGTTTAGATGTAATTCTTTAAACCAAGCATTGTATTTTATTGTAGTGATCATAGTCTTAATAGAATGAGAACACGCATATTCTTATATACTAGTGTTTTAAGTGTCTGGTAACCATTGTTACTTGTTACCAACATGACATACATGACTTTCATTATGCTATTTATTTGGACTATATTGGTTACAATTTCACACGTACATAAAAATTGATTGTTTGAGCTAGTTTGATTACAGAAACTCAAGGAAATGACTCCTTTTTTGTATAACAAATATGACTCCACTTGAGTTGACACTATATTATGCGTTTTTTTGTATCATCAGTTTATCAGTCATATCCTTTTTTTATGTTTTCTCTGCAGATACCTGCATGATGTTATATACATTACCTGCTTTGTGCAAGTTATGTCTATCATGTCTGGGAAGTTTTGGTGGATATATGCAGTGGTAAGATCCTTGTTTTACTTGTATTTTATATGGATAAAGCCAGTCATTATGCTGAAATCTAGTGTACCAACACGGGCTGTACATTGCTTTAATCCAACATTTTCTCCTTTTTTTGGTGAACAAAAGATTGATATACAGAAGGTTTAAGTAGTGAAGTAAAGGAGCTCAAATTATATTTTGATCTGGTACAAAACTATAACTTCCTTGAAATTAGTCTAGAAACAAGCTTTCTGAAGACTGCCAGTTATTGTATAAAACTCAGTTTATCTGTTGTTCTTTGAACTTGAGAGGCTTGTATGCTTTAGGTTACCGAATTGTAAATCAGCATTATATTTTTTTTGGAAAACCATTCCAAGGTTACCTCTTTTCCCATTAGTACTTTTTACATAATATTTGTAGTACTAAGCAGTCCAGAAGATTCCCATATGCTGTCATTATCGAGTCTGTGTAAATCTCAACATTACATAAAACTATAAATTTAGAAGTACATGTATAATGTCTAAAATCTAACAAGTTCTTGCTATTGTTTCCTCATAGTTTATTTTCTGGTACTGATGTTGTATCTCGAACCGCTAGAAGCTTCCCCAATTAACGGTTCTTTCTTTCTGCAGATACCAGCATTTGCAGTCTATAAAGGATGGGGATTGATTAAGGGATTTCTCCCTCAAGGTTCTGAGGTACTTCTTTCACTTGAGCTCGTTACCTTTCCAGTTCGAACAATATATTTGAATCTAGTTTGAAGTTGTAAAATTTCAATGGGTCGATTACTCAATTCTGGCTATTGGTTATTCTAATGGGTCAAAAGTCGTCCAAAGTTTATTTTCGATTCAGACTATGGTTTATGTCTAACTATCCAAAGTTCATTTTCTTTGCAATAAACCTTCTTAACCAGTTAACAAAAAGCTAATATTATCATTTTTTGGCCTCTTACGATCTTGGGTGATCCCACACGCTTTGCGAGCAAACTAATCCCAAGACCCAAGGCAACTTGCTTTGCGAGCCTGGAGTCATAGTGAGTGAACCTTCGTGGCCACTAGGGGGTTTATGCCAAAGAAAGAACTTGTGACTTCTACATTGTGAGGCACAAGTCCTTGCCAATGGACCACCACCCTAGTGGTTAGCTAATATTGTTATTATTTTTTTTTGAACGACTTACTATCCTACCTGACCCGACCTAACCTGTGTTGCTCTGTATAAAGTAGACCTTTGACCCATTACCCAATCTGTGTGACCCACCCATTTGGCTATCTTTAGGAAACAAGTTTGGTATACCGTATGTATCATTCTCACTGGTGTATATCAATTTACAGGGAGTTGAAGAGGATGAAAAGACTCGCAAGAAAAGAGAAAAGATGGAGAAGAAAGCATCAAGAGGCAAGTTTGTTAAAGCAAAAGGTCGATAGTTTCGATTCGGCAGCATTTACCCTGTGATCCGAGTATTTAGTTTCATTGTAACGATATACCCATACATGATTTTCTCGTGTTAGACTAGTGAACTAGAATTTCGCAACAGCTTTTAAGTTTGGTATATTAGTTGTACCTTATTTAACTGCTTGAAATGAGTACTAAAACATGTTTCATCTGAAAATTTACATGGTTCTATATGAGGTTGGTTGGTGTAAAACTTTCTAGTCATTTGCTATTGGTTTGCTTAAATTCATCACAAACGTGTTTGCTCAGATTGGGCTTTTTTTCATGATGGAGACTGAACACAACTGCATGGTCAAATCTTGTTTAAAAACAGTCATTTGTACTTTCTTCTATCTAGTACATTTTGTGTGGGTTTCTGCTAGCAAATTAAAAACCATACTACATTGGTTTCATACTTTCATGTGCTACTGTTATTTTCTCCAGGTGCAAGCCTATCTTATCTGTCCGGTACAAGTTATTAAATACTAAGATCCAAGTTGATACGATACGTAATTTTACACTCTTACGTTTTGTCGTAAGCAAGGCATACCGTATACATGATTGTTTCTATAGTTACTTTCTTTTTTTGCCCTGGTAACAGTAAGAAGTCGTAATGTCAAGTTTTTTTAGTACGATTAAAATGCGAAGAGGAATTTGATCCCTGATTACAAGTATTTTGAGGATTGGTCCAACGATGAATCATTCATTCCTAATAATTGTGATCATTTTCGCCTAGGTAGAAATCCCTCGACGGTTCTTTACTTCCTAACCATTGTGAGCCGTATAATGATTTCATTCAATTAATGAGAAGTTTTTTAGGAGTTTTTTTTTTAATGTCTAGTTTATATTTAGATGCCAATCAATCATTGGAAGAGTAATTCAAAATGTAATTAAGGGTTTTATACTCATTCATTAATAGTTATTTTCCATTCTCCACTCATTCAACATTGAGACAGTAGTCGCTTTGAGGAAAATGATTAATCCAAAGAACATCACCGGGCTAGAACCAACCTACTGTTTTTCAAAAACTGATTCTTGAATTTAAGTCTGAATTCAGAGCCAAACCATAAATCTTAAAACGATCTTTTATATAACTATTATGATACCTAATCCCAAAAAGGAGGAGGTAACATGTATACAGTCATATGCCTTTCGGAGGGTAAAGAAAATACTTCTAGATCCGAGAGCGAAACGATGTTTTATAGTATTTCGCAAATTAGAATACCCCATATAATTTATTCAATTAATGTAATGTTTTTATTTTATGAATGTGTATGTTTGATTTTAATTATAGTGTGTAATTAAAAAAGCTAAAAAAGTAAAGTGATGAAGGAAGTAAAGAGTTGTTGTTGGTAAGGATGTGTCAGTTTAGAAATGCTGATGTAACATTCGGGCGTTTTGGCTCAATGTATTTGATTTTTATACTTCTATTACAATTAGGAATTGTCTAACGTGTGTCCTTGTGACACATGTTAAGGCACCAAGATTTTTCTTGAAAAATTAAAAATGTATTTTAAAAAAAAAAAAAAAAAACTTTGGTACTCACTTCATCTCAATTTAAATGTCTTAGTTTGACTTTTTTAGTTTTTCTTTTACAATTTTGACCATAAATATTTTTGTTTTTGTTATAGAATACTTGATGTAATTATATAAATGGATTGGATTATAAATGTATTTTCATTAATATAACTTTCATCAAGTATTATACACAAACAAACATATTTAGAGTCAAAGTTGGAAAAAAAAAAAAAAGACTTAAAAAGTCAAACTATGACATTTAAAGTAGGACGGAAGGATTAGTTTTGCTCGCAAAGTAAGTAGGAGACCCATGATTACCAAAAAAAATGGGACGGAGGGAGTATTTATTTTCATTTTTCAAGAATACTGTTGTTAACTTTTTTGTTTTTTGAAAAGAATTTTAGTGTGTTAACGTGTGCCATAAGGACACAAGTTTTTAATTACACGAATATCAAATGTGTCTGAACTCTGAAGGATAAAACGCTAGTGTGCTAGACTTTCGACTTTAGCTCCCCACTTCTGTATACATATATACAAGCAGCGAATCCCGTTTTTGAACTGGGTTTATATTTAAGAGTCTCTTTATTTACACGAGCTGTATTCAAATAAACCATAAAATTTATCTAATCTCTAGCGAAATTTTATAAGTACTTCTTGAAAAAAATATTACTTACTTTGTTCAACTCATTTCATTGTCTTGTCATCTGTAGATGTTTTTAAAGTGGTGAACATAAAATGTTTTTAAAAAAAATACCTTTTTCAGGAAAAAGAAAGGATAAACAAACCCTGCTCCAATTGGTGAAACAACACTTTATGATTCAAACATCACAATTGAGACGTTTTGGAGATAAAAATCCCTATCTAATCTTTAACACATTATTTTATGGGATGAGGGTAGAATGGGAATATTTGCCAATTTTGTGATAATACCATATCATACAAATGAGGGCACCATGTCCCTGAAACCACATTGAATCCCTATTATTACCTCCCTGTAAAGTTTTTGATGCCGGTAAAATACATTCACTTAATACCCACGTGATTTGGACATACCTAGGGATCGAACCCGTGTCTCTCAACTTCACATATGGACCCAAACTGCATTGATAACGGGTACCACTCCATCTATCAATGGATTGCTGTCCTATCATATCATACAAACTCCCTTTACCTTTGTTTGGTTTTGTTTGTGAAAGTTACGGAGTGGTGTGACATAAAATAAAAAGTAAGTTAAATGAAAGAAAAAAAATATAGTATATAAGAACTTATATATAAAAGAATAAGCTCTTTGCAGTTTTGATCATTTAAGTGTATTTTGAAATATGTGTTTTACTAATTTTATTATTAAAAATGCATGGTTGATAAGACAATTGAGGGATTTGTCTTTTACGTATTTTTTTTTTTATATACAAAGTCGACACCCCCGACAAAGAATAGCTCATGCCATTCCCGTAACATAGTGTGGGCACACTAAAAACAAAGTTTAAACCCAAGACCTCCTTATCTTGCACAAGTTTAACCAAGACTTCCTTATTTCCTACAAGTCTAGCCAATAGGCCTCTTTGTTTAGTAATATGGGTACCATTTAAGCTATGCTCAATTGGTTTTACGTATATGTAAAAGGGTTTTGGTATGTTTTATTCTTTCATCTTTCTTTTTATAAAGATTAACTTTGTACCAAGCCATTTGTTACTTCAGCAAAAACGGAGTCACATGCAACAGAAAAGTGTGAACTTGAATACAACAGCAAAACGTAAATAATCAAATACAATTTCATGCAATTAACTCTTTTTCAAAAGAATTGAATATATAAGGGTTACAAGTATAGGTACAAATATTTCTGGGATAATGCTCTCTACGACATCGGAAACATCTGACCGGTGCTGTCGAGGCCTTTTCTATTTAAAATTTTTCTGTTGATACCCCAAAGTTTTGGGTGATGATCCGTACAACACCAATTTTTAGCCGTACACCACCGAACATGTTGTAAGTTATTGACAGTACAACTACTTAAAACATGTTTAGTGATGACTACGGATCACTATCCTTTTTTAAAGGGAATTGATATTCGTACCATTTTTTTTATGGATGTACCACAGCTATGCATTATTGACTTGTACAGTCAGCTGTACAGCTTATACATTGTGGTACATCCATCAAAAATGATAGTACCAATATCACTTCCCTTTTTTTAAACATACCCAATGAATCCTTCATTGATTTGAGAGCATCAACACCTATGATAGTTATTATCGTAATACATAAGCTTACAAATACTGGCACAAGTATTAGTTATCAGATGCAAATTTTGTGACCTTAGCGAATTGTTTCAGACCTTTCCTTGATCGACTTAACAAATTTGTAAATTTATGATCGATGAAAAATTTTTAAAAAATGTTCCATCTAATAAACAAATCATATACATTCACCTTTTTATTTTAAACTTTTATAAATAAATAAACTAAAATTGAAAAGCAAGTGAGAATAAGAAGAGCATGACAAAGAAAAGGAGACCTTGTCTCGGCCAACTTTTGGTCAAAGACTTCCCCTTTCACTTTCTCTTCTTCTTTTGCTTTGGAACACACCCTAACCCCCCCACACACATCATTATTTGTAACGTCTCCCCACCAAAATTTGCACAATACAATAATATTTCTATCAACAACTTCTGTTTAAATTAATTATTTTTTCTTAAAAATACACCTTCTAAATACTTTTTGCCCTTTTTATCTGTCCCAAGTTCTTTTTATTAAACCTTTAATAATAAATTCTAAATTTAAGTTAATTAGAAAAGAAAAAAAAAATTAACTTGGTAAAAATCACTTCCAAGAGTGACCTGGTAGTCGGATGTTCTACAAGAAATCTCATATTCAAATGTTGGTCAAGGAAAAAAATTTGAAAATGGTCACGAAGTTTCTCTGATTAGACGACGCACATCTAAATCAAGAAATCATCTTTCCGAATAATCTTAAAAAAAAAAAAAAAAAAAAAAAGCTAACATGCCAATAAAATGGATCCTAGGCAACAGATAATCTGTCCCAAAAAGTCTTGGATTGACTTTAAAACATCAACAACAAAAAAAAGTTGCATCATTGATGAAACACTATAAACTCCAACCAATACCGGACATTGACATAGATATTAATATTTTTTTTCTACAAGTGAGACATAAATTCTGAATACTAAAGTAAACCATATTTACCAAGATATACATCCACTTCTTCAGATTAATTTAGTACTAAAAATATATTAAAAAATTAAAATGAAACTAACAAACTACCAAATGTAGCATTTCTTTCTTAATATACCTATTTGGGTATGTAACATTTGATGATATACATATATATATATCATCTAGGACCAGAGAGCTCCATGGCATGTGAATCATGGTCATCATCCATCAACATCACTCCAAGCATGCTTGATGTATAGTCATCATCATTGTCATCAAGTTTTTGGAGCATCCCACCATTCTTTCTTATGTTGTTGGGATTTATATGGTTATGTGTTGCTGCCCATTTTTCGGCTAGACCATCCCCTTCAAGCATTCTAACCACCTCTGACATCCGCGGTCTATGGGCTGGGGTGTATTGAGTACAAAGTAAGGCTACTTGAAGCATTTCACCCACGTCGATTTGATCATAGTTGGTCCCAAGCTCTTTGTCTGCTAAAAGTTCGACCTTCTTATCTTGGTGTGCCTTTTTCACCTGAAATGGAACAATCCCGGTGCTTAGTAGACTTGCAACTTGTGTACCAAAGACTTAATACAATGTAGGAGATTCACATATTAGTTCATGCAAGTCTAGGGCTAGTGCCACTAGGTACACCGAGTCTAACGGCTAGGCCACTCGATACAAGTAATGTGTCATAGAAGACGAATATAGTAGGTTCTACTTTTTAGCGTTGAAAGGTACAAGTAGTCGATGAATAATTACGACTAGTAAAAGTTATCAATGTACCGTGTCTAAAATCACTACTAGGCCATAGGGCACAACTAGGAAATGCATTTACAAGACAGTAGAGCTTATGGTACAAATGTAAAAATTGTCAATACATGTCTACGACTCTTAAAAAAAAAAAAAAATGTACCAAGTCTAAAAGACATTACTAGGTCATATAGTACAACTAGGTAATGCGTGGACAATATACAAGTAGCTACAGCATGTGGACGACTAATACAAGTATCTAGGTAACACATGTAAGTAGGAACAAGTTATTACTTATTAAAGCTAAACAACTTACCCATTCAAGCATTGCACCTTTCTGATTAACTGTTTTCCCAAACTCAAAAGCCCTCATTCCTGTTATAAGTTCCAACAACAATATCCCAAAACCAAACACGTCGGTTTTCTCAGATGATTGACCAGTAGAGAGATATTCAGGTGCAATGTGGCCCACAGTACCACGAACCTCTGTGGTGACATGTGAGTCGGCATGGTCAAGAAGTTTAGCCAGCCCAAAGTCACCCACCACAGCCTCATAGAACTCGTCTAAAAGAACATTAGCTGCTTTCACGTCTCGGTGGATTATCTTTGGGTCACATTGCTCGTGTAGATACAATAAGCCACGTGCAGCTCCAATTGCAATTCTTTTTCGAGCATTCCAGTCCAATGATGGCTTACCTAAGATTCAATTATTAGTTTTCGGAAAACGGAAAAAAAAAAAAACAAAAACAAAACAAAACAAAACATATGTTTGATCATACATCAAGGACAAGATAAAATGAAACACCAAAATAATGTTGCAACTCCTAACCACTTTGTCATAGTACCCACATCGCAACCTACATTTGTTTTTGAAAATGTCAAATGGGACCAATAGGTTTCGTTTTTGGAAAGTGCATGTTTGACTTTTAAAAAACTCCCTCACTATCTTCCGATTTCAGGGTTCATATGATTTGTTTGGATTTTCAGGAAAGTAAAACGACCAACATGTCATTTTATGCAGTAAGTCATGAAAGCAAGTATCTTGGGTCTGTTTTTAATTCGATATGGTTAATTGCATAAAAAGTATCAACATCAATCCAATGTTTATTTCACCTTTTTTAGCCCACAAAACCCTCAAACTTTCAGAAATTTGTTTTAAATGAATCTCAAATCATGGTTTCTCAGCCCAAACCAAAAGAAAATTCAACATGGTCAAAGGTACCACCAAATCATCATTTGACATGAGAACCTATGCAGATTAGCTTAAATCAAAATACTTGAAAACTTAAGGTGTTTTATCCAAAGTTTTAAAAGTTTAAGGGTTTTTCTAGCCAAAAAATGGTTACCTAGAATAGAAATTGAACCAAGGTCTGTTACATGTTTATGCACCTGACCCAATTAGAAAAGTAGTAAGTTGACTTCAGGATGATACATAGTGCAGTACTGACTTGAACCATAAACAGTAGGTAAGGTTGTACAAAGTACAAACCTTTAAGCCTTGAAGCTACACTTCCATTAGACATGAAAGGGTAAACCAACAGCCTCTCGACCGGGGTAGCACAATAACCGATCAAACGAAGCAAATTCCGATGAACTGCTAAGCTAATGAGCTCCAATTCTGTCCGGAATTGTGATTCTCCAGCGGTCCCGTTAATATCTTTCAAACGTTTTACTGCCACCATTGTCCCGTCTCCTAACTTTCCTTTATAAACGTTACCAAATCCCCCAGCTCCAAGAATGTTTTTTGAGCTGAAATTATCAGTTGCATATTGTAGTTCTTTAAACGTGAAGCTTCTTAAGTTGCCTAAAGTCATTAGACCCTCCTCTGGTATATCTGCAACCAATTAAGTTTTTCAGTATAGAACAAAATTCTACTTTGACTTTAAGGTCAAAAATATCCATAATCACATTAAACATTACAACCTCTAACGTAAGATTTAGAGGTCAATTGCAAAACTTTTAACTAAAAACTTATTTACATTTTACAAATATAGCATTTAAGATTCTCAATTCTTGGTCAATGAAGCTACTTCATAACGTCATATTAAACTTGAAGTCAAAACTTGTATATATTGACCAAAAAGTCAAACATGCACAATATTAGTATTGCCAATTTATAGCATCAAGCCTTCCCAATTCATATTTTCATTATCAAACTTTTCATTAAAACTTGCAGAGATCATAATATACAATACACAATAGGGAGATAGTTAAACATAACAAAAAAAAAATCACTCATACCATTAATATCTAGGATGCTTTGCTTCTGGTTTTTGCTTCTTTGCCACAAAAGAACTCCAAGCGACGCAATGAGAAGAGCAAGACAACCAAGACTGATTCCAAGAGCAATCGCTACTCTTTTCGATTTACTTTTCCCTGAAAAATACAATCTCTTAAGAAAATGGAAACTCGGTTTTGAGAGACTAGAGAGTATGATAATCAAATTCCTTAAACGGTCACACATTCACACCTGACGATGAATCAATCGCAAATGAAAGAGGCTCGGGCAAAGTTGACCCATAGCAACCTTCATTAGCGTGACTCCCACAAATCATAGAATTACCTACAATACTGTTCAGAAAACACATCAAGAAAAATGCAATACTTATTAATCCTAATATCAAGAAATTCATATACTACCATGGGTCCAAAAAAACGAGTCTTTTTAACGACCCGTTTAACTTTAGACCCGGGTGTTCATTATCTTTAAAATATTTACACATACATACTTGAATGTTCTGGCTGAAAACTTGGGAACAGGACCACTAAGATTGTTGTATGACAAATCTCTGAAATAAGCAAACTTTTGTCAATGATTCAATGATTTAATGTTTTCTAACACTAGATAAAGACTATACAAACACATACTTACAAAACTTGTATATATAAAAAATATATAAAATATATAAGTATACTCACAAGAGTGCAAGTTGAGGAACAGAAGCTAAAGACAAAGGAATGGCTCCAGATAAGCTGTTGTTATTCAATCTTCTACTCATTACATGACAAAAACATATTTGGTCAAATACTATCAAATTAAAACACAACAAAATTAACAGTCAATTTTATAAATACCAAAAATTGACTCATCAAAGATTATGTTTCAAATCAGGAGTTTTAGAGAGAGAAATTTATATAGTAAATACATACAGATATTGCAAGGCATTCAACAGACTGAGTGTGCCTGGCACGTGACCAGTTAGCTTATTGTTTGAAAGATCCAATGTTTGTAGCTTTGGAAGGTGACCTATCCCTGCCGGAATTTGGCCCGAAATATTGTTGTTCTGTAATAACCTGTTTTTTCAAGAAAACTAAAAATCACATTTTTATATTTTATTTAAAAAAAAAAAAAAAACAAATGGGTATTATGTATATTGTTAAAATAACAAATGGATGTTTTAAAAACTTTTATAAGAAAATAAATGGGTATTTTACTATTATAAAGAGTGTTTGGATTAGCTTATTTATATGTTTTTTGGCTTATTTTTTTATTTGTTTTGTGATTTATTTCTTGGGCTTATGAGTTTATCTTATAAGTTTATGAGTTTATCTTATAAGTTTAACTCATAGTAAACTTACAAGCCTTTTGAAAACAAAAGGCTAAAGCTAGTAACTAACCCAAACATCCTTAAATACTACTGTAATCAAAATTTATCTAAAAATTAATTAAAAGAAAAACATATTTACACACACTTACACTTGCCGGAGGTTTGTGAGATTAGCAATAACTCCTGTTAATGTTCCTGATAAACCTTGACTTGGAGCTCCACTGCAAGATTAACAAACCCATATGGGATTTTAGATAAAACGGTAAAATAAAAATAAAAAAGTTTATGATAAAACTATAGATATAATATGTATGTATATGTGAAGAAGAAAACTTACAAGCCAGTGACAAGATTATCAGGTGAACAAGTAATCATAGCCCAACTACAAGGGTCAACAGAATCTTCATCCCAATTGTTAAGAGCACCATGAGGATCATTTAAACCATTTTTAATAGAAATCAAAGCTATTACTGCAAAACACAATTTCAGTTCAAGAAATTAAAAACCCATATACAAAATCAAAAACCC
>JAOXNX010000026.1:24388080-24402110 GCA_028566075.1 Solidago caesia | reverse complement strand
ATAGAAATCAAAGCTATTACTGCAAAACACAATTTCAGTTCAAGAAATTAAAAACCCATATACAAAATCAAAAACCCAGAAAAACCCTTGAAGGATATATAAAAAATATTATTAATATATAAAAAAACAAATAAAAAATAAAAACCTTCAGGATTTCTAGCTTCATAAGACAGAGAAAATATAGGAAATAAAAGCACCAAAAGGACTAAAAAACTCAGAGTTTGATACATGATGATCATCATTGAATGCAAGTAAAAAACAACATTAAATATATTATATAATTTTCTGAAGAAATTTAAGGGAACTCAAAAATATAACATGAAATAAATGTGTATATAATGTAAGTAATAAAGGTTTTGAAATGGTGGGGTATTTTGTGTCTGCAAGTTTGGGTAAGTCACAACATTTGCATTGCAATTGTAAAGACTTGGTTTTTGTACAAAAAGAAAAGAAGAGAATCAGGTAGGGGATGATATTGTGGTCTGTCAGTGACAGTGAGTGACTGAGAGGGGTGTAAAGTGTAAATTATGGGAGTTTTTATTATCCAAGTCGCTTTAATGGTTAATGTAAGCATGTTTTTTTTTTGCTAACATGCACTTATTCCTTTTTCTTTATCTTTAAAATCAGTCGCTTTCTTCTTTTTTACTGTTTCTGCCTCTGATTGCTTTTACATAGATGAAACACGGCAACGTAGGAAATATATGTTTGTTTTTTTTTTTAAATTAAGGAAATGGTTTCTAAAATATCAACATAATTTATTAAAATTTTGTTTTAATTTTATCTTTTGATTTTATCAAGTGTCAGTTAAAAGGATTATTAGACTGATTTTTTTAAAATATATATCATTTTTCTTTCTTTTATTGCTCGCAGAAATGTAAGAAGATGCAAGTTTTAATAATAATAAACATATTAACTAAAATTTAATTAAGAAAAGATACATTTTAAACACAAATCCTAAAAAGTGTAATGCATGGTAGTTGTTAATGAAGAAGGCCAAATACTATGAACACATTTTTGACTTTTCATAAGTATTGAATTTATTATACGAACAAATAGCATGAGCCCAATTTGCATGTTTAGATATGTTATGTGTGATCCTTGTTCACAAAGACGGGCCAAACATTATGAATGAATGGAAATGTGTTAAATGAATGTTGCATTTCCATAAACATCAAAACGGCATTTCAAACTTATCGAGTTAAGGTACACCTTGTAGAAACGGTAATCTCACGTAGTCTCCTCATCATATCAAGGTTGTATTCGAGATTTATTAAAACTGGGGAAAAAAAAGTGAATATTTCTTCACATGATAAAATCTTATATAAAAAATAAAATAAAAAATGAAGATAAATAATTTTGAGTTATTTACGAAACTGCTAATGCGTTTTTCATTTGTTAGATCACATTAACTTTGATCCTGTGGCCTAAAACTACCTAATCTATCATTGGAACATAAATATTTAAAAAAATTTCTCACATACGCTAGTTATCTATCATAAATATTTAAAAATCACTGTTTTATATCTCCTTTTTCACATTGTGAGTGATTAATGTAACAACTTATCCAAAGATTGTATCCCTTTTAACAAAA
The DNA here is from genome assembly GCA_028566075.1 of Solidago caesia. Lineage (NCBI taxonomy): Eukaryota > Viridiplantae > Streptophyta > Magnoliopsida > Asterales > Asteraceae > Solidago > Solidago caesia. The sequence goes on along the minus strand of JAOXNX010000026.1, from coordinate 24,400,519 downwards.
ATAAAAAGTGGATGACTAAAGTAACAAAAAGGTAAAAGATGGGTGACTAAAGTAGTAAAAAGGTTAAAAATTACATCTCATTGTAACAAAAATAAAAAAAATAAGTAGACTAAAGTAGTAAAAAGTTAAAAAGTTGGGTCGGTTTAAACTAATGATTTTTCTCATCATAAAAACTCAAACTCAATGGTCAATGAGTTTATGTTTCATCACAAGTGAAACTTTAGTCATTTCCGAGGTGACCTAACGATTATAAACATAATTTATTTACAAAAAAATCTCAGGTTCGAATCTCATTTGATAACATCTTATAAGTTGTCACTAAAATGGTTAAGAAATTGTCATAAAATACTCCAATCTATACTACTATATAAAGCATTAATTTCTTCTTATTTCCCATATTATATGTTTGAATTACCCAAAATACCTTTTTTCTTTATTTATTATTTTGAAATCTCTACTTGATATACCTATAATACTTTTAATTAGATTAATTTACAACATCTATCATTTAACTCCTAAGATAACTAGATTATCCCTTTTTACATCAATAACATTTACATCAATAGCCTACACTACTCGCCGTTGCTATCAGCAGTTCAGCACCACCCATCGCCGTCACCACCACGCCGCCGCCACTACCACCATCTTTGCTGTATCGTGCAAGCACTCGTATAAATAAATCACATATATGTTAGTCATGCATAAGCTGACTCAGATCAGATTTAAAGAACTCAAAAGATTTCCTAAGTGTTTTCTATCAGATTATCATCACCAAATTTTATACATCCACTTGGACTCAACACTCTTAAAATACACATACTACCTCTTTACATTAATTATCTATATTACTCGTCGCCGCCTCCCTGCCACATTGCGTTTATAATAAATAAAAAGTTGTTGGACATAACATAATGGTTAGAAAATTGGATTTACAAGAATTAATTAATTTGATTGAAGAGGATATACATTTGATGGGAGATGACTTAAAATTTTGTTCTTTTTGATAGTCTAATTTCCAAAGATAAGACTACACCCTGCCCTATATATAGTCTATAGACCCTCCTCCATAGTACATATCATTATTTCCCTGCAACTCTACCTTAACCCTATAGTAGTACCGTACCCTTCAATCCACAATAAAACACTCAAAATTTTCGAAAAGATTGATGAAAGCAAAATTTCAAGCGAAACACGTGTTTTTACTTCATTTTTAAAAAATACTTTTTATTTGTAAATATACGTTAAGTAATCTAATAATAAGAGCATCCACAATGGATACTTTTTAATAGCTTTTTTTAAAAAAATTGTGTAAGAGGTTTTTTTAGAAAAAGCTTTTACCTCCATTGGTAAAAAGCTTTCAAAAGCTTAAAATTAAATAAAATATATTACTTTATAACAAGAATAGGTTGAAGAAATAGCCAATAGGTTAGTAAATAATAAGCTTTTCATTTCTTCTCTCATCTTAAAAACTATATTATATGTAACTTTTAGCTTTTAAAAGCTTTTTATCCATTGGAGGTAAAGCTTTTTTTTAAAAAAACCTCTTACACATTTTTACAAAAAAGCTATTAAAAATCAAGCCATTGTGGATGCTCTAATACAAGGCAAAACTGAAACTAACTTCATTTAGCACTCAATTTCTCTCTAAAAAAAACTTTACAAGAACCTATATACAACAGAAGGTCACTTACTTACAAAATAAAATCCCCCTCTTCTTATCAATTGCCCATTTGACATATAATCTCATTGTTAAAACAATTGTATCTCTTGATCGAACGGCTGATATCTGTTGAGCTATACTCTGCATACAAATAATAAGGGCGCGTTTAGTTGTAGAAAATGATTTCTAGTTTTCCATTTCCAATTTTCTAGAAAATGAAAGAGGTTTTCAATTTCTAGAAAATAAATGAAAATTATAAAAACGTGTTCAAAATTAGAATATACTCATTTCATTTTCCATTTTAGAAAACTAGAATACATATTGGAGATGTGGAGGGAGGGGGAAGGGGAAGGGGGGAAGGGAGATGGAAAATGGAAAACATAAAAAATGTTGTTTTCCAAATTCATGTTATAAAATAGAAAATGATGTTTTTCATTTTCTTGGAAAATTTTTCTTGAAAATTCTAATTTAATCGCGTATTCTGTTTTCCATGTTTTCTTGAAAAACAAAAAATGGAAAGCAGAGGGTGTTTTCTTCAACTAAACGCGCCCTAAACTGCTTCCCCAGGGCCAAGTATTGAGAACTCTAGTGGTATTTCCACTGGTAGGCTAATCAGTGTGGTCGAGGTACTTATTAACGACAACACCGGCATTATTGGGTCTTTTAAGCTTAATGCTATAGCTACTCTTCTTGATTTGCAAAAAATTATGAGGCTATTTTATATTATTGGGTCTTTTAAGCTTAATGCCACTTTGCTATTGTCTCTATCCAATTGTATGTCAACTATCACCAAGTATACCCATGCCAACATCACAAAAAGGATACGGAGTTGCTAAGATCGTTTAGAACTAAAGTTGGGTCTGGTACTAAATCAATATATGTATGCATTTTCTGCAAGTTTAATGTCATTTAGGTTTAGTTACGGACATAAACAGTAATAGCGAAAGTTCCTCCAAGTAGTATGCCTGAAAAGAAACTCATTGAAACTTGGGCATAGTTCAATTTATTATTGTTGACATGAATTAATGTAAGGCAAAACCAAAACTAACTTCATTTCACACTCAACTTAAGTCCAAAAAATTGTTACAAATGAATCTGTATACAACAACAGATTAATTACTTGAAAAACAAAACCCTTCTTTTCTTCTTCCCAAGCTTCTTATCAGCGGCCCGTTTGACAAATAATCTCAATGTTAAAACAATTGTATCTCTCGAGCAGCTGATATCCGTTGAATTACCATCTACCCGCAAGTAATGCTCAACTCCCCCAGGACCAAGTATTGAGAACTCTAATGGTATTTCAGCAGGTAGACTAATAAGCGTAGTTGGAGTATACTTACTATCAACAATAACACCACCATTATTGGGTCCATTAAGCTTAATGCTGTAAGTACTTTTCTTGATCTCTAAGATTGCTGGTTCCCAAGTGTCAAGGGACCCATTCCAAACTAACAACCGAAAACTCGCATGGCCTGCAGTTAACGTTTTCTCAATTTCACGAAGCATATCAGGATGACAAGTGATTTTCTTGTTTTCATTTGCAAAGCATGATACTAGTTCGCCTTTTCTTTGTCTGTCGTCAAGTGGTTGAACTTCCACGGCTAGATAACTATCTACATCATCTGCTGTAACGGTATACATGGGTTGTTTTGCACCTTCTATATAATTGAATGACCCATCTTGCAAATGACGAACCCATTCAAACCCACAGTGAGTCGTCCCATTTGTTGAGTATCCACTTGCTTGAATTTCATGACCCGGAAAAGCTTCCCCCAAAATCTGCAAACCCTCTATTGTAGGAAGTGGTCTATTCACATCTTCATCGTCATATTCATCACTAACATTGTCATCTTCCGAATCATCATCATCGGCTTCAACTTGTGAGGAAGTTGAAGGTTCTTCAAGAATCGACGGTAAATAATGAGAATTCACCATTTCTTCTCCATTTGTTTGTCTCTCCACACCCGTATAACTTGTTTCTGGTGATGGAGAAAACATTGGGTGGACCCATTTTTCGTCTTTTATAGAAAGTTCTTTGTTTTGAGACTGCAAACTTAAAGGCTGATATTTCAAATCCCTTAACTTTTCTTCTGCAATCACAAGTCTTTCCTTGCTATGCTTGAACAAAATCCTTAAACTACTAACAATTGAATACGCATCAAGATCTTTAGGACGAAGAGACACATCGGAAAGAAGGGGTACTAAATTCGATATAAATATAGATCTTTCTTCTTGAGCCACTTGTAAAGCATACCCAAGTCTTATATTCTCTTCAACTATATCTTGTCTATAAGATATGGCTTTTGCAGTAGCCTCAACAAGATCTTGTTGTTGCTCATCAAAAGCCTTGTATATCAAAGCAATGCGTTTTTCAAGAACCTGTTTTTCATGTTTAATTTGAGCTTCTTTGGCCGCATATTCGGCTAAATGTCTCCTTAATTCCATAATTTCTTGTTCTTGTTGTTCAAGAAGAACATCTTGTTGTTCTGGTTCACCCAAATTGGTTTCAATTTGATGCCTTCCATTTATAGTCAACGCAGAGAAAGCATTTAATAAATTTCCTCTAAGATGAAAGTCATTATTTTCTCCCATGATGATGATTTTTCTTGATTAACCACAAAATCATCAAAATCAAATAGTATCAACAAATTCTATATGACCATATTGAATTGAGACCTTCTGTTTAATCAATATAATATAATTAAAACCATTAACAAACCATGAATTAATACATAACATTAATTAAACATAGACAAAACATAAAAACACAACTTATATACATGTGATCATTTATTCATGTGTTTGCATGTTTATACATATACATATACTTAGACATAAATAAAACAGGGGAAAGAGTTTGTGGATACCTTCCTACTTTGAATCAGACTATGGGTTGTTTTCTGATAAAAAGTCTACGCTAGACTTGAGGGAGATAATACTATTGCAGGACTTTAATTGTGTGATTAAGCAGGTCATGCATATGATATGGGCTGCTTGAATTCATTCTCTCTGTATATATATAGCCCCAATGGTTGACTTGGTTATGTTATGTGGGTCGTGTTGTGGGCTACGTGGCCATTATTGATATGTTTTATTTGTTTGTTTGGTTGGAACTAACGAATACGAGTATTATTATAGAAAGTCAAAAGGTTTGTAACTTTTTTCGTTTCATATTATTAGTAAATTAATTAATTTTCCAAAATAATACTCCATCTCTTCAATTTTTATTTTCTACCTTACTAAGTTTATTTTTCTCAAAATAATTATCCAATTTTCATAATAATGCATTTATTACTCGGTTAGTTACCTATTCCATCCTTAGTTAACTATTTTTTTTAGAACTGCTAACTATCATACTCCTACTCCTAAATTACACGAATGTCTGAGATGGAACCCAAAACTTTTGAAATCCCCCCTAATAATCCGCCCCTACAAATGTAGGAAGTAAGATTCGAACCCTGGTGGAATACCTCAAGGTCAAAGACCTTACCAATATTTTTCATCCTTAGTTAATTACGATTATTATTATTTTCTTGGGTTAATTGTGTATTAATTTCAAAAACAAAACTAGGTAATTATTTATGTCTTGTTTGTAGTTGTGGATTGTGGAATACTATGTTTGTAATGTATTTCAGTACTGGTAGTATTGTAATAACCCATATTATGTCTTGTTTGTAGTTGGACATCTCCTGCTCTTTTTTTTTTTTTTTTTTTAATCTTGTATTTTGTATTGGGTTGTCAAGGTAATGGTAATATTAGTCTGCATTATTTTTTTAAAAAAAGAAAACTAATTAAACATAAATTAATTCATTAATTATCACTAACACTGACCACTGCACAAAGCCGACAACCAGTGAAGTCTGTCACATCCCACCAATCAATTATTCTTACTAAAAAGTTTTGAAATGATCTATCATCACGCATCACGTGAACACGTAGCTAGTAATAATTTAAAGATGAGTTATATATATATGATGATCTGTACACCATATTTTTTTAGTCATACATCACCAAATGTATTTTAAGATGTTGTAATGTAAAATACCCTGAAACACATTTAGTGATATACGGTTAAAAAAAGGTGGTGTGTGGACCACCTACCGTATATATAATTATAATATGAGAAATGCTAGATTTACAAGCAAATGCTTACTAAAAATGTTTACAAACTAATGTGGATCAATAAAACAAGGAGAGAGGATAAAAAAAGAAGAAAGAAAAATAAATTCTATTGGTTTTTATTGATGAAACATAGGTTTATAAACCTTGTTAGTAAACATTTGTTTGTAAGTTTAACATTTCTCTTATAATATTATAAAATGTTTGCACCTTTTTTTTAAGTTTCAAAATACAAAATTACTAATTTAATCGTAATTTATAATTTCCTTAAACATTTAATTAAATTTTCTCATTTATATAATTACCTTATTTAATTATCAACTTAATTTATTACTGTATACCTTATATTTTATAATTATTAGTTATAAAATAATATTTTCAAAAAATTACCAATAAAATTAAATGAATTTTTTTCAAAATATCGCCAACAAAAAATATTTAATCCCGCTTCATTTGCGCGAGTACTATGCTAGCATTTATAAATGTATATTTAATTATTTATATTCATATAGTATTGAGCCACGAGTAGAGATGTTGTAAATATGTGAAACTTTCTTCGAAAATGTCACACTTTATAGTTAAATCATTGACATCTTAGATTTTATGATATATGCTTCTTGGAAAAACACGTACACATGGTTATTGCCATTGGGATGGAACCTTGGTCGTCTTTCTTTTCCCTCAAGTCGACTTGACTATTAATACAACATGACAATCAAATTTATGTCATAAAGTACACTTTTTTTAGTTTAATACGATAAAGTTTGATAGATAGGTGTTTTTGATTATTTGACCCAATCAATCAATATAACAGTGAGTAAAAGTAATTCATCGGATTGTTACATGCACTTTTACAACTAAAGTTGCATGAAATCATATTTTCTAGAAGAAAAAAAAAAGTTTCAGGAACAAACTTTCATTAATATTAATATTAATATTAATATTCTACTAATTGTTTGTAAACAGTAGTTGGAAAAATCCATAAAATAATTAAACATTATGTAACCTTGTATATAATTTCATATATACTTTGTATATGTGTTGAGTCGTTGGTCCGGCCTACAAACCAAGATTTTGAACGCAGACATTACTTTCAAAATTCAACTAGATTGCCGTGTTCGACATTTCATCTAGGAACCTTGTAGTAAATTCATCCCACTTTAATAAATTATTTTTCTTGATAAGGTAGACCGTAGACGTATTTAGCAGGATGTATAATAAGTTGAACTTTAATACGTACTAACAGTTGACATATGAAGCATTTTTGATTATTTTTAACTTTGTATAAATATTAATATAATATTGTTATGATATAAAATATTACGCTAAATTTATCACGGAGTATAACAAACTTTTAAAATGTTACATGAATTCTATCGGGTAATTTTTAAAAGCTAACTTATGCTCTCGGAGCAAAGATAAGTGTGCAATCAGTGAATACATTGTTTCTAAACATTAATGTCTATTTTCAGTTTTAATTTTAATCCAAAATAGATTTTTTTCAACGGCCCCAAAGTAATAAAAAGCAGGCCAAGAGATTTTATTAGAGAAAATAATCCAGAATACCAAAAACTATCTTAAATGTACTAAAATATCCAAGTTTTTTCGAGTTTTCATAAAATAACCACAAAATCACGAGGGCTTGTGATTCGCAAAATCGCAAGGAAGACTTGCGATTCGCAAAATCGCAAGGAAGGCTTGCAATTCTCTAAACTGACTTGTGATTTTGACTCTTTTTTTTTTTTGAATTTTTATATAAGATTTCCTGTGAGTTAATTAGCAAACTAATTATTGGTGATAATAACTAATGAGTTAAATATAATAAAAAATATATAAAAATGATAAATCAAAATTTTGAAAGAGTTAAAATGATATTTCATATTAAGAAACATTGGCTTCTTAAAAAAAACTATTTAAACATGAAACGAAGTTTGAAAAAATATATGATACTCCAAATCTATGATGTATTCTAAATTTATGTGTTTATCACCCCATTCCCATTATCCAATTATAAATAAAATAAAACAAAAATAAATAAAACAAAAGCAAGTATTGAGAATCTTACAAAAAAATCTTACCCAAAAAGTAAAAAAAAAGTCAAAATCTCATGTCAGTATGGAGAATCGCAAGCCTTCTTTGCGATTTTGCGAATCGTAAGCCCTACTTGCGATTTTGTGAGTATTTTGTGAAAAACTCAATTTTTTATAGATATTTTGATATATTTATGATGGTTTTTTGTTATCCAGGCTATTTTTTTATTTTATTATTGCAGTTAAACACAACAAGTCTAAGTCGGGCCAAGCCCATATTTATACATGAATTGAATTAATATGCAAACTAGTTTTACTTTAGGAGATGGGTTGGATACTTGGATATGGTTTAAAAATAACAAATTACTTTGTTATATGTTTTTTTATAGGTTATAATACAAGGTCATTAAAACTGATAAGTATGTTTCACTTTCACCATCATATAATCGAAGTTTTGTAATGGGATATGATATTGGTATCATTACTTTTGATAGATGTACTATAGTTGTGCATTATTGGTTTGTACAGTCAGTTATAAAATATATACATTATGGTACATTTATCAAAAATGATAATATCACTCCTTTTTATAATATAGGTACCATATTTAATAATTGGGTTGTTGATTCCTTTAATTTTTGTTGCATGTCTTTGAAAACTAATAGACAATAAGAAGTTGATAACTCCAAAATGTTCATAGACTTTCTATATCCCAAATAATTAAAACATATGATCTATCAAAAATACCCTTAATGAGTTAATTTACAACATCTATCCCTTAACTTCTAAAATAACTACACTACACCCTTTTACATTAATAACCTACACTACTCGCCACCACCACCCCAGTCGCCACCACCACCACCTGTCGCCGCCGCCACCATTGTCGCGCATTGTACGGGCATCTATCTAGTCAATTTCTAAACCTATACTTACTGTATCATGAATCATAATTACACAAATATGGAAAAAAAATAAAAATTCTATTTTAGTTTTTACTCAATTTGGGAGTGTTTGGATACACGGCCAACCATACTCCAGAACAAGATAATCCTAATTCCTAAACTCCCCCCTACGGATAAACCCAATAAACCATACAACACAAAAAGATATAGAAACCCCAAATATCCCTTTATCCAGAAACACACACAAAACACAGAGCTCCACCAACAAGACAACAATGGCAAGTTCATCTTTTTTCAATTGCACTTCACTTTTAACCCCAATCAAACCTATCAGAGCAACCCCTTCTTGTTGTAATTCCACAACTATTTGTATCTCACAATTTGTAAAGAAATCAACCCCATTGAACCTTTCATCATCACACTCTATCTCTGGCTTATCTCCACTCATTTCAAACAAAACCTTAAGTGTATCTCAAAAACCAAAATCTCTCACAATTGTAGCTGCTAAAGGCTATAAAATGAAAACCCATAAGGTAATTTATATATAACCTTTGGAACCTTTAGTGTTTAATTTCATTTTTGTTGAATCTTGGATTATATGCATTTGTTGGTTTTATGTGTACATTCATTTTTTTAATATATAATTACTCATTGTATATAACTTACTTTTTCCTGGGGGTATTTTCTAGAAGCAGTCTCTGTACCTCCTTCCCGGGATTGGATATCGTTTTTGTTGTTTATAACTTACTTTTGACATGTAACATAGTTAAATTTTTGTACTTTTCATGTAGCTGAATTTACCAATTGTTACATTTTAGTGTTAAAAGCTAAAAGTGTGAAAATGTAAGTATTCCATAATATGGTAAAAAGTTAAGTAAGTCGTATGCAGTGAAACAAGGGAAATTTGCCAGAGAACAACGTTTAGCTAGGCTTTAGCGGATAGTCAATGTAGGTAATTAGAACTCTTTAAGGTCCATTTAGGTAATTAAAACAATGGGTTATTGTCGAAGAAGTTGCAAAATTTTAAAGTTACCTGCCTAAGAGGGTGTTCAAATTTGCTATGCTTGCTTGTTACAATGGGTAAATTTCAAATTTTGCAATTTCTTGGATGGTCACTTATAGTTTAAATCACCTAAAGGGACTTTAAAAACTTATAATTGCACATGGACAATCTCCATAATTTAAAATAGCATTCTCTATACGACTATAACTTGCCCGTGAAACAAAGTTAAAGTATCTTATATTTTGGAGGGTGTTTGGGATTGCTTATGTTTGCCTTATTCAGGTTACAATTTTGAGTGTTCGGATTGAACTATGGAAGTGCTTATCCATCTATATTAGTGCAAATATGTTGGTACTTGCTTGTTAAGTACTTAAGTGTTAACAAAGCAGAAAAGTGCTTAAAAATATTTAAAAAAAATACTAAATACCCCTTTGGTGAAATAAATCTGTGATTTATTTCAGTTTGTGTGAGATGTGTAATTTGGAGGGTTGGGTGTTGTTAACTTGTTTAAGGTTCACAAGTTTACATGTGCAGGGTTGTGTGTGTTTTTTGTTACTATAAAGGCTTTTAATCAAATGAAATAAAGTGCAATGTTCTTGAATAACAATCTATGCTTATTTGAGTTTTTTTTTTTTTTTTTTTTATGATGTTTCTTTAATTTGTTATCTTGAAATTTGCATTTGCAGGCTTCTGCGAAGAGATTTCGTGTAACGGGTACTGGGAAGATTGTAAGGAGGAGAGCCGGGAAGCAGCATCTGCTTAGAAAGAAGAATGCTAAGAGGAGAACACGCCTCTCTAAAACGGTCAGTGCTTAAACCTGTGATATTAAAGATGTTTTTTCCCTTTCTTGATTACAAACTAACAATTTGTTCGATGGAAAAGATGAAAACATATGTGTAGTATCTTAGTAATTGTGTAGGCGTTAGCTTTAGATACTCTGCTAGAATGACAGGAATGAAGAGTGTTCTTTATGTAGATCATTTTCATTGTTAGTCTCTTTTTGTATGTATCTTTGCTTATATGTAAGAGGGCAAGTCATGTAGCTTAGTAGATGTGTAGGTGTTAGGTTTAGACTTTAGACTTTAGATCATATAATTGGATGGTGTGTTTGTTTGTAATCTTTTGGTTATGATCCGTGCATCTTAGACATAGTTTTGATTTTCACGTTGCGTATAAACTGTTGCACTTCTGAGGATGCAGCCTTCAGTTGGTGTAGGAAGTAGGGATGTCCCGTATTGCAACATTTTTCTTATTGGCAACTTTATACACTGAACTTATTTGCCTGTTGTAATCATTGTGAAAAATTGTTGAATTTGATTTGGGTCCAAAAAAGCACCACAATGTTGAACACATTTTCTGAAGGTTATTAGACATTGGATCAACTTATTCAGACTGGAGAGATTAATGATTTTCACACAAAGAAAGTGATAGTGCTTATGAACATAGTGTTTCCTTTAATGGAATTAAACTACGGAAGATGAAAATTTGGAAAGATACATGCTTGTATTGATTGTTAAAAGTTCATATAATTGGACAACTATACTGTCCTTTTGTACAGCGTACATTAATTATACATGCGTATGCATGATTTTTTGGCATAATGATAGAGTTAGGTGATTAACTGATTATACAGAAAAAAGGTCGTTGGATATTGAAAAGGGAAGATTTAATACAAAGTACAAAACATTCCCAGCCACTCTTTCAATGGAAAGTTCATAAATTTATGATAGTTACAAAAGAATCAAAAACTTTGTCAATAGTATAGCTTGAAAGGGGTAGCCTTAAGTCTCAGATTGATCTGCATCTAAGGCTGGCGAAATGGGTGGGTCAGGCGGTGTTTGCCTAACAGGTCAGGAAAGTTTTGGATCAAAGCGGGTACTTTTTAGCACGGATCAATTACTTATGTGTAATACGATTACAACACTATTTTTACATCGATAGATTTTTTAACCGTGCAATTTACAAGGTTTTGCGCATTGGATGACTTTCAACACTGTTAACTCACTTGGCATGTTTGGCGATTAGTCAAATCTTTTTAACTCAACCCATTTGACTGGTCGAAGACAGAACATATCCCAGCCATTCCATTTTATATAAATGGGTCAAAAGTGCCACCTCTACGCTCCTTCTATATGCTAAGTTTCAACGCTAAATGAGAAATCAAAGATGGATATGTCGTTGGCTTAGAAAGTTGTTTGCCTGTGAGAGGATTAATGAAAAGCTTGTAATAAGTTGAGGATGAATTGAGGTGTACTTGTTTATAAGATGTCCGTGAAATGTGTCATGTATATCTCACGATGTTCATTGGTCTCATGCAGGTACAAGTTGACCGCTGTGACTACAACAACGTCATAGGGGCCTTGCCTTATCTGAAGGTTAACAGATCCAACTAGACAGTGGTTCTTCTACACCGACCTGTTTTGACTATAGCTGCAAGTACTATGAAGAGGCAACAACTTTGTTATTGTTAATTTGTTATTACTAATCTTATTGTTGTATTTATGGTTTTGGGTTGTGGCTTTTTGACTTGTGCTTTCTTGTAGTTTATAGCCACTGCAGATAACCAAATGCAAAGTGTATTCACTGTTCAGTGTTCCGGAAGTTTTAGGGCGCGTTTAGTTGTAGAAAATGTTTTTTAGTTTTGCATTTCCAGAAAACAAATGAAAATTATGAAAACGTGTTCAAAATTAGAATATGCTAATTTCATTTTCCATTTTAGAAA
>JAOXNX010000026.1:24277405-24311991 GCA_028566075.1 Solidago caesia | reverse complement strand
TTTTTAGGCTAAGGGCAACGCCCGTACCGTATCCAACAACCACCATCTCTTGGATCGCCACCCATCAAATCCAAACCATTCCTAAATGTCATTACACCGCTGCATCGCGCGGGCATAACTCTAGTATTTTATTTAAATGAGAAACCAAACAAGACTTTTCTTTTGGAAAATTAAGGCAAGCAAATAAAAAAAGAAGCTTTATACAATTGTTTACGTCCCACTACAGTCAACATATATTTCAACCCTAGAATCCCACCTCCTCCCCTCATTTTTCACATTTTCCCTCTCTCTCTTCTTTCTTTCTCCCTCTAACGGCTGCTGCAAACACACACACATACTCTTTTTCTTCTTCACTTTCATGGTAAGTTACTCATAGATCTAGACACAAAAACGTTTGTTCATCCTAATTCCACCGAAAATCATGTGATTACTTACAAATATACATAGATCGACCATAGATCTAAGAAAACGAATGAGTTTTACAAGTTTTAGATGGAAACCGAATTGTTCCAAGGGAAAAACATGCTCGTTTTCTTTTTCCTTCGAAATCTTCGACTATAGATGAAAACGGATCGACCATAGATCCGTTTGATTTGGGTCCAAAAAGCCTTCAAAATCTTCATGTAAGAGGTTATATACATGCTCGTTTTCTTTCTCCTTCTTCTTTCTTTTCGAGCCGAATAGGGTTGGGGTTTCGTGTTAAGATGTTCTTTTTGTTGTTTTTTTTCTTTAAATCTGGTTAAATGTCGAATTTATCTAGTCATCATTATTTTTTCATCAATTAATGCTCGTTTTTAATTATTACTTTTTTTTATTTATTGTTATAGCATGTATAGATCTGTTGGTGTTATCATTATTTTTTGATTTGAATGTTTGATGCGATTAATTTTTTAAAAACTAATCTTTATAGATCTGATTTAATTTTTTATAAATCTGATTTACTTTTTTAATTTATAGATCTGGTTATTTTGATTTAATTTTTTAATTTGTAATTTTATAATTATAGATCAGATTTAATTTTTAATCTTTATAGCATGTTAGATCTGATTTAGTTTTATTCTGATGTGATTAATTGGAGCCCAACAACGTTTTAGACCCTAATTTCCTTGGATTAAATTTAACTAATAGTTGTAATTATATAGGACCCGTTGGGTCACTCGTTTGCATTTGCAAAGTTTTAAAATAAAATTACATCACATCCTTTAATGCAAAAACAGTACCCATTTTGATGTTTTGTGAGGATTTGATTTGATTTGTTTTTTGGTTATTTCTTTTTAACTTTTGCATTTTTTTCTATTTTTTTTAGGACAAATACTTCTATTTTTTTTGTGAGTTTTAGTTTTATTAACTTATTTTAATTTTCAGATTTACTTACTAAGGTTTTTTTATATGATTCTGGTTGCAGTTAATTAGGAGAAGCTACAAGGAAGAAAACCCATCAAAGGGAATGTATACATTTTTGGATTCTTTGTAAATGTATGTAGTATGTTTGGGTTAACAGTTTTGTTTAATTTTAGACAGATTTGGTATTTTAGTTTTAGTTTGTGTTGATGATGTTAATTGTATTCTAATTAGTTTGATGATATTGTTATTGTTTTGTTGTTTGATATGATATTGACTATTGTGATTGTTTTGTTGTTTGATATAATGCATTTATACATATATTAAAACATTAATTTATATACATATATTTATACTAATAAGATTTATGCTAATTATTTTTTTTTAATTTTTTTTTTAATCCGTCGGAAATCCGTCGGTAACAATCTGTCGGTAAATTTTGGTTTACCGACGGATTTATTTTTTTACCTAAAAATGTTTCCGACAAAATTCTGACGGAATTTTCTGTCGGAATATTTGATTTTCGACGGAATTTTCCGACGGAAGTGAGTTACCCACGCGTGTTTTCCCGACGTCCAAAATCCGTCGGAATATTCCAATTTTGTAGTAGTGATAAAAACATAATATTTTATTAAAAATTAAAAAATAAAAGTATATAAATCTTAAAAGGAACATTGCAACATTTTAAAAAATAAAAATAAACTAAATTAAGTTTTCAACCGGTGGTGGTTGGTTTGCTGAGAGTGTTGTTTGAAATGAAAGTGTTTTATGTTGTTTAAAATGGAAGTATGTTGTATATATAACAAAAAAAAACTTTACACCTTTGGTCCTCCTAACGGCTAGTAAAGGTAACATGGTTTTTTTTCTTTTACAGATTTGGTCCTTCCTAACGGTAACTTGTTTAAAACTCTTTTTTTTTTACATTTTCAAGCCCTCCCAACGGTTACTTTTGAGTTTGTCACCACCGGGCTTTCAACCTGCTAAGCATGCCTTCCAAAGCAACCTGGCGGGGGCGGGGCCGGTGTTACCGCCGGTGTGGAGGAGCTCGATGGGAACCCGGCCTCCCACTCCGCCAACCCTAAACAAAGATTCTATAGGTTGAAATTACAGTAGTATAATCAACAAACATGGGTAAAAGCATAAAATCGTCACACGATGGCAAACAAATGAGCTCTAAATTAATGTTTAGAAGCCAAACATAGTCATATTACATTTTTACATTAAGTCAAGGAGAGTATTGAGACATGTAGACGGTATGTACAGTACAATAGTTAGGGCCCGTTTCTTATAATCATATAGTTTGCTGACCCGTTAATTTGGTGGGTTTTGACGGTTGTAAATAACAGTTAAAGTTTAAAAAAAAATAAAAAGTAAAAAAGAAACATGCTCTTAATTTCATTAGAATAAATAAAGCTTTGGTATACTACAACATGCAAGTGTAAACGTTTTAAGATATAGTATTATAGTAGTGCGCGCTGCATGACATGGATCTAATGTAATTTCGGAGATAGGCTAGGACATTCTCCTTTACTTTATTTTTTGAGTACCAGAATCCAACAAAGTCTAAAGAAAAGGAGATGCATGTACATATCTATACATTTGTAAATGTTGAAGGGCAAATGTATATTGAACCGCAGTGTAAGCTAACAAAATGAGCCGATTTCTAAAATATGAGTCATAACAAAAAGGAAGGTTTGCAATAAATAGACTTTGCCAGTACACTGTTTTGTTCAAGACACATAGCCACATAGGTAAAACAACCAGAAGCGGATCTAGGATTTTAGTTTGTAGGGGCACAGAGAGAAAAGGTTATAACATGAGCGAGATGAGTAACATGTCATAACGATTCCGTTAAAAACGGGTCGGGTCACCTATTGTCTTAACTTTGTTTTTATTATGAAAATAGTTAGGTTTCTAATGCAACAATAATATATTAACTCATAAATTGGTAGATGGTGATGTTAATCATAAGTAGATTTTCACAGTTCATTTAGCTCTTCTCATGTTACAAGTTTTAAAAAAATTAGAAGGTTTTACGAGTCTTGTAACTTGTTAAGTATATTTGGGGCATGTATAAAAATATATCCAATAATATGAATGAGTCTTGTAAGATGTAAAATAACTTCACGACAAATATTTTAATTTCGTTATTTTAATCTAACTATGTATTTACAAAATCTAGTAAATGTTAATATGAAAATAAAATTTTATATGTAATCACTATATTACTTTGAAACAATTTTATCTTCAATCAAATATGAGTTGTCATAGCTAGACTAATATATATGATTACAGATTTACGGTTATAATCATTGTAAATATAGTTTGTTTTTTTAGTTCACCTAAACATAAATAGAGGAAAAGAGCCCTACATCGATATCATATAAAGGGCTAGGTGAAGAGGTGGTGAAATGAGGTGACATGGCAAGTGAAATGGGGTGAAAGCTTTAAGGGTGGTGGGTGAAACCGTGAAGGTTATCTCGGTGGAATGGATCACTGACTGTCTCTATTGTTTTTTTTCCTGTTAATCTTATTGTTTTGTCTTTTTGTTAACAACAGAGTTGGAGGTAGAAGAAAGCAAAAAAGAAAATTTGTAAATAGGACTATAGGAGGCTGTTTGGTGGGCAAGATTAACCAATTACATCCCATTAACCCATTAAATTTAGTATTTTACTTTTTTTTTAAACTAGAAAGAATGGTTGTCACATTTATTTACTCCAATAAATTTTATTAATAGAATTACAAATTGCTTTCTCTATTTTCGGTTTATATTTTACCGACACCCCTTGTCACAATTTATTTTAGTATTATTATTTTTGTAAACATTATATTTTAAAGTAGTTAGAAATTAATTTTAATAAGTTTGTCTTTTTTGTTTTATATTTAATTAATGTAATAGTTTTGATTTTAATTGTATTTTATTTTAAATATTAATGAAATATATTATTTTTAATTAATATACATTGTGTTTTTAATTAAATAAAGATGGGGTCCAAATGGTAAGTGAATGATTAAGAGGAAAATGAGAATTGAAGGTGAAAGAGGTGAGAAGATGATGCTGATGTGGCAGGAAAATGAAAAGATTAAGAGCCCCCTCCCGCCCTATAGAAGTTGCGCCCCTGTTTATGACAATTGCGTTTGTTATTGATGCAATTTTGTTATGCTAGTTATTGTTAAAGTTGTATTAACAAATAACATAAACATGTTTCTATAATACAATTCAGTCACTCACTTAG
Organism: Solidago caesia; assembly: GCA_028566075.1. Classification (NCBI taxonomy): domain Eukaryota; kingdom Viridiplantae; phylum Streptophyta; class Magnoliopsida; order Asterales; family Asteraceae; genus Solidago; species Solidago caesia. The sequence goes on along the minus strand of JAOXNX010000026.1, from coordinate 24,307,414 downwards.
TTCATAAAAATTTTACAATATAATGTCACAGGAAGTGTAGTTTAAAAAAACACATGTATGAGATTTTATACATCCATACGTTGTTTTTGTTCCTTTTCAGATTCCGGCCAAACAAATTGCTTAGTGGGACCACAAACCACTGTTTTATTTTTACCATCATATTTTTTACTTTGTATACTTAGACAAAACCTATCCATATTATTGAATGATTGTGTAATATACGTCCAATACATCCAATCCAATCATTGTTCGATAAATAATTGCACTCTCATTGTTTTTTTCAAATTCACTTTATTCATTGATTGTTAAGTGTCTTGCCAAATACATTGCATACATAAACCAAGTAAATGAAATACCTGAGAATTGCGTTTTTAAAAAATACATAATGATAGTAGATTTTTTGGTACATGTTTGAATCTTTATAAATAAAATAACATGTAAAAAGCCTATAAAAATTTAATCTAACATATCCATTATATTATATATTTATTTATTTTGTGCAAACATGATACAATATTCATTTTCATGTATTAATAATAGAAGTAATTTCTTTCCATGTTTACTAAAAACTTAAAGAAGGGATAACAATACATGTTAATATATGGTATAATAACTTTCTTTGGCTACAAAAAATGGAAAAAAAAAATCTTAAAATATTTTTCATTCAAACTTAATTTGTTTTGAGAAGTTATTATTATTATTTTATTATAAGGAATAAAAGGGGGGGAAATATCATTAAAAAAAAAAAAAAAAAAAAAATAGCAACCATATAATGTATATTGTATAGTTTTTGTTTTGGGTCCCACTTGCTACTTGGTCCCTTTTAGTCTTGCTCTGCCTAAACTAAAAAATTGGTTTTTTTTAAGTATGACATGTTTCGAACCCATGTCACATGATTCCAAAAACCAATGTTTGAACGGTCCATCCAACCAAACTTATTATTTAAATTTTACACTCTTGTTATGTATCTTACTCCGAAAATGTCTGGAAAAAAGTCGGTGAAACACTGTTCACATGCTTTTGTGTTAATAAAGGACAATAATAATAATAAAATAAAATTTCATTCTCTATATCAGTTTTTTATTAATTTGAGGAGGGCATTAAAAAAATGGGCTAAAGGAATTGAGAATATTGGGCCAGATTTATCTTGAAAACTAATAGCAATTGAATCAATAACTTCATACTTATCGGGGGCAGTGCCCCCTACCATTCTTAATGTGGATCCGTCCTGAAAACAACCATCAAAAGGAGAATTTATAGGTAATGTAGATTTGTTAAGAATTTTTTTTTTTTATTTTGCCTCTAAAATTGCATATTGCTACAGTATGGATGATATCCCCTACCAAAATATATATTTTTTAGGTAATTTTTCTAAAAACTCATATAAAGGAATCTATTTCTTTTAGTATTTAAATAAGCATTGTATCTTATAAATTTCACATCATCATCCTACATGTAATTTCAAACTCTTCTCTCGATGACACATCATATTGATGCTTAACAAGGTGTAATGTCCATATTAAATTTGTTTAAAACATATTTGTTTCCATGTCGTTAAAAAAAAACTCACTACAAGAAAATGAGGTTTTTGATGCTCAAGGATGATTTGATTGAATTATGCCCATGTTAATTTTTGTTAACAAACAACACATTATCTTTTAGGCCTTTAGAACATAGTTAAACTAGGTAACGCCTCTTTACGTCCATTTATGATTTTCTATAGACATAATTAAAGTTCAACAAAATTAAGTTAATAAAATATGAAATGATAATTTAAAAAATCACACTAGAATTGAACCAAACAACCACCCATTCTCTAGTGCGATCGGTTCAAATTCTTGAATGATATCATGACCATAATAGTGATTATTATTGTGTGTAAAGAATTGTGATGTTAATGTAAACTTGTATATACCTTAAAAAAAAATTCTAACAATTTATAAAATAATTTGGTTTGTAAAGTTAATATTATATAATGTTATGGGTTACTAGCCTGGTGCCCGCACGTTGCGACGGCAAAACGGCGATGACAATATAAAACATGCGAGGTGACGTGACAACAATGATTTCAAACCAAAGACTTGTGCTAAGAAGCCTATATAGTTACTACATTGTATAATATGCATCTATAAAACTTTTATACAAAAAATCTCCACAGTGGAGGTAAAAAGTCATATTTTGTACAAATAATATGAAAAGTTTACAAAGAAACCATTCCAATCCTATGTAAAGTGTCAGTAGGGAGAAACCATCGCACAAATGAGGCAATGCAAATTGTATAAATCAAGTTATTTACATCCCGATTGGAAATAAAGGCAATGCAAATTGTAGAAATCAACTTATTTACATCCCCCGACTGGAAATGAAGGCAAGCGCCTTTATTTGCCAAAAACTCATGGACCTTTGTGAAAACAATATTCTTTATGAATATACTTAAAAATTCTTCCAAAGGTTCCTTATGAATATCACTCAAAAATGCCAAGCATATTGTGGTTTCAAAGATTGTTCCAACAAAATAGAAATCCTAGAATTCACGATAGATAAATATAGGCATTCTAGTTAAACACATCAGAAAAGGAAAAATGCAGGAACTCACAAAAAACCAGGTTTTTACAAACAAATCTTCAAGTAACCCAAGTATATTGTCCAAAGAAAAGGCTCAATTCATTAGCGACTTTTACATCCTTGCAAAGAATATGCAACATAGTACACCAAGCACAGGGTATCTTGGACAACATGGATTTGAGATGGTTCTCGTCTATATAGTTACCTGAAAATAAGCAAGTGGAGTCTAAAATCAGAAGCTGAACAAAAAGCATTGTTACTAATATTTCCAAGACGGTCCAAAATAAAAGCAATCGTTTGGCATGGGTCGGTCAGGCTTGGTTGGCCCTATTTCTCATGCAACCACTACAATGCAATGAGAAAAGAAAGTAAACATGGGTCATAAATTAATGCAAGAAACTGACAGCATGTGCAAAATAAAACTAACTCTGAGATGCAACAACTGAACATAAATAAACGAATTCATAAAACATGCAATTCTCATGATAACACGTGCAGGCCTCCGTTCTTGGATTGGGCTAACGACTGGGGTTGCATGTCTTGGGGCTTGCTGGGTTGGTCGTATCATATACTCTGCTATATATGTTTTATTAATAATGAAGCTTTGATTCAAAAAGCACCTACTAAAACTACATTTCTACCCATCAATATTGAAATGAAACTCTTATTAACTCATACTCAATTAATAGTAAATTTTAAGCTCATATTCTCAAAACGTGATGAAGTTCGACTTAACAGAACTCAATTTGACTTAAACTCTAAACTCAGTTGTTCAGTTATCAAATAGTACTAAAGGTCACTTTACAAACATATGTTATGGAGCCGGTGGACGTGTACATTGGCAAAACGGGTAAAGGTTGAAATGGGTCAATTTTTAGTATGGGTAAAAAATGGGCCAGGTCTTTTGTTCATTTTCATAGTACCAACTAGTCTACTACCCGCGTGATACAGCGGCAACCATTTATAGTGCATGAGATTTTACTAAAGAGTAATTCAAATCCATTACAACACCTATCTTCAAATCAACTTAAAAACTAATGGAATTTAACAGTTGGCGACTCAAAATATGTTACTAATGTATTGTGAGTAATAAATATACATATTGACTAATTACTCAAAAAAATATATACATATTAACTTTGGGTCAAAAAGACGTCCACCAGATTGGGTTTCTGCTTACTACAATTGAGGTATCTATTTTTGCATAAAACCAAATGCAAAAATAGGTTAGGTTATCTGAGTTTGGGTCATAATGAGGGTCGGGTTTTTGCTTAAGATTATACAAAACATAAATGACAACCCACTTTAGATGTAACCGATGGTAAAAATCATAATAAAACTTAAATATTCTCTTTCATATGCATACACGGCACCTTCAGTTAATAAATTCATATACCTGATCTATGCCATCATGCCCATAATACAACAATAAAAGCTGTATGAGTGTTCCATTTTATCGCTAAGGACACTTGGAAGGTTGACATCTATCAAAAAGGAGAATAAACTTATCTTAGATGAGTATAAAAACTATAAAGCCATACAATGAATGAATATAAGAGTATTCTAGAAAGCTATATTTATTCAATAATACGTAAAAAAAAAAAACAAAACAAAAAAAAAATGTTACCAGAAAAAAAGCAAAGCTGCATTATTGTTGAGTTCTGGCAAGAAAGCATCTATAGGCAAGTTGTTAAACACATGATGAAAATCACGAAGACTGAAACTCCCACTCGGTCTATATGCTACCTTTATCTGGTACAAATATAAACCACAAAACAATTGGAAGCTAGCCATATCTATGTTAAAAATATTTCATTATTTAATCTATTCATCATCTAAAATCGTAAAACCTCGAAAATTCACATATAATTACATTACATACTAACTGATCACATTAATCAATAACATAACTTTTAAACAATCACAAATATTTAAGGAAAACTTTTATGATAAAAGGGCTTTTGCATATCCTAAATGTTAATCAAACATTATAGAGCTTTTGCATATCCTAAATGTTACTCAACTCGGTGGCATGTAAACAGCATACCATGATGTTGTCCAGAACGGCTGAAACGTTTAAACCATTTACTTCACTGCCAGAGGAACTATTTGAATGTGATTCTGTAATATATACAATAAGGGGAAGAGAAGCTTCTTGTAAAACTCCTGGTAAATGCAAATGGGTGCAATCAACAATAAAAATGAGAATACAATTTACCAAAAATTGTAGCACGTATATGGATTTAGGCTCAGTGAAGGCAACAAATCTACCAAATGGAAATGAATAATATCTTCAATAAAAAAAAACCCAGATCCCTAACCTTCAATAAAAAAAAACCCCAAAAAATAAATAACCAGCCAACCAAAATCACGCACTAAATTAATCAAACGTTATTATTATCAAACGTTAATATTTTTCATCTTTGTTATATTTTTCTAAATTAAAAAATAATAGCAGATCTAAAAATAAAGAAAGAAAGGGGGAAAAAAATACCATATATGAGTGTATATTCAAACGGATAGAAATACTTGACGGGAGGGGTCTTGGAGTTAGGGCTTGCGAAGATGGTGGAGTGGTGATGGCGGCGGGGGGTTGGAGATGGTGGCGCCGGTGAATGGTTGCGCGTGTGTGTGTGTGTGTTTTGGGAGGGAGAAACCAGTGGCCCCTTTTTTCCAATCGGTGGACTACCTTTACGTCGTTGGTGCTGCAGATCGGCGGTGGTGTTGGGATGCATCGGGGGTGCTGCAGATCGGCGGTGGTGTTGGGATGCATCGGTGGTGGTGATGCAAATCGGTTGTGGTGTGTGATATTCGATTAGGGTTTGAAGAAAACATAAGGATGGTGGTGGTGATGATCGATTCTGGTGGTGGGGTTTGAAGAAATCATTGCATGGTGGTGGTGATGACCGATTATGGTGATGGTGATGATCGATTAGCATAAGCATGGTGGTGGTGATGATCGATTCTGGTGGTGAAGATCATCTATGATCGATTCGATTCTGGTGATGGCATCGTATGGGGTTGGAAGTTCGCTTCTGGTGGTGGTGATTCGTTTGGGTATTTGGATATGGATCGATGGGGAAGGGATTTGGGTAAGGGTATGGATTTGTAAGGGTAGTTGCGGTAGAATGTAGTGTGACCGGTGGGGAGTAAAGAAAAATAATAAGGGTATAATAGTCAATTCAATTGTGGAAAGTTGGAAAAAGGGGAGGGGTTATACACTTTATAAGGGAGTAAAGATATGATTTTTTTTTTAAAAAACCAAAATTATAACATGGCATTGGCTATGGACCGTGATATCTTTCGGTTTACACAATTGTCTGTAATTGTTTCGACCTCAGGACCTGTTTGATATTATGTCAAAAACATCTAAGAGTAAAAATTGGTGACACGGTCTTCGTGGGTGGAGTTTTTCTCACGTCCATTATTGTAAGTGGCGTAAGTTTTCTAACCTCTTACGGTAATGTGCTTATGTTGTTGTATTTCTAGATTATAATCATATAGTGAATAGTATTAGTAGTTGATCTCATTTCGTTGTGTATACATGTTGGGGTAATCTTGCCATCAACGTGTTATTGGCGTGGTGGGAACGCTGCGGGGAACCCTATATTATAAGCGCCAATAGCACCATGGAGGTAGCATCGCCATTAACATGTATACATTGGGTTTCAATTGGTGTGATTATACTATGTAAATGTATTTAGGCCTTGTATGGGCGAGGGTTAAATATATGTACATATTAGGAATCACTCGTATCTAGTTTACGTACTTCGAAGCTGTGAAGCTTACTGGTTATCTCGTAGTGGTGTTTCAAAGCTGTTAAGCTATCTATCGACCTAGTAATGGTGTTTCAGAGTTGTTAAGCTATCTATTGACTCAGTAGTGGTATTTCTAAGATGTTGAGCTTCTTGTTGATCTCGTAAGTGGATTCGGGTATCTATATCGTTTATCGAAGCTTTGTATAGGCTCATTTCGCAATGCATTTCAAAATGTCCTTAGATGACATTATTATTATTATACGCATGTTCTTCTTCTATAGTTCTTTAGAACTTGCCAAGTATTGGCCTTTCACTTCGAATACGTATATGTCAAATCGATCAAGCGTGTGAGCTATTATCTTTCGGATTACCGGGTTATATTATCTTTCGGATCACATGGTTACATTATCTTTCGGATTACATGGTTACATTATCTTTCGGATCACATGGTTACATTATCGTTTGGATTACATGGTTATATATTTGGGACCAGTGTATACGCGGAGTGACTCAAGTGGTAATGTGTTATTCACGTGGTGGGAACGCTGCGGGGAACCCTATATATAAGCGCGAATAATACATTAGCAAGAGGGCCATTTTAAGCGTATATACATAGGGTCGATCTCGTATGTTCGGAATCGGATCAAAGCCTTGGGATATGGAAGGCTGTCTCTCTCTCAGCACTTGCAAGTGGTTTCAAAGTCCATCGTGGCCTCTTAACTGAGATACAAGTCCTACGGGCAAAACTTGTTAGAATCGACGGGTTCTATAACATTCGGTGAGTAAGGCCTAAAGGCACGTATAGAGACCTGAGGGCATCACCGGGAGGTGAAATCAATGGGTCGCTCCCATCAGTCGAATCGAGAGTTCTCTGTTTATCGTATATTGTGTGTATCGTTAAAGAACTATTCGAAAGTTCTTCGGGTATCGTTAATAGAACCGCGAGAGTTCTATGTCTATCTTTATCGTTTATGGAATCGTAAGAGTTCTATGTTTATTGTATTGGAAATGTTCAGAGTTTTGGATCTATGTTGTGATATCAAGCATTGTGGTTTCATTAGTACAACTGTCGAGAGTTATAAGTAATATCGGTTTAGTATTTTCATGGAGTATTTCTTTCAGGGAATTGGAATAAGTTGGATGATAAGGTTTGTTCGGAAAATAAGTTGTTATTAGATGTTATAACAATCTTATTCGCATATACTTGATACATTTGAATTATATGTTATTACATGATCTTTGAACTGATAATTATCTTGAAAACTTACTCGGATTTAACTTAACTGTGAACTCACCAGCTATTTTATATAGCTGACCCTCAACTCACATGCTTTTCAGGAAACAGTTTCTAAGGTTGCAGCTTTTGAAGTTTAACGTGATTTTCTGCATATGTTGGGTTCACGGAAATAAAACTTGTGAAGGACATTGGAATTCTGTCCAGAACAATGTATTTTTTTTGTATTGTATTAAATTAGATTATATGTAATAGTGTTTCTAACCTTCAAGAACTGGTGGACGCGCTAGTAATTGTTGGGTTATCGTTGTAAATTAATCAATTTTACTTTTAATGTAATGACTACAGTGGATGTTTATTTATAAGCTTGTGCAATGTATGCCACATTTGCGTCGCACTCCTGTTTCCGCTTTCAAGGGGTGTGACAAAAGTAGGGGGGGGGATTGGGTTGGGGTATTATTTCCAAAACCAAATACCGCCAACACACCTAGTTAGTCATTATCCAACATAAACCAACTCTAAGACGCTAGCTAAATTAACGTCTAACAATATCGTAACGTCATAATGACCCAACTTTCCATTAAATCACAAAATCAAATATAATTACATATACAAAGTCAAAAGGTCAAAATGACAAATGTTACACCTATACATAAGCGTCAATATTGCCTTGGAGGTAGGATCATGCTCTAATGTGTATACATTATGTGGCGTATATGAGACCACACAGTTGAGAACATTCGAGTTTAGGCAAGTTGTTGAACTGTAAGGCCGTACTCATAGCTGTTAATCTTATTTGATTATACATGCTTACTTGTGAATGCCTTATCGGGATGCGTCCCAGGCATATGATTTTGATTGTGAGAGTCCGTCGTTGAATCGGACCTTGGTCTAGAGTCCGTCGTTGAATCGGACCTTGGTCTAGAGTCCGTCGTTGAATCGGACCTAGTTGACCATTTTGACCGTCGTTGATTCGGACTAGGTTGATCGTCGTTGATTCGATCGCCTCTTAGTTGAGTTAAGGCAGGTTGTTGAACGGTAAGGCCGCAATAGTTGATTATTGACGTGTTGTATGGATTTATGTGATGATTGATTATGTGGTTTGGTTTATTGACTTGTTGTATGGTTTGGTAATGATCGGTTGATTGGATTGGTAATTGTGATTAAGCTGTGCTCTTGATTAAGAGGCACGTTGGGATCCTCTCGGAACGATAAGTATATATATCTATTTATATATTTATATATACTGTATGATTTATGAAATGGATATATTTGAATCTGTATGCACCCTACGAACTCACCAACCTTTGTGTTGACACTTGAGAGTATCTTTTCAGGTTTACAGGAATCGCTTGCAAGTTAAGAAGTTGGACATTGATAGATGGACCCTAAGGATCTCTTGCTTGAATGCTAGATGTTAGACTCAGGCTCGATGCCTCGGGACGTCTCCCCTTTTGTGGGATACTTTGACTGTTATTTCCTCATTGTAATCTGGTTTCTTGTGGTCAATTTGTGTAATTGTCTTAGCATCATATAGTTTCTCTGTATAATATCTATTCGCATGTTTGTTTCGGTGGCATCTCGCGTATTCCGCCTAAGTGGGGTGTTACACTAAATGAATAGATCATAACTGCAAAACGCTAGTATTCATAAATAGCTCATCACATAACCAAAAATTTTTACTCATCATGTAAATGTGTGCGCCGCTAGTATATGTAATAATAATAATAAAAAAGCAACCAAGTAGATGGCAAACAAAAAGTAAGCAAGAAACCTATAAATTCAGACCATATAGAATACACAATCACGTAAATTAAACCCAATACCTTTGTTTATATAACTCCAAAAGTGTGTTTGTCGAAGGAAATAAGAGCAATGTAGGACCGAAATGCACTGTCCTACAAAAAAAAGTATAAGGGCACACACACAAAAATACCATGTTTAGCTAAAGAAGATAGAAAAAGAAACGTATAAAGTGGGATTTTCCTTTTTTATGGATCGTTTTGAATTTTGTTTGAGCGCAGATCGTCAGGCTCAATCACAATGGGTTTGACCGTAAAAATCACCAGGCCTCCTGCTTGGCAGTGCAAACCTAATAAGTTCTTGGCGAACCTAAGGTGGTAGTGATTTTCCTATTGAGAGAAAGTTGCAGGTTTCTCTCACTAGAAGGAATATGATGATTTGATGATTTGATGTATTGTCAGAGAGAATGATTGTGAATTTTTATGTCTGTAATATTTGATGTTGACAGATATTTATAGGCTCAGATTTAGGACAACATCGTACGTGGGCCGCATATTAATTATGGGCAGGGGCGCAGGGATGTAGGGGCCGAGGGGGGGGGGGCGCCCGACCCCCCGAAATTTTTTTTACGATGTAGGGGTATATAGTTTTCGTGTACAAAAATTTCGATATATTCGGTTTCGACCCCCCAATTTAAATTGTGAAATTTTTTTATATACTAAGTACTAAAATTAATCCATTACATTTTACATAAGCCCATCTACCCAATAACCCAAACTAAATATTACCCAAATAATAATATTATTTAGCCCATTTAAAAATAAAAGTAAAAAGATAGCGGGACAAAATAAAGAATCCAATTATCCAAATTCATCCCCTCCCCCTCCGACCTCACCTCCTGCCCTCCCACCACTGCCCTCCACCTCCCGCCAGCCGCCGCCGACCAGCCGGCTGCTGGAACTGCCGGCTGCCGGACGCCCAATTTCAGGTTTGTTTTTTTTTAATCTCTAATTCTTTTATTTAGGGTTTTAATAGAAATTAGGGATTTAGTAGAAATTAGGGATTTAATTATAAATTAAAAATTGGGGTTGATTTATTAACTTGAGAATTGAGAATTTGAGATAGTGTTTTTTGTTACTTTCTATTACTCTTTTAAATTTTGCATCTTTGTAGTATAAATGAAGGGTTTTTTTTAAATAAAATAAAATAAATAACCCATAAATTAAACAAATTTCTCATGAACATTATCATTTAGAAAAGCCCGGTTTAGGACCTACGAAACGGTGGTGGAAATTGGGTAAAACCAGTGAAGAAATCGATGACCCTATATTCCTGTGAATCGTTTAATCACCTTTACAAAGTAGTTATTCAACCCGTATATGCATACGGTTATCTGGAATATCACTTTGGGACAGAATCGTGCCACAAGTCTCTGAATTTGTATCTATTTATAGAACACCCAAAATTTTGGAAGTTATAGATTAAGTGAAACTGTCCAAAAACGGATACATATATGACAGGTAACAAGTTAGCTTGGTATTGATCAATGTCGTTGTTGATGAGCTTAAGGCATTGTTGATTGAAGTTACCCCGTGAGGTTCAAATGCAGGTCCGTCTGAGACCTTCGTACTACTAGGCCATCTTGGAGATGGTTGTTCCATTGTCTTAAAAAGAGAAATTATGTTATTTGATGTTAGTAGAAAATTAGAAAATGGCCGTGGATTATTTATACTGGCTTATTATGTAAGAGTATGTGTTTTCGTTTATCAATATAGCCGGGGAAGATATTGGAGAATATGATAGTGAAGAATTGAAAGCTGCATTCGAGAGTTTCAAATCAAAAACTTAAAGGTCGAAAGGCTGAACTCTAATTTCTTCAATGAATCCAACTAGGTACCAACCGTTTGTCTCCTTTTTAATGTTTACTTGTCTTGGATAAATGTTTAGTTTTTTAGTGATTGAAGCTTTTTTGTTATAATAATAGTATTTAATTTTTGACCCGACCCGAATCAAATCACCGACCCGAACATATTACCCGAAAAATAGCGTTAGGAAAATAAATTTTAGATCCCGATCCCCACTGAAAAATTTCTAGCTTTGCCACTGATTATGGGTTATTATTGTTGTACGTTAGCCTACAGTGACAAACACACGAAACATGGAACCTTCTAGAAAATGTCCCAATTTATGAGCCACGTGTGCGATGATGTATTTGTCACATAGATACCATGTCATGCATGTATTTCAAATGTTTGATTTAGACAAACTTACGTACATATAAGGCATGCATGAAGCTTTGATAAATTGGGCTAAAGCCCATTGAGCGGACTCTCCGCCTTTACTTCCAATAAGTCAATAACAACACATATGTTATATTTTTACACATACAGCTCGACTCCCCGCTGCCTCGCCAGTCCGCCAGGTTGGTATGGGCTTTAGACCCATTAATTAATTAAGTGGGCTGATACACGTTTATGTAAAAACCCTGCAGCCAACTCCGCTATGGCGCTATATACATATGTATGTAGAGCTCGCTTGGAGGTCCCGATTAGACTTAGCTTTAGGATTTAATTCAATTCAACCTCTTCTAACTGTTAGAAGGTCTCGCTACTTTGGAGGTCCCGCCATTGAGGTCTCGACCGTTTCAAGTCTCGCAAGGAAGGAGGAAGTCCCGCTGCAACTCGTTTTAAATCTGGGAGGTCCTGACCTAGGATCTCGATATACTTGAAAGCTTGAACTCGTTATATGTACAAATGATTTAACCGTTTTTGTTGTGGATCTCACCGTACCTCATTAAATTTCTTTATAAATATGAAATTAAAAATTAGGATCACACCAATAGATTTTTTTATCAGCATCTTCATCTTTCAACCATCTTGAAATGTTTAATAATCCCCTTTTATATCTTCAAAATCAAACTGACAAATCAAAAAAATAAAAGTAAATCCCCACACGAAATCAAGAACCCTAAAATGACCAAACCAAACACAAAATCGGGATACATATAGAAATCATAAACATCAAGCGGATATAACTGGATATAATACAAAACTAAAATATAAACCCTAAAAATAAAAAAAATAAAAAAGCGACTGAGAAAGGATATAAATAGTCCTTAATTAATTATTCATTCATGGCATTCAATTCAACAAAATTAGTAAAAAGAAAATTTACCACTATAAGTTTAAAGAAGCAAAGCTGGCAAAATTGATTGCAAAAATCATTTAACTTTAAGATAGTATACGGATAGATTAGGTTGACTTATGGGATTTGCTAAGGCTAAAAGGAATGGGGTTATTTAAGGAGGGGCGACTTGCGTCATGTGGCGTCAAGTCACTAACTTGGGTAGCCTAAAAAAAAGGGGAATGGGACGACTCGCGATACGTGACGTTTAATAATGATTGATTTTTATTTTATTTATTTTTTTCCTTCCCATATTAATAACAATTACTAAAAATACATATTATTAAACATAAATTAAACATAAATATATAAATAAAAACACATTTTATCAATAAAAAACATTTTATTAATTAAAATTTAAAAAGTTATAAATCATTTGTAAATACACAATACTTGATAGGTTTAAAATGAAAAAGTTATAAAATAATACATTTAAAAAAATGACAAAACTATACCTCCTTCAAACTCATCGGAACTTTTTTTTTTTTTATAACTAATAAATTTATAACAAATAAATCTAGTATATTATATAATATATCTACCTATCTTATAAGTTCAACCTTTTTTTATTGTAGACAGCTCAGAAAATACCACGTTGATCAAACAGTTGGTTCTCCAAAACTATACGTAACCTTTTTTTTTTTTAAACGGCCAACAAATAATTTTATTAAATATACTAGCGAAGTGCTAGAGTAATGTAAAATACATCAAATTCTTATAAGAGAAAAATCAAATAAGCATCTCTATTGAAATTCTTGCAAGAAAAATAAACCAAGATATAATAAATATCCATGGTAGCTCTATCTTTCTATCTTAACCGATTCAATAGCCAGATCTAATTAGCCTTTCGATCTCTGATTCATAGCCATTGAGATCAACACCCAGATCTAAACCAACTGCAACTGTTGCATCCACTTCTTTCCCAAGTTCTTGTTCATGCGTAGCCGGTAGTTGTGTTCAAGTCTACTGCTGTATGTGCCTCTAAATCTCTTCCATTAGGATCATCAGCAACGTCTTCTTGATCATCTTATGTAGTACCTGGGTCGCCATGTGTGTCAATATTACCAGATGGGGTATCTGGTTTATCAACTGGGTCTGGAGCTATCTCAGGTATTACATCATCAACGTTTAGTTCACATATAACATCATCAACGTTGGGTTCTTCATAACAACACCAGGAACGGGAGGTGTAAGAATAGAGTCATGATCAGTCTGGGCCTGTGTACCTGAGTGAGAATATGAAGCAACTGAAACCGAAAGACTGAGTATTATCTGTATCCAGTCTCACTGCTTTGCCCTTTCCTTCTGGTACCTTTTTAGGGACATACCACACCTTGGGCTTTATATGAATACCTGTAGTAACCTTGGCCTTTGTGGGCCTTCTTCTTCTCTTGGGCTGATGAAATCCCTGATCTGGATCCTCTACCTGTACCTTGGTCCCTAATGGACCTGCCTGATTTGCAGGAGCTGCAGCAGCCATTCTAACCCTTATACAATCAGCAAAAGTATGACCAAAAATCTTACAATGGGAACACCTAGGAGTAGTCCAATTGTATTCCAATCTGAATTTCCTTACTGCTCCTAAAATCTTAGACTCAGTGTACTTGGGTATTTCCTGATCAGCAGAAAATTCCACCAAAACTATAGCATAAGATGCTCTACCTTTTTGCTTCTCACACATCTCAGCTGTATATTTGTCAACTGCTATAGGTACCCCAATGGCACTAACAACATGATTGACAAAGTTTGTTGTAAAGCACTCAGGCATGACAGGTGCTTGTTCTTCATATTCCCAGAACTGCTCTGGACTTGGCTGAAGAATCGCAGCTTGCGTCTATAGAAATTGAAATTCAATCGTTATATAAACAGATGATAATTCTCTACAGAGGTGACAAATTTACTAATGAAGGGGTCAATTCAAATAATTTTTGCATATATATCAGGACAAACAGGTATAATTAAAATTTAGCTAAAAAGAATACAGGCCAAAAGAGACCAAAGTATATTTTTGATGCACAACACCTCCTAAATTTTATTTGAAAAACAACAGATTAAGACTGAAACAATAAAACGTGTGTAATAGGATTTGACATACCATCCTTCATTATTAACAGATCAGTTGTTGGATAAAAAGTTTTATCAGCAATCGATCCATATTAACCTGTTTCAACTTGTTATCCAACCCACCCATGCCATCCTTTTTCTCGCATTTGCAAATGACAGAACCCACCTGTGAACTGAGTCTATGAAATGCGTGCAATGCAAGATAAAAATGAAGGACAAACTCCTTAGGACCACGGTTATCTATCGAGGTGTGACACCTTACAGTACTTCAGTACCAGCTACAAGATATATTACAATATTTCTTTAACTATATAAGGGAATAAATATTTGAAACTTACCCTTTTTAGAAATTCCATCTGCATTCGTTGGTAGGTAGAAGTATCACATCATACCATCCTGTGACCACATATAGAATTAAGAACAGTAATATATATTAATATACACATGCAAACACACATTGATAATAGAATTAAGAAGCTGTTTCGGTTTGTTCCTCCCAGGTGCTGTAGAGCTGCGCTCGACATTCCTCAAAAAAGCAAAGGCTCGAAAACTCGAACATATTCTTTTACTGACTCAAAGCTTCTTGGAACACATTGCAGCTCCGCCACCTCTGAATGTCCAAAAATTTCAAGTTTTTTTTTATTAAACGATAAAAGTGATGTCCACCACAGACACTAAAATAAAAGCCGGAATACAACATGACTACTAAAAGGGAAGCTGTTACAACTTCTTCACTTACAAATGGTCATTAATGATAGGAATTGCATGATGACGTCATTAAGCAATTGCATGATGATGTCATCAATAATCAGGAATCTATAATGGTCATTAATGATCTCATTGGTATCAATTTCCCCTATTTCAGTAAAACTTTTACAACTCCTTAATTGTTTTCTTCCCAAATCCTACCCTAAAAATTATCCACACTGAATCACTTATACTTTAAACCTCCTAATGTGACCACCATAAGACCATTTGTAACCATTAACCTTTTCACCTATACTTTTTCCTGCCACATCAGCATCACCTTCTCACATCTTCCACCTTCTCTTTTTTTCTCCTTAACCATTCACCTTAAAATTTAATACTCAACTATACCTCACAATACCCCACAATATATCCAATCAAAATCAAATAAAACATAACAAATAATATAAAACAAAAAAAAAAAAAATTGGACCCACTATTCCTTTTTCACCTAGGTGAACCATATCAGCTATCCTTCTTCACCCACCCCTTTCACTTATACCCCTTAACCATTCACCTTCTCATCACCTCTCTTCACCCGCCCCTTTCACCTTCCCCTTACAAATGGTTAAGAGTCATGTGATGTTGAATTAAAACAATCTTTCTTCCAGGTTCACCTAAATAAAACTCCGGATAGCACAATACAACTCCTGCCACTGCATTGCAGCTCTGGCCACCATCAACTACCATTGTATTACTCCGAAACAGACACTACTTATGTGTTGTTAAACATTAATGATAGGATGTGGCAACAACTCACTTTTTATAGATAATAATAATGATAGTTAAACACGCGACACAGAAGTAGCATTAAAAAAAGATTACCATCTGTATCCCCAATGATAACCATCCGAGTGCAGAAAAGATAGAACCTACCATGTATTGCCAACATTAAAAAGAGATTACTATCTGTAACTCACTAAGATAGAACCAGCATATATGCAATTAAGACCTTATACATTTAAGAAAAAGCATACCAACCGTGCAAGAAGACATGGAGCCCAAATTTGACAATCACAAGATCCAAAGTTGATGAAAAGGTTGATTGCTCAACTGAAGAGTGTGGCAAGGAGAGCATTGTGTTTAGCAAACACTTGAGCCTCATTTGCCCTGCCTCCCTAGCAAGAACTATATAAACACCATAAACCTAACAAGGAACGGTGATCATATAGAACACGCAGGTTCAATAATACCTTGAAAAATACAAAAGTGGCCATCCAAGGGTAAGCAAGTCATGATAAGAACAGCACATCACTTGAACATAACAACTCGAGTTTGATCTTGCATACTTAGTAACTTGTATGCATCCTTGGCATAGGTTTTGCACTCAACTAGTCAACTTTATAAACCCAACTAGCATTATGTACCCCTTTAACTTTCATAAGCTTTTCAGGTCTGTTTTCTAGAAAAACCTGTGCTACCACCTTTATTAATAATCTGTAACTTCAGGTACTCCTCTTCTAGCCCAAAAACAAGAACATTGCAGGGAGACTTTTCAAGAAGTATATCAGATAGAAACCGGATCTCGTTTTTGGCGAGTTTATCTTTTCTGATTGGAATTAAAGGAATGGGAAGTGGAAGCATGAAGGGTTTATGGTTTAAGTGTAGGTAGAACAAGTCTTGGAGACGAAAAAGAAAAAGAAATTATTGTGAGTTTGAGTGCTCTAAGAAGGGTGATGACTAGAATGAAAACAAGAGGAAGGATCACTTTTCTTTTGGCAAGTCCCATGGCTTGGATGCAACAGTGGTCTAGGAGAATGAAGTTGATGTGACATTGTTAGTTAATGAAGCTGAGGTATGCTTTTTGCTTTTCCCTTTGAACAGCTAACTGAAGGTGGAAGGGATTGAAGGGGGTCATTGGAATTAAAAGAGGTGTTTGTTAACGAGTTTAGAGGTGTTGAGTTACCTTCTGATGGCCCCGTTCTTCCTCACTTACTCTATGCGGATGATTGTATGATTTGGGGGGCTGGTCTTTTGATAACATTAAAGCTGTATTATGCTCGGGGCTGAAAATTAATATGGGAAGTCAAGTCTCTTCGGCATTGGTGTCGATAACGGGGATTTTAAAATTATGGCTGAAATGGTTAATTGTTGAATGGGTACTCTGCCGTTTATCCATTTGGGGATCCCAATCGGTGCTAACATGAATAGAGTCGCCAACTGGAATTTCTTGTTTGAGGTGTTCGAAGATAGATTGGCTAGGTGGAAAGGGGCTGTTTTATCCATTGGGGGCAGGGTAACGCTAATTAGAGCTGTTTTACAAAGCCTACCTACTTATATCTATCTTCAAAGCCCCGTGTAAAGTCATTGAGGGGCTGGAAACTATAATGAGGCGGTTTCTATGGACTGGCCCAAATGAGAACAACAAAATTAACTGGGTCTGCTGGGAAAGAGTAACGTCCCCTGTTAAGAGGGGGGGGGGGGGGGGGTTGGGGATTGCGAGGGTTAGGGATGTTAACACGGCGTTGTTGGCTAAATTGATGTGGAGATATAGAAAGGAGCAAACGAGTCATTGGAGAAGCGTCATAAAGGCAATTCATGAAGGAAGAAAGAGCTGGTCTCCTGTTCCAGTCAATCAAGCTATCACTTGCAATCGGAAATCGATGGTGAGGCATGTAGATAAGGTAAGAGTTGCTGGAGTGGAGTTAAATGATGTGTTTAAAGGCAAAGTGGGAGATGGGAGGTGTATCAAGTTTTGGACAGATTCTTGGATTAGCAATAAGCCTCTAAAATAGGAGTTTTCTGCGCTATTTAAGTTGGAGAAGGATAAAAGATGTTCTGTGCGAGATAGGTATGATGAGGTGAACAACAAAGTGTAGGGCTGTTGGAATTGGCTAAGGGAACCACGTACCAATGAGGAGTTATATGAGCTGAATTGTCTTGGTAATAAGCTTATGTTGGTACGTTTGGAATGGTGGCAAGAGCAAGGAGTTTTCGGTGAAGGCTGTAAAAGATTTTCTTATGAGCGGGCAGGATTTCTTATAAAATGTCCCAACTTACCTTGAAAGATATGCAACTATTCAAAGCACCATGTTATCATACCATGAACACTAGTGAGGGTCTCTACATTGTTAATCCCAGATTAAATGGTCAACCATAATATCTACGCCTTTGCGTTACAACGAGAACAAAACCATAAACCATTACACATTTGTGTTTAATGGGAGTTACAAAGTGCTTTCTAGGTCCATTTACCCTTTTTTCAAAGTGCTTTCTAGGTTGTTTGTTCTTTACTCTGTTTTGCTTTCAGCTTTTGCCTAGAACCTGCAGAAAGAGAACAATTAATTTGAATTAGTATATAAGAATGAGTTAAAGTGGTACTTGCAATATTTGTCCATACAATCTTACAGACACTTTGACCCTATATATCCAAACCGAAAGACACCATGAAACAGTGTGTTGTTTCATGAAACAGTGTCTATTCTAACAACTGACTCTAACAGCCAACAACCGACGCCCCTTAATTAAGGTTTATTATACAACTCCTGCAATCTAACCCTTTCACTTGTAGTCAAAATAGCAATCTTAACCCACACTGAAACAGACACTACTTGTGTGTATGTTAAACATTAAGGATAGGATGTGGCTGCAACTCATTTTTCATAGATATTAATGATATTTAAACACATGACACAGAACCAGCGGTATTAAAAAGAGATTACTATGTGTATTCCCAATGATAACCATCCGGGTGCAGAAAAGTGAGAACCAATCATGTATTCCCAACATTAGAAAGAGATTACTATCTGTAACTCACTAACATAGGACCAACACAAGGTTTTAAAATACGGAAACGAGCCTAAAACATCAAATAAAGAGCTTTTACTAATCATAAAAAGACATTCTAAAACATCAAAATCACATAAAAACTTATCAGTTTGTTTACATCTTTGAAGATCGTGTAATTTCAGTTTGTTTACATCTTAAATATATCCAAAGCATTCATACCAGTGTACATATTTAGTTGCAATCCCACTAAATAAATCTAAATACCTAATAAGCATTATATTATATTATATTATATATACTAAAAAGCAGTGGCGGAGCCAGGAATTTTGGTTAGGGTGTGCCAAAATTAGTGACCGTAAACAGTGACTAAACATCTTTGCAGAAGCTTGATAGGAGTCGTGGAAGTCAAAATTTGATTCTTTACACAACTTGGTATGAAAAAAAAATGACATGTATTTCATGCAGAAGCATGCCTTTTGATTCACATAGGTGTGAAAAAAAATGTCATCATACTCAGAATCCATACATAATATATTGATACGTATTTGGCAATTGAATGTATGACAGTAGAATTATTGGCGGAAAAGAAATGAAAGTTTCAAGATGTCAAGGTCCAAGAATAATGCCTTAAAATCATATAAATTACATCACTATTAACCTGCATTATGACCCCCTAACCGTAACGCAATCACCTAGAAATATCAATGTCGGGTTGGCTATTTGTAAATAATTTGTAATTAAATTCACACAGGACACCTAACATACCACTCTTAACTAATGAAAACACATATGATGATATGAAAACACGGTAGACACGTGTAGGACACCAATTAACTTTTGAACAAATATACTATGACCCCAAACAATATATGTGTAATATGTATAACCAAAAACTATATTTATGCAATAGAAAACGTGTAATGTGCATGTCTATGTTGAACTACATTGGAAGACATGTGTATCACACTACACATATACAATTGTTATTGTTATATATCTATAATTCTATATAAATGACATTCAAAAGTCTCCACAGAAAACTGAAAACGTCCTAATGTCCCATTCACTTCAAACTTTCTATCCACTATATCATAACTTCTCATATAACAATGTTTTTCTTTCTTTCACATACAATAGACAAATAAGTGTACACATTCAATGAAACAAACGAGCAATGGGAAGGAGGTTACACTTTGCAAATTGAAGATGAAGATCATAACAGAGTAGGTTGGATAGAAAGATAGAAGCTCTGCCTGGTAGAACTAAAATCAAACACCTTGAGTGCATATATTATAACCAAGAAAAGTGTACCTAAAGTTCTTGAAGACATTGCTTTTGGTTGTAAAGTTAGCTTCTTTCTGGTCTTTTTGATGATCAAAACTCAAACTAAAAGGTGTGCTGGGGTTTTATTGGTCACAATCAAAGAAACAAAATGGGTACGTTTTTCATGGGTGTGCCAAATCTTCATATATTCTATGGTGTAACAGAACATACTCTACTACATACTCCTCCTTGTAGGTGATGGGGGTGGGCCGTGGCCAACCCTACCCCCCACACACCTCCGCCCCTGCTAAAAAGCAACTTATGTTTACAACTAACTATGCATAAGGTACAATAAACCTAATACAATCATACTTAATCTATGCTACTATATTTTATAACATGGGAACTGCATCTAATACAACTCTTTAGAACTAAGAAGGGTCCTCAAGATCATCACCACCTGGATATGTTTACAAAACAAAAAAATCCTTCACTATCACTCTCCGTCTCTGAAACAAGAAACCATGGACCAACGTATATGCAATCAAGACCTTATACATTTTATAAAAAGCATACCAACTGTACGTGCAAGAAGACATGGGGCCAAAATTTTACAATCACAAGATCCAAAGGTCATGAAAAGGTTGATTGCTCAATAACTATATAAAAACCATAAACCTAACGGTGATCATATAGAACATGCAGGTTCAATAACAACTTGCAATATACAAAAGTGGCCATCCAAGGGTAAGCAAGCCATGATAAGAACATCTACCAAGCATGTTTACAGTGAAAAACAATATCTGGTTTAGCGTAATTCCATCAACCAAACAAGTCATTTAGAACGGTAACTTACGTTGCTGGTGATCGGATGAGTGGGATCAGAAACTCATACTCTCCACGGCGAGCCGACTGGTCACTAGCACCATGATGAAGTAGCGCGTCCACCACGACAGCGTGCCTCCCGGTATCCCTAATTCCTCTTATAAGCTCACTCAACAGATTCATCAACCTTGCCTGTAAAAAAAATTAAACTAATAAATAACCACAAAATTTTATTTAATAATCATACAATATATATATATATATATATATATATAATTAAAAATCATAAAATATATATATATATTTAATAATCATAAAATATATATATATATATATCATCAATTATACCTCACAGTACTTTTCATGCTCGTTGAGCTCTTCATCAGATTCAAAACCTTGTTCAGAACATCCCAGGCAAACTCGTAAACCTCGTTTACCGTCCATGATCAACTCACATTTTTTAAACTAAATCAATAAAATAAAATAAAATCAAATTACTGCAATCAAATTTTATAAATCAAAATAACAACAATAAGTTGAATAAATTACCAGGCAGCGTCTCTCGTGCTTCTTAACACGGATTGAATTGTCTTCGTAACTGCAATCTCTCGCTGAACAATTACTGAACGATGCCGGAGGTTCCGGCATCATCTCCCAGTGTTTCGCCGTCATGGTTTGTGTGTGTGTGTGTGAGTTTTTGATTATGTGTGTTTGATGGGATGGAAATAGAAACCGTTTTCTAAAGAGGATTCTGGAAGAGTTAAATGCAAAAATATCCCTATGCTTTGGTCATTTTTGCATGTTCAATCCCTCCATTTTCATTTAAATTGATTATTATACCCTTTCCTCTTTATTTCTATATATATTAAATGATTTCATTATTTTAAGTTTTTAACTATACTAGTCTTAATACTCGTAAGATATATGAATTGATATATTTTATGATTAACACTTTTATCGATAAAGTGAAATTTAAACATGTTTAATCATATGTATTTAGTCTTTTGAAATAACAGTCTGATAGTAAAAACGTGTATCATAAAAATATTACTATCTAATTAAACTAGATTATTTCCCGCGTAATACGCGGAATAAACATATTAAGTTTTCATAATAACGTAATTGTTATTTGTTTAATAATTATAATATACATAAAATACTATAAAAATTATTCATAACTTAAGTTTTTCTTAATGAACTCATTTATTAATACCGTTTTATAATTTATTGGAAGATCGATTTATTTATAAAATGATACATGTATCACGTTATTATTTATACTATTAAATTCCTTTGCAATATTGCGATGAATCAAACAAAAAAACTCCTGCACTGCGCGGGTAGTATGCTAGATATATGAATCGATCAATCATTGTACACTATGAAAGTTAATTTTTAAATAAGGCTAATTGTAACATCTTTTAATCGACACGTAACATTGTAGCATCATTTGATCGACACGTAGCGAAATATTGAAGCGACAAATATCTTTTTAACTTATATTAATAAATAAATTCAATATTTTTAGATATCATTTATTTATAACTTATCAACAAAAAAAAAATCAAAAAAGTTATTGAAAAAAAAAAAAAAAGATGATATAAAATTTAGGAATTGTTTCCCATAATTATATCATTAAAATAGTTATATGCTATAATTATAAAATGTAAGAATTACTTTCCATAATTAATGATCATATTTGAATTTATTAAATTAATCAATCTTTGTACATTATGAAAGATGATATAAAATTTAGGAATTGTTTTCCATAATTATATCATTAAAATAATTATATACTATAATTATAAAATGTCGAAATTACTTTTCATAATTAATGATCATATTTGAATTTATTAAATTAAAATCAAATTTTAATTAATGACATGAGCAAAAATCAATCTTTTAATATAAAATTTTTCCAACTCATTTCATCACTCCAGCCCTCCCAATCAACCCTCCCAACCATTTTTACTGACACTCACTAGATTCTAACTCTCTCAAATTTTTCTCCAATCACAACACTCTCTCTCTCTCTCTTATCCTCACCCACTTTCTCTCTCTTTCTTCCTTCCTTTCTTTCTCTCTCCATTTATCACTCGTGGGCTTATATACTCTCAACCATACTGTCAAAGCATAAATTTGTTACCGGCTTACCGCCGCCGGTATGGGGTGATAAATTCCCCAACCCGATGACGACTCCGCCTGCCCTCATATTAACGGAGATAATAATGTAATTTCATAATAATCTTATATAATTATATAGAGATGTATTTACAAAAAGATATGAGGTGAATATTGGACCTTGCAATAAGCCAAACGTTGAATAGGAGCTTCTCTACTCTGAGCCTCTTCTACCAAACGCGCAATGTCTCCCATAAAGGTATAAGAAAAACAATCGAAATTAAACGAATGCGAGAAAAACAATACTTATTACTCCTACATCTAGAATGATAACATCAGACGAAAAAGCCGAAGCATCATCACCTCCTTTTATTTAACAAGTCGTCTCCAAAATTGCCCGTCAATCTATACTACTTCATAAAAGGGAACTTCACCCCCATTTCTCAAATTACAACTCTAATCTACCTAAAATATCATTCTACTTTTACTACCTATCCTACCAACAACCCTCAACTCCCCAAAATACCCCTATGAATTATTGAATCAAACAAACCTAAAATGTCTAACCTAAAAAACACACACATGTGCCCACCCCCTTCTCTTCCTCTCTTTTCTTTTCGTCTCTCTCACTCTCTCAACCGCTGTGATAACCGGCAAAAATCGAGTAATTTATTTTATTCTAGTGAAATAAATTCAATAATTAGATGTTATATTTTAATGAACTAAACGTTTATTTGGTGACAAACAAAGTATTACTTAGTTATAAACAAGTTAGTATATTTATTATAAATACTTGATATGTCTAAATAGCTTAGTCTTTTAAAACGTGATTAAGAACCTATTAAACTCATGAAAGATATATGCATGAAAACTCTTTACATATGTATCATTTAACAATTACATGGAAACCAAATATACTCATTTTGTCTACCCAAAATTTACGGCCATATGGCCTTAGACATGCAAAAACTCCTATCATGCCATTAATTAGCTCATTAAGATACATGAAAGCTATATATGTTGAACTAGTTAACCTACAACAAATAAGATTTTGATTTAATAAACAAGAATGACTTGAGAATATCTAAAGTTGCTATCTAAATATTATGATCAACTTGCATGGACTATACGACTTGCAAGACTAATTAATTTACCAGCTATCCATCTATTTCGTCCAACTCGCACATATACAAGAATGTCAAATACCATTTTTCTTATTGTTTTCTTTTCCCTCTTGTTGACAGCCCCAAACCAACCCAACTAGCTTACAAGCACCTCTATCGCCCACTCTACTCATCATCACCTAAAAGCATGACACGTCCTTTTGTATCCTTGAAGCCCACGGCATCACTACTACCATAAATAGGGACTTAAGTAACTCATTTCTTCACACCATCGATCCATCACTCTCAACTCGATCTTCCCTTCTCTGATTCGATCAGCTCTAAAGGAGCAGGAAAACACACAAGTTCATCAAAAACATCATCTACTCATAATCATCTTGAAAAAAACGTAAACACCCTTTAAGCTCACACGGATCTTTAGAGCCTTCCTCTTGACATTTCTCAGACTAGGCAACCATAAAATATCTATCTAAACCTGGGAGAAATGAGAGCACGCAGATGAACACGTTGGTGTCGTAACAGCAGAAGTATTTCTAACTATTAGGAGATCCTTTCGAGTTGTTTTTATAGCTCGTTACGAAGTTGGTATTTAGTCGAACGCTCGTGGGAGATTTCTAAGCTATTCTAGGCCTTTTCGAGTGTGTCTTTCGAGTCCATTATAATCTTCAAATCATCTCAGCTCCTATAACAAGATTTTCAAGAAATCTCAAGCACAACCTAGCTAGGAAATTCAAGGTTAAGGGTGTTAATGTTCATGCTAGCCAAGCCATTTCGATCCTTCTTGGTCCTAAACCTTCAAGGTCGTCATCTTGTTTTCGTAAGAATTCTACAAAACCTAAAATATATATGCCTCATGATATTAACACTGATCATAATGTTATTGCTATTATGCTTGTCAATTATACTTTTACAAGAAAACTATACATATACGTACAAAATGTATTTACTTCATGAATCATTATTAACTACTTAGTCATGGTTACATAATTATATATGTATTTGATTCCTACACTTATTCTTTACAAAATAAACATATTTTGTATAAAGAAATAAAGGTATGGAATTTTATACATTTTATAAAGACACTACTTTGGTGGAACTTAAAGTAATCTTCCAAATATAGGTAGCGATATTGTTACTAGTCTTTATTGCAACAATAAATTATTAACAATGAACTACGTTGACAAGCGTATTTTTAATGACAACATTCTTAGTACCTATATTATAGAAATCATGGTCGTTAAACGAACTCTAAATATGATTAGGTCAAATTATGAATCAGAATCCATCTACTCGGTTGTCGTCACTCACATCACTCTCAGTCATTATCATATTCATTGTTGTTAGAGGTGAGTTCATAGTCTCACTTTAAACTCTTTTGAACTGTTTTTGGGATGAGAATACATGCTTGGTCATTTTACAAAACTATATGTATCTTTCTATGAAAAACATCTTTACTACTCTATTGTGATATACTATTCTTACTATGGGTTTCATGAATTCATGAACTATTATGCTAGACAAGTGTTTTATAGTTTATATATGCTATGTAACTATCACTCATGAAATCCCCTTGGAATCTTGATGTCGTGAAACCATTGCGTGAATATTATGGATAGTACTATCGGGATTGACACCCCTGCCAGGGTTAGTCATGCTAACCAGGGAAACGGGCATATAGTATTTGAACGAATAGTGTTTGAGTGAAACACTACTTAAGGGGTAAAAAATATGTTAAGGCATTAGTACTCAAGACATAGCATACAAAAACTGTTGGTACTTGCGAACTACGTATGATATTTGTATGAATTCTTATGGTCCACGAAAATCTCTAAAGGAATCATTTATACTCTTTACAAATCATTTATACTATTCTGTTGGGTTATACCATCTATAAATTAATATACTCTTTTATGGATACAAGTACTAGTTCTTTTACGTATTGCCTATGTGTCATCTTTTACGGATAGAAATCCGGAAAACATCATAGTGCGAGGCACTACAATTCGGAGTATCGCCACTATTTTAAAAGGGAAATCTAAACATTTATACATAAGGCAATTACGAAACTCTCTCAATATTTTATAAGCTATTTATAACATTGTGGTAAGCAGTGGTCATTCAGGTCTTGTGGTTCACGTAAATCTTTATCAAAAACCTATGAACTCACCAACTTTATGTTGACGTATTTTAATGTATTCTCAGAGAATTAAGATACTTGAAGTATATGTAGATGAGGCATGCTTTTTGAGAGTCACATATGCATTCACTAAAGGCTGGAGATTTTCTAGCATTTCGTTTAACTAATCATGTTGTAAAATCTCTAGAATAAGTTCTATGAACTTATTTACTCTTCATGTAAGATCCTGGTTATTATATCAATAATATTTCAAAAAGTCTCATTTAGAGGTCGTTTTTTTATAATTTGTGTTGTGATCTCAAGAAGTCACACTTCGCTAGATTTCGCCTTGGGCGGGGTGTGACAACCGCCAATCAACACCAACCACCAACAGTATACTACTCTCACCCTCTCTTCACACGCCTGGAGCATCACCACCATCGGCCGCCCTGTTTGCCTGAATCATCACCATCAACTGCCGGTTTTGTTAGTTCGAGCAAACATATGGAGACCTTGCAAGCATGTTAAATGTAACGACACATACTAAATATTGTATATGTATTTTATAGTTTCGTTGTCAACCATCCTAATTAATGTCTCTTAGTGACCTTATCATGTTTGTATCTAAAACTTTTTCATGTAAAAAATGTCTTGCTACAACGCACGGGTACTATGCTAGTTTGTTTATCAATAAGCTTGATCTTAGATTGTAGCTCCGAAAAAGAAATGTTGACTTTAGTTTGTGAGTTTTATTTCCTTACAAATCGGGTATTTGAAATAGGCATTTCTACTTCGAGGGAGCTCTCTAGCGCGGATCCGGTTAAGACAACGTATGTTAGACCTCCCGCTGTCGAATCGCGACACGAAGTTTTAAGCGAAATTCACCTTTCAAAAAAAAGTATATTCCACCTCATTTTAGTAAATAATCTTTTTTAAAAACACCACTTTAACAAATATTTTTTAAAATACAACATTTTGGTAATTAAATTTTCCAAATACACTATTTTGTCAAAAAACTCGGCACATGGAGTCATATGATTGAGATTTTCAACCCTACCAAATCCCACCAATAGAATTCTGGCAACTCATTTCAGTCCTTCAGCCCTCCCAAATTTTTTTTTCCCTTAAAGTATTAAACTAAACAATACTTATACACTACTACAAAATTGTAAAATACCGACGGATTTTTCCGACGGAAAAAATCTGTCGGAATTTTGTGACAGATTACCGACGGAATACCGACAGAGGGTCTTTTAAATTTTTGAACGGGAAATTTCTGTCAGATTTCCGACAGAGTTCCGACGAACTAATAAATTCGTCGGAAATCTGTCGGAAAATTCCGACCGATTTCCGACGGACATCAAAATTCCGTCGGAAATCCGTCGGAAATATTCATTGCTTAATATTTAAAATTTTATTATTTTATCCGTCGGAACTCTGTCGGAAAATTCCGACGGATTTCCGACAGACTTCAGAAATCCGTCGGAAATCCGTCGGAAATATTGATTGCTTAAAATTTTAAAATTTTATTATGGCCAAGTGTATTATATTGGAGATATATTATGGTCAAGTATTGATTTATTAGCAATTATATGGCAAAAAATCGAATTACATTGTAAAAATTTGATTTTCGTGTGTGTATGTATGTCTCACTTAACTTTCGTAAGCTTCATTTCTATTGTTCGTATCATCATTAGGCCTATTGGCCCAAATATGTTTTCCTATAATTCGTTTGGACCTAACGGGACACGTGTGCATATAACTAGCGTATTTGGGCCAATTGGGCCGTGTGTATTCGTCTATCACTCGAATGGGCCTATTGGGCCTTAAATCTCGTTTGTTGTATCATATGTATACGTGTATGTATGTATGTCTCACTTAACTTTCATAAGCTTCATTTCTAGTGTTCGTCGCATCATTGGGCCTATTGGGCCCAATATGTTTTTTTTCCATTCGTCTGGTCTTAACAGGACAAGTATGCATATAACTAGCGTATTTGGGCCTATTGGGCCGTGTGTATTCGTCTATCACTCTAATGGGCCTATTGGGCCTTAAATCTCGTTAGTTGTATCATATGTATATGTGTGTGTATGTATGTCTCACTTAACTTTCATAAGCTTCATTTCTAGTGTTCGTCACATCATTGGGCCTATTGGGCCCAATATGTTTTTCTTTCATTCGTCTGGCCCTTACATGACAAGTATGCATATAACTCATGTATTTGGGCCTATTGGGTCGTGTGTGCTCGTATTTCACTCGAATGAGCATGTTGGGCCTTAAACATCCTTTGTTGGGCCCTAAACATTGTTTGTTATCCCAAACGAATGATGGAAAAACATATTGGACCTATTAGGCCCAATTATTCGAAGAACATTACAAATGAGGTTTTGAAAGCTATGAGAGTCAATTCATGTCACTTTTGATGAATCAAATTATGTCAGCAATTAAAAAAAAAAAAAGTCGATCCTAGATACCCCTTCAGTACCTCCAATCAGATTTTGTGAATCTCATCTTGTCAACTACATTTTGTGAATCAGATTTTGTATTTACTTGTTCAAAAGCTTAATTTACAGTGTTCGTCTAATCATTGGGCCTATAGGGCCCAATATGTTTCTCAATAATTTATTTGAGTCTATTAGGCAAAAATTGTTCATCATTTGTATAAATGGACCAAATGAGTCGCGTGTGTTCGTTTTTCACTCGAATGGGCCTATTGGGCCCTAAACATTGTTTGTTATCCTAAATGAATGATTGAGAAACATTTTGGGCCCATTAGGCCCAATTATTAGAAGAACACTACAAATGAAGCTTTTAAAAGCTATGAGAGTCAGTTCATGTCACTTTTGATGAATCAAATTCTGTCATCAATAAAAAAAAGTCGATCCTAGAAAACCCTTCAGTCCCTCCAATCAGATTTTGTAAATCTCATGATCTCATCCTATCAACTGCAATAAAGATTCACAAGCCTATTGGGTCCAATATGTTTCTGAATCATTCCTTTGGGCCTATTGGGCAAAAAATGTTCATTATTTGTACAAATGTGCCAAATGAGGCGTGTGTGTTTGTTTTTCAACCTATTCTAGTGTTCGTCACATCATTGGGCCTATTGGGCCCAATATGTTTTTCTTTCATTCGTCTGGCCCTAACAGGACAAGTATGCATATAACTCACGTATTTGGGCCTATTGGGTCGTGTGTGTTTGTATTTCACTCGAATGAGCATGTTGGGCCTTAAACATCAACCCTTAAAAAATCTATAATCTTAAGGATTATGATTAATCATATTATATATACTCCGTATTAAATTAACCAATTTCAAGTAAAAGAAAAAGAATCAGATGTTTCCATTAAATATAAAAAAAAATTAAAAACTATACTTTTATGAGATTCCGATATAAGCAACAATTAAATATGTTTGGGTTTTTTGGAATTTACTTCGAGATATAGATATGACAAACATGGTTATAAATCTATACTATATTATAAAGCAAATAAGGTTTACAACTTTCAACATTTTCAACTTTCAACTTTCAAC
>JAOXNX010000026.1:24227084-24245631 GCA_028566075.1 Solidago caesia | reverse complement strand
GCATATGTATGAAATTTAGTTTAAAAAAAGGGTTCCTAAAGGTTCCTAACCTTTTAGGGGTTCCTAAAATAACTTTTTACTATATATATATATATATATATATATGTAGATGTAGGAAGGAAGTAAAACGTTGTGATTTCTATAAAATGAAACTAGTTGAGTAACAAAGAAGAACAAACGGACAATATTCTTTCTTAGCGTAGCTGACTTCCTCAAGTTTCTAATTCTTATCGACATGTGTTTATGAGGTATATATGAGGTGAGTCAGATTGGAATAGTCATTTATGCATATTTGCAACTAATACATACCGCAAAAGCACAATTGACCCTTAATCATAATCACCAATGAATCCAAACCCTCCAATTTGAAAGAGCACTATTTGTAACAATATTTGTTATACACCAAGTAAAACGTACAATTGGTTCTACACGACATATAACCTATTCAAAAATATTTCACGGATATGCACATGCATCATATATATATGCATACTCTGCCTTTCACCGATATTGTTTGAGATGTTCCAACTACTAACCTATTTCAAATATCAAGGGTAAAGCCATGCTCGGGAATGAATGGCTAGTCTTTTGACTCGGATGTATTCAACTTTGATCGTTTTTGAACTCTTCTTTTGTCGCACCAAAATATTACATATGAAGCTTCAAATCTACGAACTCTTGTTATAAAATATAGATTAAAAAAAGGTTCTCTTTAGTTGACACATTAGTAAGTTATCCTCTGTTTCCTTCTTTAGCTAGCTAGGCTTTCTCACTATTCTTCAAAAACAACGATGCTTTAAGATATATGAAGCGTTGCATAGAGATTTCGCATGAACTTTATAAGAATGAATGTCGACAGAATGCAATTCAAAAAACAACAGAAACAAGCGAAATTTCAAGCGGCCAAGACTTTTCGTTGAAGTTTAAAAAAGGCAAGTAGAGAAATTTGTCCATTATATTTTTAATGGTTAAGATTCTATTTAATTTCTTGGATGAATTAATCTGCTCCAAAGAATTTGGGAGTGGTTGTTCATGAACCTATCTCTCTCTAGTAGTTAACATCATGCAGTCATTCATAACATTATCTAAAAATAGCATGAATGCCATCATTGAACATTTGAACCCTAGCTAAAACCTACCCAAAATAGTAAGTCTATGTATAATATACATGGCAAAAATCTTTATAAAAAACACATCCTTGATTATACAAAGTAACATATGTATACATGAGAAAATTAAAATCATACGTATAACAATAAAAAAAAAATGCCAAAAGCTTCCATTTATGGAAATTAGAAACTATATTATAAATGCAAGTACACAGTGACGGAGCCAGGATTTTGATTCAAGGTAAACCGAAAAATTTATCAAACACGCACAAGTTCCGAATAGTATTTTGGGTCGGTACACCTCTCTCATATTTCTAGGATCATGGATAACACGCTAAAAATATATGTAAAATTGTTAAATTCTTCACGCTTATACATGCTTACAAGATGTTTAATTATATATGACAAAGGTTTTTGCGAACTTTTTTTTTTTTCGAGAACCGCGAAAACTTTAAAATTATGTATCGAGTTATACGTTTTTTAAGTTTATTCACATTTGAAAAGTCATGCGAGAACATTTTTTTTATTTTTAAACATGTAAAAATACCTATAATTTGATATGTTCATATGAATGGTACATGTGAACAAATTCATTCACATATAAACAGATCATGTTATACGTAATTATATATATTTTTAATAATTTTTTTGTTGTTCTTATATATGAACTTTTATTATGTATTACATGTGAATGAAGTCATTCACATGTAATTTAATACATAATTTTAAAATTCTTACGGTTCTCGTAAAAAAAAAATTCTCACAAGAACCTTCTCCTATATGTATATAATTTGAAATATAATAATCATGATTACACTTATAATCAGTGGTGACTAAATTATTTGGAAGCCTAAGACGACATTTTACTATTAGGAAATTCTCGATAAATAAAAGTTTTTATATAACTATATTTTAATATAGGCATTTCATGTTACTTACTTTCTTTGTCTCAAAGTTTATTGTTCATCTTTTAAAAATCATTGGTTATACAGTGTAATAATTGTTCACTTACAAATTCAACCAGTCAAAAATCATTTAAATGATATTTTTAAAATATATATTATTTGGTGGTAAATGTTCATTTGCAAACTATAATTAAGGTGAAAACTAAGAAATAATTCTCAACCATACATTTTTCTCTTTTTTCTCTCTCCTCCATGAATCACTAGTTTCATCTAATTCATTCAAAATCTTTTATCTCAAAAACCGTACATCGATAAATTATGAAAATTATATGGGTTTTCTTAAAATTTCGTCCTCTTTCATTAGAGAGGTCATCCGATCACTCCCTATGACCTATCACCCCATCAGCTACCCCTTATTAATACCCTTAAGGGCGAAGCCCACCTGAACGGGCGGCTAAGAGCTATGCCCGTACCGTATCATCATCTGAAAAAAAAATTTTTTTTTTTTTGAGTGGGTTTTATTTTAAAAAAATATAAATAAATTTTAAAAAATTAAAGATGAAAAAAACAAGGTAAAAAAAATTTTATAAAAAAAGAGAAAGAAATGAAAGAAGTTGGGAAAAATATGTGACTGAGATTTGTCCCTTGATTTTCAACATTTGTTTAGTTTTCATTTGATTACAACCCTATATATATATGGGCTTAACATATATGCTGCTAGAAGCAGCTTCATATATGCTTCCCCCCTCACAGATTTATAATTTTTTTTTTTATAAATTCAACATGTGATGAAATGATTGTGAGGGGAAGTAGCAGCATATATGGTTTTTCATATATATATATATATATATATTATATGGGCTTAGCTTGGATGCAGCTGCTGCATCATTTTTTGATACAGTTACCTTAAAAATCAGGAGAGTATTTTTGTAATATAATAATTATCCATTTGATCTGTATGTGTGACTGCATCTATCAATTTTACAGATTTTCCAATTATATATATATGATGATTTAATTAAAAATAAACCCTTCTTTTATTTTTTTTTCCTTTCAACGGCCGACTAAACCAATTTTATTAATCATCACCGAAAACTACCGAACACTCCCGTCAATTACAACCACGACAAGAAAATAAAACCTGGTAATAATATTGCCTGTATTCCGCCGTGTTACTTTGCTCTTCACTTCTTCATTCTTAAAACCCTAAAAAAGGTACCCAATATCTTTTTCTTTTTATTTCATGTATATATATTATTTAATTAATATTTAATTCAACATAATGAAACATCTGTTTTCTCTTAATTTAAGATATTAGAACCCTAATTTGTTGCTAATTTCCCACTAAATTGAATTTTCAGTACCAAATTTGAGGTGGCTTTTTAGTTTTAGGTTTTCAATTAGGGTTTTATTTACTTTTTGGCTTTAGAAATTGTTGCAAAATCTGAACTTTTTCTGGGGAAATTTTATAGTACCAAATTTGATATCAGAATGTGAAAATGTAGCTATTTTTTGGACTTATTTGGAGCTTTTAAGTATATATATACCATGTTTACATAAAACAGCATAACTATATATATCATTTGAATGTTAAAAAGTTATACATTTCCGTTACGTATATAAGTATGATTTGTGCCAGTAATTTACTTTCTTTTATAAGGCGAAATCGGCAAGATGAAAGTACAGACTTTCATGATGCTAGAGACTGAAAGTACAGACTTTCATGATGCTACAGATCTCAAGTTGGAGACCCATAATCTGGATATAATCCAAAAATATATAAGCCACGATCCAAGTACATAAATCGGAAAAGAAAGAAAAATAAGAATGAAAAAGCATATCAGGCTTCGCATGTTGCCATAACAAATGCCGAGTAGGGTAGATATCGAGCTAGTAGTCTACTTGCTATTTCTTGTTCCTAAAGTTTGAAAGTCATAGCATTTTAGAAGTTGAATGTAGTATGTCTTATTGTATCCTTTTTTTTCTTCTGGAAACAATAAAACGGGTTGGTGCTCAGCATGACCCGTCGTTCTATATGGAGGCAGTACTTGTGTATATTTTTATTTTTCGAGTAGAAATATGCATCATCATGATAAATTACCAACCATACAGTTTGTGAGTCTACTAGATACAATTCGTTGGAGATATGTTTTGAGTTTGTGGCTACTCTTTTTCACTATATAGAGAGAATGAAGTACCAATTATGATGCACCTTCTTATAGTTTTGTTTAGGGCACATAACTCTTATTATGCTAAGGTGTTTCTCAGGATAAATAATGATTGGTTCATTCATTTCTGAATCGAGCATATTTAGAATTGTTTTAGTTCTGATTAAGCAGGTAGATTGGTATGAGGAGGTAACTTGACAGATTGGTTCATTAATTTCTGCGACCTCTAGCCGGAAGCAAATCTAAATAAGCTAGTAGACCGGAGATTGAATGTTTTACTCACTTTGTTTTCTAATGTGTATGTGATGGCATATAGATATTGTCTGTTTCGTTCTGTCAACTTACACCCTTTACTATAGGTTGTTTTTCTGTTTTCTATACAGAATAAGATACTTCAAAATTTGATATCCTAACTTTAAGACCTCTACCACCTATCAAAAACCTTTACTTCCTCAAATATATGATAATGTGCCTTCATTGTGTTCAGATTTTCCCTCAATTTTTTTCTGTACTAGAAGTCTAGAACCTTAGCTTGTATTGTCTTTGTTATTTTTCACTTGTGATTTCAGAGTTTTGAAAATGGAAAGTACTCAAGGATTGGAGGAAAAAGAGACTAAGGAGATTCAAGTAGAAAAAGAAACCCGCGAGGAGATGCTCTCAAGACATAGGTAAACTATTTCCTAAGACCTTCTTGCAAGTTATATGAATACAGATGGCAAAAATTGGCAGTTAGGTAATAGGTTTTTTTGTATGGGTCGGGCTGACCCACATTATTTCTTATTTGTCTTTTCTATTCATGAATTTAGAAAACGGTTATTGTTTTACATATGATTATATTATACCATTCAATGAATTAAAACATTTTTGGCCTTTTTATGCTTTGTGGATACACTTTGTGTGACTTTCAACCCATTTTCGCTTTAAAATTTAAATTATATCCATTTTGACCCGTTAAAGGCCAAGTATTTCCCAGATCAACCTAATTACCTATTATTTGATCCAAACTGAAACCACCTTTTTTATGAAGACCTTTCAACAAGATATGCAATTTACTAAATTAATTACAGGAAAGAGATCAGCCAGCTACAGAACAAGGAAATTGCACTAAAAAAAGCGGCTGCAAAAGGAAGCAAAGCTGAACAAAAGGCTAAGAAGAAACAAGTGGAAGAACAGATCTCTCAACTCACTACTGAGCTCAAAGAAAAACAGGTAGCCGAACTAGCTTCTGTAGGCTATGCTAGCACCACTACCAGTGGAGATATCAAAGAAAACAATATTGATATTTTAGCAAAAGCCATAGCTGGGGTATCGGTTACTAACCAAACGGAGCATTCAAAACCTTCTAAAAGTGCAAAAAGGAAAGAAAAACGAGCCCAAGAGGAAGCTGCCCGGGAGCAAAGAATACAAGAAGAACAAAGCAATATTGTAAGTGACCGTATGGTTGAAGATGAAAGATTAGAGAAAAAGCTCGAACCCCGTGGTTTAATCATTAATGAAATCAAGCCAGATGGTCATTGTCTATATCGGGCTGTTGAAGATCAGTTGAAAGTCATAGGCTCACCTTTCTATACATTTCAAGAACTTAGAAAAATGGTGGCTGATTATATGAGGAAAAATTCTTCCGATTTTCTTCCATTTTTTCTATCGGAAACTGTTACAGATGGGGATTATGATGATTCTGTTGTAGAGAAGAGGTTTGAAAGTTACTGTAATGAAGTGGAGTCAACAGCTGCTTGGGGTGGTCAACTTGAACTCGGTGCATTGACGCACTGCTTGAAGAAACATATCATGATATTTTCCGGGTCTTTTCCGGATGTGGAAATGGGGAAGGAGTACAAATCTGGCGATTCTGCAAGCTCAAGTATTATGTTGTCATACCATAAGCATGCATTTGGGCTCGGTGAGCATTATAATTCTGTCGTGCCCGTTTAAAAGCATAGAGGTTCAGGTAAGATACCAACATACTTGGAAGTTAAATTATACCTTTTTGTTTCATCTTTTTGCTATCTAATGGCAATATAAACCGTGGTTAATCTTTGAAACTAGGCTTTGTAGTGGTATTGCTATTTCAAGCTCCTAAATTTGAACTTGTATCACCCGAATAATACGATTGTTGCCATATATCTTTGGATGGCGTGTGAATTATATGGTGCTTGATTTGAGTTTATGATAAATCTGTTTTGAATTTTAATTTTTGATTGTTAGAGATGCTGGTCAAAATTAGTAGCAAAGACATGTTCATTTCGTGAGCATGTAAATTATGGTTTCTTTTGTTAGAGTCAACCATCATAGAAAGGTCAAACGGGTCAAGTTTGCACAATCATCTTGTCCATTTTTATTCTTTCTTGTTATTAAGTTAATGGTCCAAATTTTATTTTTTTTATTGATAGAGTGATATAAATGATCTGTAAGGAACTAAGATTTAAGTACTTTTTGTACTAACATTTAAATGCTCCAGTAACTTCAACCACTTTAAGTTTAACAAAAGTTTCAAACATTTGAAATGTTGCACATTGAATGATACACAAATCAAGCTATTTTATATGTATGAATCGAAGTTTATATTGTAACATATCTTTGTTCTTGAATGTTATGGATGGCTTCTGTGACTATATATATATATATTGCTCTCTCTGTGTATTCCTTTTCTTTTGGGTAGAATTTGGACTTCGGGTTTTGCTCAAGAGTCAAAAGGAACAAATGCAACACCAATATTTTTGTTGGGTGTGTTTGTACTTTGTATTTATTCCTTCTATTAATAAACTTAAAAGGTTATACCTTCATACACCCAGCAATTAACTTGTTATTGACTCTACTATTTTTAATCTAGTTACTTGGGTTTCCTTCTCATTAAACAATAAGCACAAAGCGGTTCAAGTGTTTAAAAACTTAAAAGATTTTTGCTACCTATAATTCTTATGTTAAATATGTGTGTGATTAGCAAAATCCAAACTTAAAAGTTGAAATCAAAATGAAAGAGACCAATTCCTTTGTCACAAGAAGCTAAGTTATTTTTTATTTGTAAGTTAACCAATACAACAAGAAACAATTTTGTCGTGATACACAAGTTAACAATCCACCAAATTATAAAAATCCAAATGACATGATTACGTTGCAGATTGGCTTTTTTGTTGGCAAGAAAAATCACAATTACAATTACTTTACACAAGAAAAGAAAAACAGAAGATACATACAAAAACAATAAACCATACATATAAATTTAACCAAGAAGAATAAGAATAAGCAAACAAAACATTTAACCAAACACCAAAATCTTAAAAGATCCACCATCTGCTTACTCAGCCAAAAGAGGTCAAACACAAGATCTATTCAACATATACATAATTTTGATTTCTTCATCATTCATATTGTTTTCGTCTCCAACCAAAAAAAAAAAAGAACAAAAACAATCCATAAAACTTTTTACATAAGCTTGTTTTTAGCCATTAAATTACTATCAAAAGATCAATATAACCATAACCGATGACCAAGTAAAAATCAAAGTCTTGGTCTTGCAGTATGTTGATTTTACCTAATCCACCTAGTTTATCATTAGGTCATACCCTTAAAGCCACAGGATCTTGCCATGAGATCTTCCTCTTTCCTGAACGATTTGTCGAACCATCACCAACATTTCGGCAAATCGACAGCTTTAAGTCGTTTTGTTGTTCTTTTCTTTGATCCTCAAAGCTCTCTTGTGCTTCTTCTTCTTCCATCTGACAATCCACAAACAATACACCATTAGAACAAGTAACCACATAGCATACAGTTTATCTTTCAGCATTAGGTTTGGTAAGTTTGTAGTCTTTTTCATTCGATTAATGCATACTATATTTGAATGTAACAGTTACGGTTTAATAAATTTTTAGACCGTTGTAACAAAACCAGTTATGGTTCAACAAAGTTCATTAACTTACTGATATCTGGTTCAAGTCAAATATAGGAGCTCGCGCTTGAACTGCAGCTTCTTTACCACTAATACCGCTTTCTTTCTTACTAAATTCCGCAACAGGAGACATGTTTCCCATTACCCTTTGGTTTAGATTGACACCATGCATATTAACACTTCGATCCATGTCAAAAACGACAGGTGGTCTACTTGGAACCATGTTTTTCTTCTCAGTATACACTCTTCCCTTTTGTTTCAGGTTGTGAACTAGGGGCAAATTGGGCAAAGTTGCCGCCTTTTTTAGGTTAAACTTCTCTTTCTTGTTTTTCCTGTATTGGGTTGTTTCTACATTCTGTGATTGCCATTGTTGTGGAGTTGATGATCTGGTTTTCAGTAGAAATTTGCGTCTTCTCCTCAAGAACCTGGGTGAACCATGAATAAGAATTCAGTTGTTTAAATAACTTGATGTGAATTCAAATTAAAATCCTGATTAAAAGCTATTATTTCAACGGAGTATATGCGAAATGATCATACCTAACTTCGGCTTCTAAAGTCTGTTTCTTTTGCTTCATGGCCACCAAGTTGTTTCTAGCAGCCTCTGTTTCCTATATAAAGTCAACCAATTTATCAAAAATCTTATAATGGTTTCGAACCCTTCAAAATTACGATTTTGGTATAACAAAAACCCAACCAATGATCTTTGTAAGATCACAAAAGATTTATGACATAAATACCCTTCTCCTTCTCTAGTTTAGAAAAGCCACAAATAACAAAAAAACTATGCTAATCACTCATCAATTATAGTAATTTCACTTCAAACCCTAACCATAACCTCAAAAAATTGTAACACATAGATCAAATTCAATTATTGAAAACAGAAATGAACTTTTTTTTTCAAGAATCTTGAATGAAAACAATAGATCTATTCTAACAAGGTATAACTAAAAGATCATACATAGAAAGATCAAAGAATCATATATACATACATACATACATACATATCTATATATATATATGATATCAAATCATATGATCAAAACAACTATGTAAACACAACAAAGAATCTTGAAGCATATAACATTAGATCACAGAAAAAGAAAAAAAAACAGAGACAAAAGAGTATACCTTTTGTAACTCAAGGTAATCTTGGATAAGTGTTTGATGCTTAAATCTTGACCTATCATCTTCATAAGAAACATGAGAAGATGATGAATTAAAAGCAACACCTTTCATCTTCTTACTCATCAGATCTCACTTTCTTGAATACCCACTTTGGAAAAGATATCAAAATGATCAAAAAAAATGAAAAAAGAGAGATAAAATAAGTTGAAGAAAGATGTGATAGAGAAAGAGAGAGAGAAAGATAGAGATTTAGGATGTGTGTATGTAAATGCATGTGTGTGGGGAAGAAAGAGTTAAAGAAAGAAATAAAGATGGGGTGGAATGGGTGAGAAGTTTCTTGCTTTTTTTTTCTTTCTCTGTTGATGGTGATGAAACTCTGACCAAAGAGAAAGACCCAAAAAGCCCATAAAATTTGGTTGGTTTGGTAGACAATGAAGTGATGAAGATGGAGATTTTTGGGGGTTTGCAGAAGGGCATTTCTGGAATAAACATAATTAGTAAGTCTGTTATGTCAAATTTGTTTTTGTGTGTGTATGTGTGTAAAGACTGTTTATGTGTGTGTATGTGTTTGAGGTGGCTTTGGTTTGGTTGGAGTTTGAAGACACTAGACATCTTTCTTTTCATGATTTCTTTCTTATAATAATATCTTTTTAACATAAATTTTGGTCCAAATGGGCCATTGAAGAGACATAGAGAAGATATATGGGTGGCGTATGTGGACTCTTATTTCTTTGTCTTTTGATGATGGATATGTTAAAGTTTCCATTTTTCTTTCTTTCTAGTTTGTGGGTATTGTCTGTATATAATGGGAAGACAGAAAGAAGCAGAAAAAGAATCATTTTTAATATAATATAGATATATATATATATATATATATATTATTTTTCCTAGAGAGAGAGAGAGGGGGAGATGATGAGTGCTGTGTTTCCTCTGATCTGTTGCAGTTGTTGGTAGTACCTTGTTTTTAGGCCTGGTTTTCCTTGCTGGTTTTATTTTAATGTGATTGTGATGGTTAACTATATAGATAATTACTACTTTGCCCTCTTCATTCTTTGAAAGATTCCTTCATATGGAGGCATCAAAGTCTTCTGATCTGAATGTGCCCAATGTAGAGTATACACTAACCCTTCATAGGACTATAGGGTATAGACTAAGTCTAATACTATTTATTCATTCACAGTCCTCCAAGGGTAAAATGGTAATTTACAAACATCATGCAAGATCCAGGCCAATTTCTTAACTTTCTGGTTTGGATATCATTGAATGTTTTAACTTTTAAATGATAATGATAAAAATGGCATAGTTAATTAGTAGTGGTAGTTGGGGAAGGTGGCAAAGAAAAGTTAACAAAGAATCTCTTTTTTTTCCACCAAATAGTCATGTCCACCAAGCAGCTTTTTTTTTTTTTGGTAATATCCAATCTTCATATATTCATATTCATAATAATAATATATACGGGTTTCACCCATCATGGCTGCCGCACTTCCCTGACAAAGAAGTCAAAAATTTATTTTTTTAACCAGCTGAACGCCTGAACTTGGGGTAAGAAAGCAAAAAATAAATAAATTAAGAGGTGTTATTGTAATTTTGGTGAAAGTATGTTTTCACAATTTTGATAACCCTTTGTCTTCTTTTCTTTTCAGAGGGTAAAAAAGTAATTCTCTTTTAAATCTTAATCATGGAGGATACATGTCATTTTCTTAACTTTCTGGTAGATGAATATCAATGTATGCATCATTCTCTATTCTATCAAATAATAATGTCTGTGTAAATATGCAATGGAAAAAAAAGAAGATAACTTTCTTCCAACAAGCAAAAGAGAAGGATATTTTGGTAATTCCTATCTTTGTTTAGTCACCAAGGTCAGCAGTTGGTAACAAATACTCGTAAGTTTTAAAACCAGTTTAGGTGAGTAACAGAGAATGTGAAAGTATTATTGTTGAAAGTGGTACTTATACAGTTATATACCAGTCAAACACATAGGTTTATTGGAAGACTTTTTGTGAATAAGAAGGTGTTGGGTTTAAGTCCCGGCTTCACCATGTCATACTGTACGAGAGAAGCTGTCTGGAGCTATTTTTTGTGGGTTGAATAATGTCCGGTGCCAAAAAGGCACCCAAGGTCGAAAAAAAATGTGAAAGTATTAGAGGTAAGAAAAGAGAAAAAAAGAAAGAAAATTAGAAGATTGTATTGCAATTTGTCAAAAATTTGCTCAAACTTATATCATATTTATGTTTTTTTTTCTTTCCTAAATTTTCAATATTTTTACTTACCAAAAATTCATAGTTTCAACTTTCAACTTTCTTTTCTCCCATGGGGCATTATTTTCTGGCTTATCAAAATAAGCATTTGGAAAAAGCAAATTATAGCCTAGTGGGCAGTGGCGGATCTACATGGAGCCTAAGGGTGGCCGTGACGACCCTCACAATGTCTATAAAACTCTATATTTCTAGTATTATTTTTAGTATTAGTGTATTCTAGTATTAGTGTAGTTCAAAGCTAACTGGCCACCCAATAAAACATACACTCTCATACGCTCACCCCAGCTCAATTTAAAGTTACTGGTCTATTTTATATATTTGTTTAGTATTATTTAACTTGTTCGGCCAGCCGATACCTAAAATCTTGGCTTCGCAACTATCATAGCCCATATTGAATGGGCCAATGGGATCAGACCCATAACCCTCAACTGTAACAACTCGTAATTTGTTAACGCGCGGTTAGTCTAATCCTAATTAATTATATTAATTTAGTACGTTTGGACGATTCCTAATACCGTATAATTATTAGCTAGCTAGTCGAATGCCCAAAAGTCTATACGTATGTTTTGAAAGTATTCAAAGAGTATACAATTAGTTCCAATATGTTAACAAATCCATTTTCTTGTGTATATCACATTATTTTAACAAAGTGGCAAAATGTACAAACATTTATATTCTACTAGACTTAAATTACATTTGATACACTTATAATTTATAAAATATTAAAGCAAAAATGCCTATGTTTTGAGTGGTAAAAACCGGCCTCAAGTGTGTGGGGAGACAAAGATCTTCAACACCTTACCACCTTCATCATCACATTTGAAATTCTTGACCAAAACTACTCCTACACTCCACCATCTCCCTCACTATCTACTCTTGCATTATTTGATCAAAGTTAAAACACAAAATTCTCTAGTTCTCTCCTCATCAAAACCGGCCTCCACTCCAAGAATATAAACAAAAACTAATTTTTGTTCATAATAATCATCTAAGGATCAAGCACAAGGATCTACATACTTCTAGTGTTCAAGAGTCAAGTTCATCATCTCCATTAGAGCTGGCAATTTCTGACACGGACCTGTTAGCACGACACGACACGACCTGGTCTTAACAGGTTTTGTGTTTGGCCTTAACAGGTTTCGTGTCTTTAACAGGTCCGGACCTGTTAAGACACAAATTCTACTGTTAAGACACAAATTCTATTTGTGTCTTAACAGGTCCAGACTTGTTAAGCAAGGTTGTAAATATCTGTTATCGATATATTATCGGTCGACCCCCGATAAGCGATTTATCGGACGTATCGTCTATATATCGGAGTATATAAATTATAAAGGAAATTATTTAAAAAATAATATTAACAACATATATTTATTTTCTAAAGGCACAAACTTACAAAAAAAATAATATTAACAACATATATTCATTTAAAGAGAGACAAGTTTGAACTTTTTTGACCTAAAAAATTACAACTAAAAATTATGCCCTAAAAAAGTCCCGTTCAGACCTTTTAATAAAAAAAAAAATTAAAAAACTCAACTTTTTTAGTTGACCGAAATGGCCAAGATAAGCTGATATTGACCGATATTGACCAAGGCGAGATATTGGGCCGATAACAAAGATTTCATTGCAGTTGAAGCCCGATAAACGGTTTATCGACGATTTATCGGCCGATATGACCGATTTTTACAACACTGCTGTTAAGACACGTTAAGATAAATATTATATATATGGACCTGTTAAGACACGTCAAGACACGTTAAGACAGGTTCAGAACAGGTTCGTTAACATGTTCAGATTTTTAACTGCTAAAATTGCAAAAGATTGGGGAAAAAAAAACGTTCCAATTACAGTTTCCTAAGGCTCGAGAAATGTTTTATATTGATTTTTACTTATAATACGCATAATTTTTATTCTTAGTAAAAAAATTTTGGTTTTCCTTTTTATGTAAAATTTTTGTATGCCAATTATCTACAATTTAGAAGTCTTTTATTTTTATTTATGTATTTTGGGTTCACATTGAACTTTTGTTTTTAATTTTTAATTTTTATTTTTGTTGATTGTATTATATATATATATATATATTTTATCATTATCTTAGTTTGGTATGTTAGTTTCTCTTTGGACCATCTTTTTGGTAGACTTGGTTTCTTACTTTTTTAATTTCAAATTTAGCTTCGGTTATAGATTGGTAAGTATACGAACTTAAGTTTCCAATAACTTTTATTCTTCATTTTTTGGAATGTATTGTTAATATTTCTCTTTTTGCATGAACATATAACAAATAAGGAAGTGTTTGCGGATGAACCCAAACACTACCTGATCCACCCATTTTGTCACCCATATACTACAGCATCTAAAGTGGAGAATTATTGTTTAGATTGATTCAAAAACCTACTTCATCATGTTGTTTATGCTGGTTGTTGAGCCCATCGCAAACTGATTATGATGCACGAGTTTGACACAATAAAGTTTCAGATGATGTAAAACTTAATGATATCTCCCATGATCTTTACATCTTGTTCATGCTTATAACTAGGCCTGTTCGTTTAGACTTTTAGAACATCAACTAGAACACCCATACATTCTTTCTAACAAGGGTTTTTGTCAAAATTTATTGATTAATGTAGCTAACTTAATTTCTGAGGTATACTCATCCATACTTTTTCAACAAACAGGATTTGGATCATTGAGCTGAGCGCTTCATAAAGAAGTTGCATTTGAGGCATTTCATGTAAAAATGATGGATGGTTGTTGATGAGTGGATTTTTCTTGCAGCTAATTAGCTTATTCAAGTTCTCCATGAACAATTCCAGTCCAGTGTATGTCATTTTCTCACCCTCGTCAGGCATGTTCTATAACATATTAGAATAGGTCATCTTGAAAACAGGTCAAGTAGTGTTTGGATCCGGTTGACCCGCTACATTATCAATTTCATTTTGAAATTCATATTATGCAATTTTTACGATTAATTATTCATTAATATATATCATCGACTGTAGTAACAAAAGTATTTGTTAATTACAAAAGCATTTGTCTGCTTAAAATATTTCCTAAAGAACTTATTCAAATAATTTACAGAGTACTAGAAAACATACCCGCGCAATGCGCAGAATGAATTTTTAAAAGTTTAAATTTTAGTGTACATGAAATTCGTAAACTTCATTTAATGTATTCATAAAAAAGTGACGGTGGCCGGCAACCTGCTTCCCCAACCACCGGTTCTAGATACGTAACACATAGAAAAAAAAAAATATGTTTTTTTTATATAAGTAATTAACATATAAAATATATATTATAAAAACATTAAATAATAAACATTAAATAATATGATAAATAAGGAAATACTTAAAAATATTAAATATTAAGACACTTTCTATAATAAAA
Organism: Solidago caesia; assembly: GCA_028566075.1. Classification (NCBI taxonomy): domain Eukaryota; kingdom Viridiplantae; phylum Streptophyta; class Magnoliopsida; order Asterales; family Asteraceae; genus Solidago; species Solidago caesia. The sequence goes on along the minus strand of JAOXNX010000026.1, from coordinate 24,230,793 downwards.
ATTTTATTTGCTTTATAATGTAGTATAGATATGACTCTATAAAAAGAAAGATATCATATCATATCATCATATGTAATATTTTTTTAAAGTAGTCATCTAACTTCTGTTAGATACACCATGAGCTAACTGAACCATTCTAAACATAAACTTCCCTTACAACCCACAAATGAAGGCATTTAACTGTGAAATGAAACTTAAAACAAGACAAGAGTGAACTCAAAACATAAATGATGGAGATCGATAAAAGTAGTTTAAAGTTAGATATAAGCATTTGGAATAAAAGCACACGACACAAATCTGAAAAATGGGACGAACCATCAAGAGCTCTACCCAATTTACACATATCCAAAATAATGTCAAAAGTTAAAGATTTTAAACCATGAATCACTTAATATGCCATTTTGAATAATCCATCATTACTTAATAATAATATCAACCATCAGCAAGTGGTCATCATTTCTCGGGTATTGTTAACATTGATCCACAACATTGCATTTGATTTGCAAGAAGAATCATAAAACTGTAGAGGGGCAGTTTCAACCTATTTACATACACATGAGTTGATTTGGGTTATCTTTATTTCTCGCGAGTTAATCTAGGAGATTCAACTAACAAAGGGAACGGGTCAAATGTGATCTTAAACTATCACATTAATTATTACGTTCCAGTGTTGGGATATCCCCAATTTCAAGTGGTATTCCTTCAAGGTGTTTGCATATCCACCACTAATCGTTCCAAAAACATGGGAAATTCATGCTAGAGACCTCCCACTATTGGATACCCAGGTACCGCAGTTTCAAGAACTTTAGTTGTCGAAACTGCTCTTCACCGGTTTCCCATCTGGGTCCCGCAAATGCAACTTTAAGTATCTGCAGAACCTCAAGGCTTGGTAAAGACTGAATAATTGCCATATCACTCCAAGGAAGATAACACTCTGCTAATGAAAGATTTTTCAATGAAGCAGGAACTGTCAGTTGGAGCTTGGGATTTTGTCTGTACTTTACCATACTCCACTTCAGTGTTTCTAGGGAAGTGAGTGGTTCGAAGTCGTGGTCACCGCATGCATGGGTATTGGCAGAAAGCTTCTTAATACCAGGAAACGCCATCCAATGGTTACCCCCGTCAGCAAACGCCACTCTGGAAATTGTTTGCAAATTCATTGGTTTTTTAAATGGTTTGAAATGGATAAGCCTGTCACTCCTCAAATGCCTTAGATTCACCAAGTTGGATACAGTGGGTGGCATGAAAAATTCAAAAAAAGTTTTAATGATGAGGATTTGAAGGTTCCTAAGATTGCAAATGGAGGACGGGAAACATCCGCCATACCAAAAAGCAAGGTACCTTAAAAAGACTAGCAGTTCGATAGACTCCGGAATATAATGTAGGTAACAATTTTGTAGATCGAACACCATTAGAAGTAAGTATGAACGGAAATACCAACCTGAGATGTTAATCACTTGCATGCCACTATGAAAGCACCATTGCGATCGAAGGCTTTGGCTAGGTTGATCATAAACGTTGTTGACAATGAAGTCAACATTTGTGAATATGCGGCGCAACTTATTGCGTCTTATAGAAGAAAAAGTACTCATTGGCTCGTGTATTTTCATGCAGAAATGTTCTTTTGTAGCTTTTTCCATGCAAAGCTCCCTCAAAAGATCGTACACGGAACAAGTTTTGATGGCACCATTGGACTTTCTATCTGCAACTACAAGGTTCCGGCCTGTCTACTAATTCCATCAGGTACTCCTCTCCAATTTCCTCCAAGCTTCGATTTCCTGATGCTTGTATAAATCCCTCTGCCATCCACAAGAAGATCAAACGTGTCACTCGAAATCTATGGTCTTCTGCGAAGCCACCTAGATAAAGGAAGCAGTCTTTCAAATGACGAGGTAAATGGTGATAACTCAAAGCCAACATATCTGCAGAGTGACTCTGGTCACTAACAATGTAAGCCAATACATTGTTAGCAAGGGTAGTCTTACCCAATCCCCCCCCCATACCTACAATAGCTACGACATTCAGTTGCTTTTGGTCTTGGGCGAGTTGGTCTTGTATCAGCTTGGCATATGGATCAAGTCGCATGACAATTTCCTCCACCACTTTCTTCTTTCCCACTGAATTTTTGGTGCAAGAACTTGTAGCCGCAGATGCAGGTTGTGTTTTCAAGTGGTTGATATTTAGAGATGAACCCATCTTTAGGCTATCAAGGATCGCATTGAGTTCCTTTTTAGTAGTTTTGACTGATTGCATAGCATTCTCAAGATTCATGGAGCATTCATAGTTGTTTAATCTGCTGGAAGTATGTTTATTTTTGAAATTGATAGCATATACAAAGATAGCCATGGTATTGTGTGCATCTTCGGTCAAATCTTTGAAACGTTCCTTCAGGATTCTTATTTGTTGATGCTCAAGCAAATCGTCTTCTTTTTCAAACAGGATTTGGATCATGGAGCTGAGCTCTTCATAAAGCAGTTTCATCTGAGGCCTTTCATGTAAAATTGACGGATGGTTGTTGATGAGTGGATTGTTCTTGCAGCAAATTATCTGATTCAAGTTATCCATGAATAATTCCAGCCCAGTGTATGTCATCTTCTCACCCTTTGTCAGTCACACACATAAACAGTAGTTGACTCTGACTATTTGCTGATTTCAATATTAGAATTGGATGCTGCAGGAAAAAAGGCACTTTAGGTAACGTATTAGAATAGGTCATTTTAAAAACAGGTCAAATAGTGTTTGGATCTGCTACCTTATCAAATCTCTCCTAAAGCCCTTATTCAAATAATTTACCAGGAGTATATGACTCTATAAGTAGTATGGTTTTCCATGTATAATACCGGAAATATGTCTAAAATTCAAAGAAAAATGTTTAACGGGTCAACCCAAACAACTTTGAGCCATATTAAAGAATTCCCCTTTTGACCCTTTTGCCCAACCCATAGAATGTAATCATTTTGCCAAACTTTACTAGCATCATATGGAAAAGAAAAGTTAAAAAATAAAAAATTTACAACATGTACCTTCAAGATCAAACAACAAAGCCAATACAAAATAAGAGATAACAAATCATATCATAATATGTAACATTTTTGTAAATTAGTCATCTAACTTTAACTTAATACACGATGAGCTAATTGAACCATACTTAATACAATAATACAATGAAATTGGCCTCAATTGCTGGATTCTTAAATTGATTCTTCATGGGCCAGAGTAAGCCACCTCTGGACTTCCATTTCCAACGTGCTTAGGTCCATCAAAGGGCTTTTTGTTGGGAAAAAGGGACACTTGTATTTGTCCAACTCTTTTCTAACATTTATATTCAAGTCGTAGTTTCCAACATTATGTTGCTCTTCAAGAATTCTGTCAAGGGATTCCATAACGGAGTTGCTGGGGAAGTTAACGTCAATAAGTTCCAGTGTTGGGATATCTCCAATTTCAAGTGGCATTTCTTCAAGGTGTTCGCATCTTTCCACCACTAAACGTTTCAAGCATGGGAAGTTCATGCTAGAGGCATCCCACTGTTGGATATTCAAGTGCTGCAGTTTCAAGAACTTTAGTTGTCGAAACTGCTCTTCGCCGGTTTTCCACCTGGGTCCCAGAAATGCATCTTTAAGTATCTTCAGAACCTTAGGGCGCGTTTAGTTCAAGAAAACACCCCCTGTTTTCCATTTTTGTTTTCTTGGAAAACATGGAAAACAGAAAA
>JAOXNX010000026.1:24194449-24209332 GCA_028566075.1 Solidago caesia | reverse complement strand
ATTCATCGATAAGTATGAATGTTTGTATATATGTATGTATGCTTTAATGTATAAATGGATGAATATTTGTCTAATCAATGGGCCTGTTGGGCCCAATATGTTCAACGCTTGTATAAAGTGGGCCAAATGGGTCATGTGTGTTCGTCATTCACTCGAATGGGCCTATTGGGCTTATATGGGCTTATATTTAAAGTGGGTTATTTGGGGAAAAAAAGAAACGACCTAATATTGGGCTTAAACCATCCAACACTACCCGCCCGCAATCCAATAATTCATTCAAAAATCTTGAATCAATCATTTACCCGCCATTCCCCAAAAAAAACCCCTTTTAATCATTTCAAATTCCCATTAGAATTATATTAAAAAAAAAACCCCAAAATCATTTTTTAATTTAAAAAGTTTTCAATCTCGAAAACCCATTTCAAAATTTCGCCCAAATTGTGTTTTTTAGGGTTTTGTGAATCAAGAAAAAATAAAAAATGCACATCAAAGAAGTGTGTTTGGAAGGATTCAAATCGTACGCAACACGGACAGTTGTTCAGGGTTTCGACCCGTTTTTCAACGCCATAACGGGTTTAAACGGATCGGGTAAATCGAACATTCTTGATTCGATTTGTTTTGTTTTGGGTATTACTAATTTGCAGCAGGTTCGAGCTTCGAATCTTCAAGAACTTGTTTATAAGCAAGGGCAAGCTGGGATTACTAAAGCTACTGTTTCGGTTGTGTTCGATAACTCGGATAGAAGTAGAAGCCCTCTTGGTTATGAAGATTGTTCCGAAATTACCGTCACTCGACAGGTAGTGTTTTACGTGATTTCTGATTGTTTCGTTAGTTGTAGTTTAAAGATTTTGATATATCTTGGAATATAATTGTTTTATAAATATGTTATATATGTATATGTACACACTAGCATGGTACCCGTGCGGTGCCATGCAGTGGGATTAAATATTTTTTGTTGGTGGTGTTCAATGATTTTTAATAGTGGTTGTCGCAGTAGGTGTAGTGGTGTAGTAGTATAGAAGATAATGCTCCGATAAACTAAAAAATTCCAAGACTTGCTTAATATATGTAGTCTTTTTGTGCATACAGAAGGATATTGTGTCATCTTGAGTAAATTAACATGTAGTCTGCGCTATATGTACATAGTGATTGGGAGGTGATGAGTTATATAATTTGTCAAATCGAGGTACTTTCATAGAATCCAAGTTTTAGTTAGTCAAGATCGAGGTTCTAACAAGGCAATATGATTGGCGTTATATGTCAACTGTGTTTAGTACTTTAGTTGTGTAGCGAGTATTATTAGGCAGTTTAAACTTATAATAAGGTTGGTATCTATATTATAGTGTATAACAGATGCTACTAGTAGAATCATGCTTGTTTGAACATTGGTTTAACGATACATTAGTTTTTATGGGTTGATGTTTTTTTTTTGGTTATGTAATAGATTGTGGTTGGTGGGAGGAACAAATACTTGATCAATGGGCACATTGCACAGCCAACTAGAGTGCAAAATCTTTTCCACTCGGTGCAGCTAAATGTCAACAATCCACATTTCTTGATTATGCAAGGGCGAATTACGAAGGTGTTAAACATGAAGCCCCCTGAAATATTGTCCATGCTTGAAGAAGCTGCTGGAACAAGAATGTATGAAACGAAAAAAGATGCTGCTTTGAAGACCCTTGAGAAAAAGCAGGCTAAGGTTGATGAAATTAACAAGCTTCTTGATCATGAAATACTTCCTGCACTAGAAAAGTTGAGGAAAGAACGAATGCAGTACATGCAATGGTCTAATGGGAATGCCGAGTTAGATAGGTTGAAAAGGTTTTGTATTGCTTATGAATATGTAGAAGCAGAGAGGATCCGAGATAGTGCGGTTCATGGTGTTGATGAGATAAAGGCCAAGATAACCGAGATTGACAATGATATGGAGACAACACAGAACCAGGTGCAAGAGATGGAAACACATGTATCAAAGTTAACTGCTGAAAAAGATGCGACCATGGGTGGGGAAGTTAAAGGTTTGTCAGATAGAGTTGATGCCATTTCTTGTGATCTTGTTAAGGAAACTTCTGTAGTTAAAAATCAAGAGGACAATCTCAAGACCGAGATAAAGAATGCTAGTAAGGTAAACTGATTGCAAGCCCATTGACACTTTGTTTGTGCAAATTAGGTTCTTTTGGCTACATAATTACTGATAGTTCCTTTTCTGATGCTGATAGATTGCAAAAAATATTGAAGAACTGAAGCAGTCGGTGGAAGATAAAGTTTCAGCCGTAAAGAGCGCAGAAGATGGGGCAGCTGATCTGAAGAAAAGAGCAGAGGAGTTTGCAAAGAGTTTAGAAGAACATGAGAAAGAGTACCAGGTTAATTTTGGGTTATTGAGATTGCATTGTTGTATAATTTAATAATCCGACCACCTGATTGTTCTTGTTTGACTTGTGACAGGGTGTAGTTGCTGGTAGGAGTAGTGGTAATGAAGAGAAATGTCTTGAAGATCAGCTAGGTGATGCTAAAGTGGCTGTTGGAAAGGCAGAAACCGAGCTGAAGCAATTGAAAACAAAGATTAGTCACAGTGAAAAGGAACTAAAAGAAAACAAAGATAAGCTATCATCAAAGCGAGATGAAGCTGTTAGTGTAGAAAAGGAGCTGAAAGTCAGACAGAAAGAAGTAGAAAATGTTGAAAAGGCTTTGAGTTCACTCTCATATGAGGAAGGGCAGATGGAAGGTCTACAAAAGGTGTGTTTTTCTTTATATAGTAGGATTACAGTTCAACACATGTACATGTGTCTCTAACGAATTTATATGTGAAAATTTTATATTTTTGTAGGATCGAGAGGTGGAATCAAAAGCCGTAGATAAGATAAAAGAGGATATTCGGAATATTTCTTCATATTTAGGAAACATTGAATTTTCTTATCGTGATCCTGTGAAGAACTTTGACAGGTCAAAAGTCAAAGGTGTGGTTGCAAAGCTCATCAGAGTGAAAGATAGCTCAACAATGACTGCTTTGGAGGTCTTCATTCATCATATCATGCAACTGTTTGTCGTCTTATCTGTGACTCTTAATTGTGTTAATTTGTATACTTCATTCTGTCCAGGTATGTGCAGGTGGAAAGTTGTATAATGTTGTGGTTGACAATGAAAACACCAGTAAACAACTTTTAGATAATGGACAACTTAGAGGAAGAGTCACAATTATTCCTTTGAACAAAATCCAAAGCCATCTTGTTGAACCTAGAATTCAAAATAAAGCTGCTACCAAGGTATGTTTCTATTCAGTTGCTTAACGTATTTTAGCTTTTCTGAAAACATACTTATTTCATCTAAGTATGTTTGTCACATGGTAACTTTTTTGCTTCTCAGTTTGGTAAAGGCAATGCTGAAGTTGCTCTTTCATTGGTTGGTTATCATAATGAACTTCAGGTATGCATTCACATGGTATTTTATTTTTATTCATTTAGCAAAATGTGTATAATTTAGAAATAATCCACAATGTTTTGCAAGTTTTTATGCTTGTTTTTTTTTGTTTGTATTCATTATGTATTGAGATCGATGAGAATCATGTTTTTTATTTATTTGTTGCCATCTTTTTTGAGATTTATCTATTCTGCAGAGTGCGATGGAATATGTGTTCGGTTCAACCTTAGTCTGCAAGACCAAGGAGATTGCACAAGAGGTAATTAGTTGCATGAGTTATAGAATGTTATATCATTATTTCAGCTTTTTTATCTTCAAATTCTGTTATGTGTATGCAAATTGTGCTCTTTTAGTTACTCATCTGTTCATTGTATCAGCTGTCATCTTCTAAAATCCAGTTTTAAATAGTTGGATTTCTTTGTATATCTTTTTTATGGTTCACAGGTCGCTTTCAATCGAGAGTTTGGTACCAAAAGTGTGTCGTTGGATGGCGATATATATATGCCAAGTGGACTTCTGACCGGTGGCTCTCGAAAGTAAGCTACATTGCACATTCTATGTTTATTTTCCACGATCAAGTGATGCAGATGACCTTAGTTATTACATGTTTATGTGAAGGAATGGTGGTGATTTATTAAGGCAACTACATGCTTTGGGAGAGGCGGAATCAGAATTATTGTTACATCAGAAGCGGCTATCAGAAATTGATTTCAAGGTTTTCTTTTAACCTTTGTTTTTGTCACCCTTTGGGAAATGTAAGAAGTTTTCTAAGTATCTTTGTATGTCCAGATCAGTGAGATCCTTCCATTTTATAAGAAGTATACTGAACTAAGGAAAGAGCTGGAACTCAAGGCATATGAACTCTCATTATTCAAGAGTAGGGCTGAGCAGAATGAGCATCATAAGGTTCTACCTTATTATTTGTTTATGGTAAGACAGTTGTAATATGTTTATTTACCTTTTTGTGTGTTGTGTATGATGTGCAGCTTAGTGAAATAGTGAAAAGGATTGAGCAGGAGCTCGCAGAAGCAAAAGTTGCAGTTAATGAAAAGCAAGCACACTTTAAAAAATGCGCTAGTGAAGTGGCAAATCTTGAAAAATCAATTCATGATCATGCTAATAATCGGGATCGTAGGCTCAAAGATCTGGAGAAAAAGATCAAGGAAGTGAAGACAAAAATGCAAGCAGCTTCAAAGGACCTCAAGGTGTGCTTTTTTTAGAAGTGGCATATCTGGGCGGCTGGGTTGGGAAACAAGTCAAAACAGAACTTTTTCTAGGGGTTAGACTGACCTAAAAATTTCCAATTTCTTTATAAGTAATATACTAATATGTGCAAGTACTATTACGAAAACTTTTTTATTACAATAATTATTAAGTTTTCCATTAAATCTTTATGTTTTTTGAATAAAGTGATTTTAAGAGTTCTATACTTGTATCAATATGCATTACTCATTAGTCTTAGGGAGGCTTTTGATGCTGATCTAATTCCTTCTTAGCCAAGTTGTTAAATTTACCCATATGGAGATATGATTCGTCAGAGATGTCCTATCCCACTTATAGGTGAATGGGTTGAAATGGCCACATCTAGTTACTTGTTTTCTTGTTGAGGAGAATATATAAGGTTCCGTGACATGAATGTGTATGTAGGGGCATGAAAATGAAAGGGAAAAACTTATTATGGAAGTTGAAGCTGTGAAACAAGAACAAGCATCTTTGGAAAATCAACTAGCTACTTTGCAGAAGCAGATTAGTGTGTTAACTTCTGAAGTGGATGCTCTCAAGACCAAGGTGGACTTATTGTCTGTTTTTACAACTTATGTGTTTACATATGTGTTTCATCTTAATGTAAGACATTGTTTGCAGGTATCTTCATTGAAAGATGAACATAGTCTAGCACAATCTGAGCTGAATGCAGCCCGTGTGAAGGTCAAGGAGTGTGATTCACAAATAAGCAGCATTCTTAAAGAGCAACAAAAGCTTAAGAATAGGATCGGTGAGAAAAATCTTGAAAGGAAAAAGTTGGAAAACGAGGTAGCTAATACTATTCTACAATGGTAACTTAAAATATATGTTAGTCAAGCAATAACTGGCAAAATGGCAAGTCAGGCTGGTTGGATAACGTGTCAAATCTGAAATGGAATAAGTATGGGTTGAGTTGGTTGAAAAAGTATTTCTCTAAAGTTAACTGTTATATGAATTTTTACTGTCTGGGATTTACCAAATTGGTGCATCACCCCCTCTATATATAGAGGTGGAAATATGAACAGTTACTGTCATATGGTCACTAGAGTTATTTTATTGCCTTTAAAAAAAGGGTAAATGGGTGGGAACCCTCTGGTCCCATGTACCGTCTTGGTACCCAGAGCGCACACCACATAATCCTCTATTTTTGAATTAAACGATTTAGGAGGTTTTATGCCATGAAATGCATTTTGGAGGCCTTTTGGTCTGTTTGACCTATATATATATATTTCATTTTAACTAACGTTTCTAATCTAGCATGTCGGACACATTAGAGATAAAGCATAACCTGATTGGTCCATTCCAAGCAAGTTTATCGAACTGTTGAAGTGTCTCCTTTAGTCAAAACTTATGCTTTATGTCGTATTGTAGGTGAAACGCATGGAGATGGAACAAAAAGACTGTTCATCGAAGGTAGATAAATTGATTGAAAAGCATGGTTGGATAACTTCTGAGAAACAACTTTTCGGAAGAAGTGGAAGTGACTACGATTTCACATCACGTGATCCGCACATAGCAAGAGACCAATTTGAAAAACTCCAGGCTGAACAAGCAGGGTAAGGGGACCGATCCTTTTATCTAGAATCAAGTTTAAAGTTGGTAAACTGAGCGGGTAATGAATGGGTCAAAATAGCAAGTCTTTGCACATATGACAATGAGTCTGATTGACCCAAACTCTGTTTGTCCATTTTCTCAAAAATTTAATCACAAAATTCAGCTATTTAAGGATCTAAATATTCTGAGGTTTTATGCATTAGATGATTAGAAGTACACTTTGGCCTATATTCTACCGTTAGAACCATTTGACCCGTTCCCTTTTAAGATGGTTATATATTTTACCCACTTGACTCTTTAGAGATCAAACATAATCTTAATCAACCCAGTCGCTAGTAAACGGGCCAAAATTCCTTAGTCAGATACTTTGTAGAGAGGAAATAGACACTAGTACTTAGTTTTCAGTTGTTTGTCTCTTAAAGCCTTGAGAAGAGAGTGAACAAGAAAGTTATGGCCTTGTTCGAGAAAGCAGAAGATGAGTACAATGACTTGATATCCAAGAAAAGCATTATTGAGGTCTGTGACCCATTCTCTATTCATGATTTTCACTACAATAATCCTTTTTTTTTTACTTATTATGATCCTTTAACCTAGAATGACAAGTCAAAGATTAAACTCGTGATTGAAGAGCTAGACGAGAAGAAAAAGGAGACACTTAAAGTCACATGGGTTAAGGTTAATAGGTGAGTTTGTTGAAATTTTGTACCTAATCTTCTTTTATAGATGTATTATTATTATTATTATTTTTTAATCAAAAACTTGTCACCACTATTTTCAGTGACTTTGGGTCTATATTTTCTACTTTGTTGCCGGGAACAATGGCAAAGCTAGAACCCCCGGAGGGTGGTACCTTTTTGGATGGGCTAGAGGTGCGTGTAGCCTTTGGGGGTGTTTGGAAACAATCATTGTCAGAACTTAGTGGAGGACAAAGATCGCTACTTGCACTTTCACTAATTTTGGCGTTGCTTCTCTTCAAACCAGCTCCACTTTATATACTGGATGAGGTATTTGCCAACCTTTTTATTTTTATTTTTACGTATTACTTATTTTGTCTAACAAACAAAAATCTTTATTGTTTCTTGAAGGGAGGTGATCCCTACACAATTGTTTTTTGCCATACATAACAATATATGCATCAGACAGTTGTACAGTACAACTGTCTGATGCATATATTGTTGTGTATGGTAAATTTTTGTTGTGGAGGGATCATTTCCCTTTCTTGAAGGCTTTCAATCAAATTTACTTTATGTATGAATCAACTTTTACAGTTGATAAAACATGTTTTTACCATTTTGAGTAGGTTGATGCAGCTCTTGATCTAAGTCACACACAGAACATTGGGAGGATGATCAAAGCTCATTTTCCACATTCACAGGTACTGGAAAACAATCAAAAATGTTTTATCAACGGAACTAAAAATGATTTTAACGGTGCTAATATATTTATATTTAATCTTTTTGGATGCATAGTTCATTGTCGTCTCCTTGAAAGAAGGCATGTTCAACAATGCTAATGTTCTTTTCCGAACAAAGTTTGTGGATGGAGTCTCCACTGTTCAGAGAACGGTTGCATCAAAGCAGAGTAAATAATTTCTGACTCCTTAGACAATGTGACATATTATGTCAACTCCTTTTGAAGGGAGAGTCTTAACGTCGGTTTGGTATTAGCACTAATGTTGTATTTTTCCTGGTTTACGTTTGGCATTATGATCTGCATATTGATAATGTTATCGCCTTGTTTGCTCTTCCTGTGTCTGTTTTTCTTGGTAATCAACTTGTTTTCTACTTCTTTTTTGCTTCTCATTTTCATATACTCACTCGTATTTGATTGATATACTAAATGAGGATTAATATGATATAGTGAGTAAACGAATATTAGCAAAGCTGACATGTATGGTAGTTTGTTATTTTAAATGAAAAATAATATTTGATAAAACTAATAATTTGTCCAGCCCAACTTAAAAAGGAAAAGAACGCCCACCGCCGTTTTCCACGGGTTTTGGGTCCCAATACATCGACGGTGTATGGGGGAGGTTGAGATATAAACAGCTTTACCCCTACCAAGGTAGGGAAGTTGCTTAAAAAAGTGGATCCTAATCGATAAAATAATAAACTTGGGACTAGTAAAAAATGAACTAGTAAATATGTCTTAAAACTTGTTTTTGTAATTTGTTTTTTTTTAACATGAACTAACTTTTTACTTATTCAATTAATTTGTAAATAAATATACATTGTACTTGGAAAAATGAACTAATAAGTGTACATTGAACTCGAAAGTTTAAAGGTCATACGTAAAACCTATCTATATCTATTATATCTATATTATTATAATATAATGCATAATTCATTTTGTTGAAAATTAATTTTTAACACATTACAACCTTCAATGCATGTAACAAGCTAACAAAGCCATAATTTTTGTAACATTTTTTTTAAATACACCATTAATTTCTTTTGCATTTAATCTATAACCCTTTATAAAGCATTTAATAAATATCTCGCTAAATTGATAAAATATCCCGGTCCCAAAAAATAAAATAAAAAATAGTTGGTCTTGGTATATCAATGTCTTATAATCCTCATTTAATCTTTAACATTAATACAAATAAATATAATTTATCCTTTTGGTTTATAATCGTAGAACAAAAGTTTTTCTTCTCATTTTGTATTCGTAACTTGTGTGTCACATATGATTTTACTATAATCATATGATTTTATATCAATTACTTACACTACTCGCCACCGCCACAACTACCACCCGTCGCCACGACCACCACCAGTTGACGCCACAACCACCACCACACCGCTGCCGCTACCACTGTCGCCGTCTCACTACACGAGCATTCATCTAGTTGGTAGTAATACAGTTTTATTATTGTTCATTTAGTACAATATTTTAATAAATCATCATAATCATAAATATAATGTGTTAATGTTAATTCCTCAAATATAATATACGTTAATGTTAATTCCTCATATGTTTGTGCAAGTCGAAGGTGGTCATGTTAACTTCCAAGATATATTTCAAAAGTTTATAAACAACATACCAGTTTTTATAAATCTTTAATATATAAGTTTTTATAAATGGGTTTTATTAATAAAAGGAAAATTATACCCATATATGTAGTTAGCTGCAATATATCACTCTTCACTGACAAATTAAGGTCTATTATAAATGAGAAAATTCAAGGTTAATTAAAAAATAGAAATGCGTTTTCTCAAAGTTTAATTATGATGATTATTTTTAAGATATATGTTAAGAGAGTATCAGGTAACAAACTTCTCGATTTTAATGTATAAAAAGCTGTACAAATATTTTCAAAACCGTTCAAGAATCAAACAAATTATCAAATTTATTTAATTTAAATTAGGATAAAAAAAAAAAACGAGTAGTAATTATTAAATTAAAATTTTCAAACAAGCTAGAACCGTAATGAATTAAATTATGGTCACCTTTCAAAAAAAAAAAAAATTATGGTCAAACTTCATAAGGAACAAAAATTAAACACACAATAAAACTCATTTCCCCAACAAAATTATATATTTAATTTGGAACTGTAATAATTGTAATCATAAATTTCATCATAAATTTATTTCTAATTTTTTTATAAAGAAATTTATTTCTAAATTGAACAAATTAATTTATTCCCATTAAATTTGTTTATTTTATAACTACTTATCATTTACTTCAACATTTTGAAAGAGTGTAAACACGTTTAATATGAAACGGCTTAATCATATCATATCAAAAATTGTTTAAATTTCGAAGTTAAGATATCATTAGTTAACAAAAACACGAAATATTCTCAAATGATTAACGGCTCCTCCAACCCATGACTCTGACGTGGCAATCATGGACAGGCTTGCCAACTTCTATAAATTGGGATGTCACCCCCACAACATCAAACCTACAACAACTTCCAAAGTACGTGAAAAATCTTTGAGAAAAACATTATTTCGTTCATATAATTTCGTTTTTTTTTTTTGTTTTTAAACTTCTTTTCGTCTAGAAAAAATGGGTGGTTCGACTAGAATGTTGTTTTTTTGGTTGGCAACAACTCTGGTCGTGTTTTCGATGAATCTTAATGGGTCCGAAGCAACCGAGTTTGTCGTCGGAGGAAAACAAAACTCTTGGAGCACCAACACTCCTAACGAGTTGAATGCTTGGGCCGAAAAAGAAAGGTTTAAGGTTGGAGATTCGCTAGGTACGTGACTTCATCATTTCCGTGTTTAATTGTTCTTTTTAGAAACGCTTTTTTCTTTTTTTTCTTTTTTGGTTTGATGATGAATCTTTGTAGTTAATAAAACTGCTAGATTTGATTGCCTACACATATATGTATCAGAATTATTAGCTTTGTTTTTAATAATTTTTATATATGTTTAAAACTTTTCGATGTATGATTAGGTTTTTATTTAAGTTTTTTTTTCCTCTTTAATTTCAATGTGTTGATAACATTTGACACACATATATAAAAGTTACTTTCAATTGTATTCAATATATTTTGGCACCCGAAACTCGTAAGATTTGTTAATAATTATGGTGGCTTCAATGCCATACTGTTTATTGTAATTATTATTAATTATCATTAAGTATTGTTTCACATTTATGTTCATGATCAATATATTCATTATTATTATTATTATTTTTATTTTTATTTTCCATCATATATCGTTATTAACTTGTTCGACTTTTAGTGTTCAAATATGACTCAAAGATGGATTCAGTGTTACAAGTGGAAGAAGGCGACTACAAGAAATGCATCAAAACCAAGCCTATCAAAGAGTACCACGACGGTAATACCTCGATCAAGCTAAATGAATCAGGTGCATTCTACTTCATTAGCGGTGCCAATGGACATTGCGAAAAAGGCCAAAAGCTCGTAGTCAAGGTTTTGTCTCAAAAACATAGCTCGACTGCACCGGCTCCTTCAGTAGTACTTCCTCCGAAAGATACTCCATCGGCCACCTTACCTCCTCCGGCATTCACTCCAGCAGAAGCTCCAAAAGATAGTTCGGTTGGATCGAGTGACATTGCCATTTCGACCATGGTTATGACTACCTTTGTTGCTGCTGCTGCTGCTATGCTTTAAGGAATTTATTTTTTTAAGATTATAGTTAGTATGTTCTATGTGTTTTGTTTTGATTTCTATATGTGTTTTGGGTTGATTAGATTAATTTTGGATTGATTTTAATTAGTTGTGACTTTTTGTGGTTTAATATATATGTTTAAGCAATTATGGTTTTATCAACTTCGATCGTATTTCAGTTTTAGTATATCTGTTTCATCATCAAGTATATAATTCATCTTATCATGCATAGTCCTTGAATTAATGTTTCTTCATATATGCATCACCAAATACGACGATGAAAACAACAAACATATTTTGCTATATACAGTTTTGGTTCTAAGGCTGTCACCGAATCCTCGCTTCTTGAACCCATCTATGGAATTTTCCTTAGATTTCACCCTAACTTTAATACCACCATCTTCATCAAATCATCAACTTTCCAATGCCACATCATCAACACATCATTTTCATTTATTTAAAAGATAAAATTATTTAAAACAATATTACATTAAATAAATTAAATTTAAACATTACATTAAATAAATTAAAATTAAACATTACATTTCCTAAAATTTTTTTACAATAATAATAAAAACATGAAAATTACATAAAAAAATACGTCAACGCCCACGATAGTTTTCCTGGAGGTCCAAATGTGTTCAATTAAAGCGTTGCGAAGATCATTGTGGACTCGTCTGTGGCGTATTTCCCCGTCAATCCGAAGTGTGGCTGTAACCTTTTCATCCCATGAACATCGGCCTCTACCTGGGACGTTTTCTGGATAGGCCAAGTAGTCTTCTTCAGCATCACTAATTGCCCGGCCTTTGTCTTGGATGATCATGTTATGTAAAATGACACAAACGTACATGATCTGCTTTATATTGTTGGTGTTGAATGATCGTGCATTTTGTCTAATGATTCTCTAACGGCCTTGAAGTACTCCTAATTCTCGTTCGAAGTCATTTTTTTGTTGATTCTTGGTATTTTGATAACTTTATGTTCTTTGGTTCCATCGGACATTTAAACAACTTAACGAGTGGCCTATTCCAGATAAATACCGTCTACCAAATTAGGGGTGAACAAAAACCGAACCAAAAACAAAAAAAACCATGAAAACCGAAAATTCCGAAACCA
Source organism: Solidago caesia (assembly GCA_028566075.1). Taxonomy (NCBI): domain Eukaryota; kingdom Viridiplantae; phylum Streptophyta; class Magnoliopsida; order Asterales; family Asteraceae; genus Solidago; species Solidago caesia. The sequence goes on along the minus strand of JAOXNX010000026.1, from coordinate 24,196,917 downwards.
AAAAACCGAAAACCAAAAAAATCAATGGTTTTTTGTTTTGACTTTCTGAAAACTGAGAGTTTTGGTTCTGGTTCGGTTTCGGTTTCATATAAAAACCGAACCGAACCAAAAATTTATATTGTTTACTTTAGTTTATATTTATTTCTTTTTATTACTCATTCTTAGTAAATATGTTAATATATTTGCTTTTTTTGTGTACAAAATAATATCATTTATATGTTTTAGGTGAAAATACACAACAAGGCCGATTCGGTTTAATAAATTGCATATCGAAACAATGCGTAAAAGATATAAATAGTTATATATCAAGTTTGTTTGAAATTAATATTTGAAGTTTGTACAACTTATTTTGATGGATTTATTGTCATTGTTGTAATCTTTTTGTTACTAATATTGTTTGAAAAAGTTATTGAAAGTGTAGTGTAATCCTAGGGTATAAACTTTAAACTTTTGTAGCCCAAGTTAGCTCAAACCCACAAGTGGTTAAAAACTAACTAAAATTGAAAAACCGAAATAGACTTAAACCAAAAAAACCGAAACCCAGTGGTTTTATTTTTCAAAAACCAAATTATATCGGTTTGGTTTTCGATTTCAGTCAAAAACTGATCCAAACTGAACCGTACTCAACCTTACGCCAAATAATACCTCTTCGTAAATTCTTTCCCGTTAATAGTATACGTACACTGGGGAGCGCAATCATTGAGTAACTTTTGAAACAAATCTGATTCGTTAAGGACGTTGATGTCGTTATTGGAACCTGTAGGGCCAAAGTAAGCATGCCAAATCCACAAATTATATGAAGCAACTGCTTCGAGCATGATTGTTGGATGTACTTTATCGCCTCGTGTGTATTAGCCTTGCCATGCCACGAGACAGTTTTTCCAACCCCAATGCATACAATCAACGTTTCCGAGCATACCCCTAAAACCATGTACCTCGTTATGTTTAGCATTTAAACGGTCGACATCTTGTTGTGTTGGGTTTCTCAAGTACTCGGTGCTATATAGTTGATAAATGCATTTACAAAAGTTGTTTAGACACTCATATGATGTTGATCGCGCCAAATGTAAGTATTCATCTAATTTGTCGGCAATGCAACCATACACCAATTGGTGTATGACAGAAGCACACTTTTGGAAAATCTTAAAATCAGCTCGACCAGACGACCACTACAGTCGGTGGATGCTAGTTTGAAGAATGCAAAATGGAGAGATGGTGGTTCGGCGTTAAACGAATAAATATCTTGACATATGCGGATGAACATTTGTTTTCTCATCCGAAATCGACGTTGAAAGTAATCGTTGGGGAAAAATCGTGTCGGACTGAAGTAATCGTTCCACAAACGAGTCGCGGCATCCAGGTGATCTCTATGTATGGTTCTTCGTGGTGCTCTTGGTATGGATGAACTTTCAACGGCTTCTTGTTCGGCTTGTTGTTGGTCTTCTAATACTTCAACAAACGTGCATATTATTTTCAGATTGATAAATATAAGAGATTCTCTTATACGTCTCTACTAACTTATTGTAATTCTTCTCTGACATTGTAGTAAAAATTTGATGAGTTTAAATTGAGTGTAAAAGAGTGTGTTGTGTTTTGTTTTGTAAAATGTTTGAAATGTATATATGTATATATATAGTGGAATGAAAAGTGATTGAAGAAAAACAAAAAGAAAATAAAATTAAATGTTACATACTAGCCGTTGAACACGCTCCGACCCCACCACACAGTCTTTTTCTCGGTGTCTCCATGGAGACGGACGGCCACGACGGCAACGAGGACGGCCCACTAACAATAATGTCTTGGAGGACGGCCACGACATGACGCCCACAATTTGGTGCTAACACTATAAATTAATGAGGACGCCCACGATTTGGTTCCTATGATACCTTATTGGCACGGGCCTAATCAAATATTGTGTGGTTTTTTTAGATCTTATTGCTAAACATTTATAATAAAATAATCATTCATATTCATTTATAAAATAAAAAATTTTGAATGCAAAAATAACTTTAATAAAGATTTGTGCATGAAATATATATTTTTTTAACTTTAATATTTTTGAATTTTATTATAACATACATATCTAAAAAATTAATTCTAAAGTTCATGTTTGTTACTATATATTATATATATACTAAAAACCTATATGATTTTACAAGTCTTTTAAGCATAAAAAGTACAAGCTACTTAATGCACATATTAATTTTAACCAAATTTTGTTTTAACCCCCTAAAATTTTTAATCTTTAACTTTTAGCCCACATCAAAGTTTACCTATATGCTTTTACAAGTCTTTTAAGCATAAAAAGTACAAGCTACTTAATGCACATACTAATTTTAACCAAATTTCGTTTTAACCCCTTAAAATTTAAAAATCTTTAACTTTTAGCCGACATCAAAGTTTTCGTTTTCATTTTCGTGACAAGCCTTTTAAGCATAAAAGGTACAAGCTACTTAATGCACATACTA
>JAOXNX010000026.1:24179587-24194349 GCA_028566075.1 Solidago caesia | reverse complement strand
ATTTAAAAAAATAAAAAAGTTGATAATATAAATATGACATCACAAAATACATTTTAGAAAAAGATTAACTTAAAAAATAATTATGCTAGTGCCACATAAGATTTTTTAAAAAAAAATGATGTCATCAAAAGTTTTCTTTATTTAATATAAAGATTCTACACTTTTTTTAATAAACCATTTATACTACAGTGTTACACGAATATTATTCCAAAGGATAGAAAGAAAAAAAATAAATAACTAATAAAGAATAAATAAATAAATAAATAATAATCAGCGATGTTTTTCACGCCAACCTAAAATTTAATAACTATTAATAATGTGTTATTACATGAAGGGAAAATGTTATATAATGTTAACATTACGGTGTTGCACTCACATTAATTTTCACACATGATAAAAAACCCCCCCTGATTTTAATGTTTGTGAGGGCAATATCACATAACTATATACTGTTAACATTATATAAGTTATCACCACTTACATGAATATTATTCTAGTAACTAGAAAAAAATAAATAAATAAATAATGATGAGTCACAACTTTCACGTCAACTTAAAATTTAATGCACAAGGTCACGTATCTTTTTATTTATTGTTTTTTTTTTTATCAATTTGTTTTTTTAACGGCCAACTAAGATAATGTCATATACTCTATATGTCGTGTTTCAGTGGTTAAAGTGCACACCAACTAGCCCAATCCAGACGAACGGAACATCTAACCCACTTAACTACAGGTTCCGGAAAAACCCACCTGCCCAAAAACCCACTGGTAGTAAAACCCGATCGCCCTTAAGATCAAACCGGTGGCTGAAGCCCCGCCGGTCTTTCTTAATCGAGCATGGTACCGTATAACAAATAGTGCAGACAAAAAATTGAATCCCGATTACTTGTATCGAACTAGTACAACCAGTGCCATTGGCTTTCTATTTGTTTTACAACCTAAATTATTTATTATGCACAAGTGAACTCTTAAATCATACCTAATTCGTGTTTTTTTTTCTTATCTTTTTCATCTCCAGTCACAAGTATATATTTCACACACAAAAAAAAAAAGGAAAAAACGGAACACAATTTTTAATGGGCGGAACAACGGTTCAAATAAAAAAAACACAAAATAAATAAAAAATAATAATTCAAATCTGAACAAACTTGCCAAATTTAGCAATAATTTCCATTCCATATTTGCGTCCCTGATTCTCTTTTTTTCTAAATCATCATCTCCCATTTTAACTCCCCCTGTAAGTTCAGTCTCTACTTATTATTATTATTATATTCTCTGTCTGTTTGTGTATTTGGTTCGATTTTTCCCGGATAGCCTGAATAGAGATCCCTCTCTGTTTACCGGTTTTGTTTGATATGTTTTTTTAAGGTTTTGGGTTTTCTTTATAATTGCAAAATTGATTAACTTTGGATGAAATGAGAAAAAAGTTTGGATCTTTATATGGATTAAGAACAAATGCATATACTAATTCAACTAAGTATTTATTTATTTTTGCAGTTGAATTTATGTGTTAAAGATTTGTGCAAAATGCTCAAATGTGTATCAAAGTCTCAATTTATGAGGTAATTTTTACTTTTCTTTGCCTTTTGAAGTGATGGCATGTTCAGATCTTTTTGTATTTTATGAAAAGACTGAATACCCTTTTACGGGCGTGAGTTCATTTAATACGCGTAAGAAAGTCGAGACTAGGGAACCAATTTGAGTCCTTGGATTGAAAAACAGATTTCCAGATTGATTTGAACCACATGTGATTGGAAAATTACGGATGAAATTTCACATATTTTAGTCGCATGTGATTTAAAATGTAATCAGATGTGATTCATGTGGTTTCAAGTTTTTGAGGGGTCTCAAATGAACCCACAAATAGCCTTTTGTGTAGTTAATTGTGGTTACACAAAATTAACAAAGTGAAATGAATAGTGAAATAATGCTCTTTAACTTTGCATATTAGATATGTTGAAAAGTGTAAAGAAAGGAATACGAGTATATTGTGTATTGGCTAAGAGAGCTTAAAACATAATCGAGAGGTTTGAACCCTGTTAAAGCCTATTTACCCTTTTTTGTTATTATGTGAAATAACTTCAAAAATATGAAACTTTAAAATGATCCTCTTGTCTTAAAGAAATATATGTGATATTACTAATTTACTATCCATGAATTTGGTAATCATGGATCCATCCTGTCACGCGGACATATAAAACCTTGTTTTGATCAATATTCAAAGTAAAAGCTAACTCATTTGTATGCGGTGCGTAAGTACTGCTACTTAGTAATATTAGTATAATTTTGGGAATTGGAATGCTTTTTAAATCAAATAAATGCTCTCTTCATTTTGCATTTGTAGGTTGGATGATTTAGATTCAAGATCATCATCACCCTCATCCTCGATTCCCCTGAACAAACGTGGATTCGAGGGAATAAGTCATCCACATCATGCAACTGCAATCTCCTCTAAATCTTTCAAAAAAGGAATTGAAAAAGGTACTGAACGAATTAGATCAATTGGCCGATCACTCGGATTTGGAGTATCTCGTGCAGTATTTGCTGAAGATCTTAAAGTATCAGAGAAAAAAATCTTTGACCCTCAAGATAAATTTCTTCTCACGTGGAATAAATTCTTTGTTGTTTCCTGTATTCTGGCTGTGTCTATAGACCCATTATTCTTCTACCTTCCGGTTATTGATCAGTCTAAATCATGCCTTGGTATGGATCGAAAGCTGGCCATTATAGCTACAACACTTAGGACCATTATTGATACATTTTATCTTATTCACATGGCTCTTCAATTTAGAACAGCATACATTGCACCATCATCACGGGTTTTTGGACGGGGTGAACTTGTGATTAATCCTGCACAAATAGCTAAAAGATACTTGAGGTGGTATTTTATCATTGATTTCCTCTCTGTGCTTCCCCTGCCACAGGTTAGATATCTAGTTTACCCGAACACTTTTTATCAGAGATGGAAAAGTTTGACAAGTTAGGCAGGTTGGGTAATGGGTCAAAATGTGTCCGGCTTAAAAAGAGTGTTTTTTGGTATGGGTCTGATCGGGCTGGGTTGAACACTTGAACCCGAACACTTTTGTGCAAACTTCTTACATATTTTTTCAATAAATAATCGTTGTTTCAAATATGATCTCAAAAAGTTATATTATTTCAACAATAAACTATCTTTTTGGAGGGAAAAACAAAATGATGTAAGAGGTTTTATGCCTTTATCCATTATAAAAACGCTTTTGATAAATATTACCTGTTTTCTTCTAGGCTACTACTTTTATTTTACATGTTTGACCTGTTAGACTATTAGAGATAGAATATATTCTAAACTGGCCTATACATCATTTATTAACTATGCAGATTATTATTTGGAGATATTTGCAAAGGTCTAGAGGTTCGGATGTTCTGTCTACAAAACAGGCATTATTTTTTATGGTGTTACTTCAGTATATCCCAAGATTTGCACGAATTGTGCCTTTAACTTCAGAACTCAAAAGGACTGCTGGTGCTATCGCTGAAACCGCTTGGGCTGGTGCTGCTTATTATTTATTGCTGTACATGCTTGCTAGTCATGTATGCTACTTTTCTAATCTGGTTTATGCATTTTTATGTAACATTGACAATTTTAAATATATGTAGAGACACAAAAAGATGGGTGGGTTGGGTAACGGGTAGAAAGGGCAAACTTTTGTTTGGGTTGAATTGGGTCGGCTGACCCAAACTCTTTTGTCCAGAAAGTTATATTATTATAAACAATTAGTGTTTCAAATTTGGTTACAGAAATCTCTTTGTACCAAAAATAAATTTCGGGTGAATTTCAGCCTGTTTGACTGGTGTGGCCCATCTGACTTGTTTTGCTTTCAGCTGCTTCTTTTTTTCTTTCTTTTTTTTTCCCCATTAGAGAAAAATATACCCACAGCCTCCTATGATTGAAAATTTGTTTCCAAATCTGAATCTCCATTTAAGTTGATATCATAATTTGTGTGCAGATAGTTGGGGCTTTTTGGTATTTATTGTCTGTAGAGCGTAATGATACATGTTGGCGAAGAGCTTGTAAGGAAAGCGGTCACGATACTAATCTATTGTATTGTGGAAACGATCACATGGTGGGTTATGGTCGCTGGAGCAATATCAGTAGGTCAGTTTTAACCACGGCTTGCAGCCCAGATGGTGACAATCCACCATTTGATTTTGGGATTTTTCAGCAGGCTTTGTCATCGAACATTGTGTCATCAAAGACATTTGTATCAAAGTACTGCTACTGCCTGTGGTGGGGGCTGCAGAATTTAAGGTTAATTTATTTCTTTGCAACTGATTTATAATGTTTTAGACTTTATTGTAACCAGATTCAGGCATGTTTGAAACACCACAAATGGAAGACGTAGAAGTTCATGTGAATTAAGAATTTCAGTATATAAAACAGATTGGATAATTTAAGAACTACTTTTCTAAAAATAGAAATATACCAATTTAGTTCTGATTGTACTTTTAATTTTGTCACAGCACACTTGGGCAGGGGCTTCAAACCAGCACCTATCCTGGAGAGTCTTTATTTTCCATTACACTCGCCATATCAGGGCTTATTCTCTTTGCTCTTTTGATCGGAAACATGCAGGTTTGTCACATATCAACTCCGAGACATGAAATAATCTTGTCATTATAGTTACACCAATTGTAAACTTTTGGGTTGATTATTAAGGCTCTATTTTTCTTGCTATTTACTATTTTCTGGGTCTCCGTGTCCCACCTATATGTTTTATGAAGAAATGAAGATGTAACGTTGATTCCATTTAACAAATGATCTGTCCAACAATATGGAACCTTAACTTGAGATCTTGGAAATGCACCAACACGTGTCATATTAACGTTGATTCCTTAATTACACTTTAGATGGTTCCCATATTAACATTTTGTTGTAACATAGTTTTTGTGAACATATTTAACCCAATCCAACCTTTTTGATCCATACAAGAATAACCTAATTTAACTAGTACTGGTTTTAACTCACCCTGCCTGTTTTCTTCTACTACTGAGATTGATATGCTTTCTTTTAAATGTTCCAACAGACATACCTCCAATCTCTCACTATCCGTCTTGAAGAAATGAGAGTTAAGAGGCGTGACTCTGAACAGTGGATGCATCACCGGTTACTTCCACAGGATCTTCGTGAGCGTGTAAGACGCTACGATCAGTATAAGTGGTTAGAAACTCGTGGTGTGGATGAAGAGAGTTTGGTTCAGAGTTTGCCCAAGGATCTCAAAAGGGACATAAAACGTCATCTTTGTCTCTCTTTGGTCAAAAGGGTAATTCAGCACTATTGATTCTGGCTATTTGAGACCGTCTAGTACTCTTCTTAGAGAAATCAAGTTAATTTACCTAATTGAATGTTTCCATCTGCAAATTCCTTCCATGGAAGGAAACATTTTGTAAGAGGATTAATTGTACCGATTTAAGTATCATTTCTGACACTTTTTAACCAAAATCATTATTTATTTTCTTCCTTTTTTTTGCACTTTGAAATAATGACTTTCTTCTTTTGCAGGTTCCCTTGTTTGAGAACATGGACGAGAGATTGCTTGATGCCATTTGTGAAAGACTAAAACCTTGTTTATACACTGATAATACCTACATTGTTCGAGAAGGAGATCCCGTTGATGAAATGCTTTTCATAATCCGTGGTCGTCTCGAGAGTGTAACCACTGATGGCGGAAGAACTGGCTTTTTCAACCGTAGTTTGCTAAAAGAAGGCGATTTCTGTGGAGAAGAGCTTCTAACATGGGCACTGGATCCTAAATCTGGGGGTAACCTTCCATCTTCAACTAGAACCGTGAAAGCACTACGAGAGGTGGAAGCATTTGCATTACCAGCAGATGAACTGAAGTTTGTTGCTGGCCAGTTTAGGCGGCTGCACAGTAGACAGGTGCAACACACTTTCAGATTTTACTCACAGCAGTGGCGAACCTGGGCAGCATGTTTCATTCAGGCAGCTTGGCGGAGACATTGCAAGAGAAAAATTCTCGAGCGAAGGCGTAAGGAGGAGGAAGAAGAAGAGGCAGAATTGACTGCACGTGATGCATCCGGTGGCGATGGAGGTTCTCCTAGTCTTGGTGCTACTTTCTTGGTATCGAAATTCGCAGCTAATGCTCTTCGTGGGGTCCATCGGATCAGGGGCCAGGACCGGGACAGGAAACTGGAGACTGGTAGGGAATTGGTAAACTTACCAAAGCCACCAGAGCCTGATTTTACTGCTGATGCTGATTAGTTTTGTTCAAATTAATGTTCATATACCTGTCTGTTGATACCTATTTACATGTGCATGGAAAGTTGTAGGCGTGTGTGACTATATATAATAATGGTAATGGTAATGGTAATGATGGTAGTAAATACAGTATTATTATATTATATTATATATAAACAATTATATTTTATATATATATATATATATATATATTATTTGTTATTTTGGTTATTCGGATTGAACTCTTCGATTTTGGTTAGGTCCGTCCTTTTAGATGAATAAAAGTTAGGAAATATTTCAATAAATTTTTAATCAAATATACAAACACATTGTCAATATGACATTGGCTCATCACCATGTTATAGTCGGAGGGGATCACGTCATAATAAAACATGTGTCATGGACTCTCCATACTCGATGCTTTTACAATTTCAAAAACACTTCATTTAAAAAATTTTATATGATCATATTAATAATTTATTTCTTTCTGATATACGTAACACAATCTCTCTCCTTTTTTTTTTTTTTTTTGTTTGTTATAAGCTCTTAACAAAAGTTTTTGCCTATTTGGTTTGTGGTTAAGTATCATATATATATTTAATTTAATTTAATTTAATTTGATATATACCAAAAATATTGTCGGATCTAAGGTATTCATGAATATGTTAAAACCGAATAAACCATCCAAACCGAGATATTTTAATATGAAAATGTGACATATTATAAGAATATAAAAATGTGTAATCATTAGGTCACTTTGGTGTTCATTAATCTATCTATTTTAATAATAAAGCATAATGAAATTATATGATACATATATATCATATCGAATGTTACAATTTTAAAACCAAAAACGGACTTTGCATTGAAATATAAAAACATTTGTTTTTTCTTTTGATGATAAATTTAGAGATTAGTACTCACTACCTAAATGGGTGACAATTGTGTTTCTTGGATAACAAAAATGTACTTATGAAGCAACCACAATCTCCATTTTTAAGCAATCCTAGAAATATTAATTTTATCTAATGTCCTCCTTCGTTTAATTATACTAGTAGTATATATATTTATATTTATATTTATTACTACAACTTCATTCCAAATCCTTTTTTGATAAATTTACCTGACACGTTAATAAACCTGTAACTTTGAGTAAAGTCAACTAGAATATAATGGCCTTTGTTTGTCAAAATTAATAACATGACAATAAACGTTGAATCATTTATTGTATTGTTTTAGTAAAATAATGAAACTTTGATTATATTTTTTTTTCCATATAACAACCAGATATGGTCGTCGAATAAACATTACTGGTTTTGTCCCTTTAGGCTACAATTTATTCTTTCTCACAAATTCCACTTCGTTTTTCTTCATATATTTCTCACATATAAACCCCCCTTTTAACCTCTAGCTTTTTTCTTTGTCTTATTTTACAAATATTTTATAATTAATTATTATATTTTTACTAATTTATCTTTAAGTTTATATAGATTACCAACCAACCATCAATAGATGGATTGGTATTTGGGAAAACCTGATACCTTGAAGTCTTGGATTTAAATATTGATATGAGCAAAATGTTCTTAAAAATGAAGACATGAGTTTTTCTAAAATGAGTTTCTTCTAGAATTGAAGTTGGGTATATGAAGAAGCATGCCGCTGAGCCAAAAATTACTGTTAAAAAAAAGTATAGATTACCAAGCTAAGAGTACACAATATGATGTGGGTGAGATCCGAGTAAGGTAATTCAGATGGGGAAGAACCGAAGAAGTGTGCCTCTCGATAGGAGAAGCTAGATGATGAGCTTCATACGACAAGTAGAGTGCGAGTATAAAAGTGGAATGCATGCATTTTTACTTTTTTTAATACGTAAGTTTTGAATGATTAACATGTAATAAGTGTGTTTTAAATTTTCATGTTGTTAACATGTGATCATACCATGAAAATTATTTGAGCTAGAGCAAAAGGTATATAAAGTAATCGTAACATGTTTCCACATGATGAATGTTTTTTTTTTGTACTATTTTATCCGAGAAAAACAAGTATTTGATCTTGATCGATTTTTTTTAATACTACAAATCAATCATATGGTATTTATAGTTTAATGAAACAACATCCATTTCTTTTCATTTTTTAACATGTTACTTTGGAACTTAGATATAAGTAGGGCTGCAACCTAGTCGAGCTGAGATCATGTTTGATAGGGCTCATGCTTGGCTTGAAAAAATTTGATTAGGATTGAGCTCGACTTGATTACTCGACAAGCTTTCGGGGTACATGCTCGAGCTCGGATCGATTAGGTTTGAACAAGGCTCAAGTTCGGCTCGAAAAGCTCGATAATATATTTAAGTTAAAAAAAACCATACTCTAAGTTAAAGGCTAACATTGTAACTCCAAAAATAACATCATTTCAATTTTCAAAATTCAATACTAATACTCGTTTACCCAAGTCTAAGGTTAACATAAATTATAACGAGTAGAATAATATATATTAGTAAATAAAGTTCAGATATTTCAAATCATTTAACAAATTATATTTTACATTAGACATCATGAGCTTTAAAAGCTCGATAATATACCTAATTTCGATAAGACCTTTAGCCTTTAAAAGCTCGACTTTGGTTTGTTAAATATTTCAAGCTTGAATTTAATTTTTTGAGCTCGGATTTAAGCTCGATAATAACTTGACTTGATTGAGTCGAGCTCAAATTACTCAATAACCTTACTTTGGATGGTGATTGGTGACGGAACAACAAACTAAAAACTCTAAACTATAGATAACATCTACAACTATATGATCTATTCATCCATATATATGGTGATTGAGTAACAAACTAAAAGTCAAAACCATAGATAATATCTATAACTATTCACCCATATATAATAAACAAATAAAAAATGATCAAACGGCTGAAATCACTTTAATAACCCTCCACTCATCTTCTTGATCCCCAATTTAATCAAGTTTTCATGTTTTCCCCGTTACCATAAACCAAACCCCATATGTCACACACATACTCTCACACAAACCTATAGTTACAAAGTTATATATAAAACTAGGAACTTGAGAGATTCAATATACATACAGATCTAAAAAACCCAGATCTGAAATATTTGAATTTTGATGATATGGGTCATCAATCAAATATAGTGTTTCATTTATGGATCTGTGTTTTCCTGTTTTTATCCATCCATGGACACTCTTTCTATCTCCCTGGTGTTGCTCCTCAAGATTTCCTTAAGGTAAATTATATACATACGACTGATCTGTTGATGGGTTTTGTTGATTAAGTATGAAAGTTTTGATCTTTATGTTATTTTTTTTTTTAATATAAAATATTTCCAGAGTGTGATTATGTTTATGAAAATGTGAATCTTGGCAGTGACTAAAAATTTGAACTTTGGATTATGTATGTGATGATGATTGATGAGTATATAGTTTATATATATATATATATATATAGGTTTTGTATCAGTGGATCATTTGTATGAAAATGATGTAATTTGGAAAGAATAAAAGGCAAGAGTTTGGGACCCTACAAAGTGATAATAGAGTTAGATCTTTTGATGTATATCTAATCTCATGTATGTATGTCCAGTTGTCCGATAAGTGGGTCGCACATGCTTTATGGAGAAATTCATGCTTAAAACTGTTAATTATGTAAGCTTTTGCAGACCTGAAGCTTGTTATGAAGTGTGTTAATGTTTCCTTTTTTTTTTATGTTGCAGCGAGACAATCTGAGAGTAAAAGTTAACAAATTAGCTTCTACAAAAACCCAGCTTCCTTATTCTTACTACTCCATTCCTTATTGCCGCCCAAGTAAAATCATTGACAGTGCTGAGAATCTTGGTGAAGTTCTTCGTGGTGATCGTATAGAAAATTCTCCGTATGAGGTAAATTTAACAGTTTTGGAGATTTCCTTCTGATTATGCTATGTTCTAATGACATTTGCGCTGCAGTTTCAAATGCGAGTTCCACAGATGTGCAATGTCGTTTGTCGCATAGTACTGACTGAGAAAACAGCCAAAGAATTTAAGGAGAAGATAGACGACGAGTATAGAGTTAATATGTAAGTTTGATTTCAGATATTATGTTTTGATTTCCATTTTTCATTTCATAAGATCTCACAGTAATTGGTTTTAATGTTTGTATAAATATAAACATATTCTGATTCTATGATTGTTTAGGGGTTGGATATTCAGTTTAAAAGTAGTTGAATATCTAAGAGTAAAACAAGTTTTACCTATTTAACTCTCATATCAATGAAATATAACATACAAAATTATCATTCTACTTGGTAGCTCTCATTTTTTTGTAGCAATATCTATTTCTTCAATAATTAATAAAGATTTGACAATGATAGTCTGATGTTACAATTTCAGATGATAAAAAACACACCAAAAGAGTATCTTTTGGTGCAACAAGTAAAATGATAATTGATTATTTGATTTTGATTATTTAGCATTACATAGATAGTCACAAACTGCAAATTCAAACATCTGTGGTTCCCCAACTATTTATCTGACTAAATCTACAATTGTTGACCTGCAGGATATTGGACAATCTGCCTTTAGTTGTTCCCATGACTAGGTTGGAAAGGGATTCACCAGTTATATATCAACATGGATATTTTGTTGGACGCAAAGTACAGTATGCAGGAGTAAGCAACAAAATAGCCCTCAGTAACTAGAGCAAATTTAGCTGTGTTTTATCAGTGTGTCATTGGTTCTGGTGTTTTTTCTAACTTGTGAGTATCTGCAGACAAAGGAAGAAAAGTATTTTATCAACAACCATTTGGCATTTACAGTCAAGTATCACAAGGATATTCAAACAGATTCTGCAAGAATTGTAGGATTTGAAGTTAATGCTTTCAGGTAATAAAGCCTTCAAGTTATTGTCAGTTTGTTACATTGATCTATTTCGTGGTGGCGAATGAACAGTTTTGGCAGTGGATCAAAAAGGTTAAGGCCAACCGGGTATTCTTTAGTATGACTTGACCCGAAAGACTTTTTAGTGCATTTTATAAGCTCCATTCTTTTACCTGTTTGACCCATTACAAATAGTCCGAAATGACCTATTACCAAAATAACAGGGGTTGAACTGCCATCTCTTTAAATGGATTGAATTGTGTGTAATTGTTTGGTTGGATGCAGTGTGAAGCATAAATATGATGGAGAATGGACTGACAAGACCAGCCTAACGACATGTAATGCTCATGCAAAGCGGATGGTCACGAACTCTGATCTTCCTCAAGAGGTTGAAAATAAGATGGAAATCATCTTCACTTATGACGTTGATTTCCAGGTGAGTCTTCGGTTAAATATATCATACCTTTAACAGCACTATTATTATTAGTTGGAGATGGCTGTATGACTAATTCACTTACGAATGGGGTGATTTGGGCTGCGTTGTATCTCAAAAACGGGTCAAAGGGGAACATGTTAAACGGTTTTGAAGTCATCCAAAGTTTATTTGTTAATGCGTACAATGCCTATATTCAAAGATTTGGATTGTTGAAGTAATATTGTTCTTTCTATGATAAATAACACATAACATTTATAAGACCATCTTTAACCCATCACCTACCAATCCATCACCTTTAAATTGGACCCGAGCTCTGACCAACCTAAATATGATGAAGCATAAATACGATGGAGAATGGACTGCAATCTCTTTTACCCCCAATCCATCACCTTTAAATTGGACCCCGCCTTTATTTAATTTTACACTTTTTAATACCCCACTATACCCTAGCATACTCAATCAAAGTATTTATATTAAAAAACACAAATCTGGACCCCACTTTGCCCATCACCGGCTCGTTAAAGATGGTCTAAAAGATAAGAAAATGAACGAAAAAGTGTTGGTTGATTTTATCTGGCGCAACACATTTTCGACTCATTTTAAGTGACCCATTTGAACCCAAACACAGTTTGACCTGTTGCTTGACCAAACCATCTTGCCACCTCTGCTATTATTAATTTATTTCGATTATTGTACATTTACTTTGATCCACAGGAGAGTGATATCAAATGGGCTTCCAGATGGGACACTTATCTTCTAATGGCAGATGATCAAGTTCACTGGTTTTCTATTGTTAACTCCCTTATGATCGTGCTTTTCTTGTCGGGTATGGTGGCTATGATCATGCTAAGAACACTTTACCGTGACATCTCCAAATACAATCAATTAGAAACTCAAGAAGAAGCCCAAGAAGAAACAGGCTGGAAACTCGTTCATGGCGATGTTTTCCGCCCTCCACCCAACTCGGATTTACTATGTGTTTATGTTGGAACTGGTGTTCAATTCTTTGGTATGATATTGATCGCCATGATTTTCGCTGTTCTTGGGTTTCTCTCTCCATCTAACCGGGGCGGGCTCATGACAGCTCTGCTTCTACTCTGGGTTCTCATGGGTATCTTCGGTGGGTATGCATCTGCCCGTCTTTATAAAACTTTCAAAGGAACAGAATGGAAATCAATCACTCTCAAAACTGCTTTCATGTTCCCTGGAATTGCATTTGCCATTTTCTTTGTACTAAATGCTCTTATTTGGGGCGAGAAATCCTCCGGTGCAGTCCCATTTGGTACCATGTTTGCTTTGGTGTTCTTATGGTTCGGGATTTCCGTTCCACTTGTTTTTGTTGGGAGTTATATCGGGTTTAAAAAGCCTGCTATTGAAGACCCAGTGAAAACCAATAAGATCCCAAGACAAATACCCGAACAAGCTTGGTACATGAGCTCGGCTTTCTCTATTCTCATTGGTGGGATACTTCCATTCGGTGCAGTCTTCATTGAGCTCTTTTTCATACTAACCTCAATTTGGTTACAACAATTCTACTATATCTTTGGCTTCCTTTTCATCGTGTTCATTATCTTAATTGTGACATGTGCTGAGATCACAATCGTGCTATGCTACTTCCAGCTTTGTAGTGAGGACTATCTCTGGTGGTGGAGATCATATCTAACGTCAGGTTCATCGGCTTTATATCTCTTTTTATACACAATTTTCTACTTCTTCACAAAGCTCAACATCACAAAACCAGTTTCGGGTATCTTGTACTTTGGGTATATGTTGATTGCATCATACGCGTTCTTTGTGCTCACGGGTACAATTGGTTTTTATGCGTGCTTCTGGTTCACGAGGCTCATTTACTCATCAGTGAAGATTGACTGATTGATTAATGAAGGAATTAGTAATATGTAGCTTCTTGATGTTTTATAGGAAATTAGGCTACTTTATTGATGATGTTTAGTTATACAAATTGTTTCCCGAATCGGGCATTTTGCTACTTGAATTTTGTTGGATGGATATTTTTTGTTTTAATCATATGTCCCTGCATAATCTGTATGTAGAGATTTGATAGAGGATTCTCAAGGGATCTTTTTGTTATTGTTCATTGATTATGTGTATCAGAGGATTCTGAAATTTTACTGTGAAATTGTTCTTCTTTCTATTAATGAGATGAAAATTAGTCAAAACCGGACCACGAACACCCCTAGCCACAGCCCACGCTATTGGGAATGGCGAAACCGTGTCGTGATTCATGGAGTCCCTTATGGAACATGAATCTTTTTCTACCGGAGAATACAATTGTTAAGTTTGTTTTCATCTTAGTTGGACGGACGTACCAATAAATCATAGGAGTTATTGGATAAACATATGGGCTTCATCTTTTAGAAAATGACATTTGATACACAACTTTTTCAAAGGAGTTTGATATTAGGAATATGATTAAGATGCAGGAAAGTATTGCATACGGTGGTTGAAATTATCGGTTATTTTTATGTACAATATTTTATTTGCGTGTTATTTCCCTAATGCTGTGAATAACAATATCCATTTTTCAAAGAGTATAAAAATGTTTGATGTTAAATTAAAAATCTTATCATATATATTTGTTGTGAAAGGATTATATACAGTTAGTTGCAAATGAATGATTATTAATTAATTAATTAAATGCACATATATATTTTAACCCTTTCACATCATTTTTTTTTGGTTGGAAAAAGGGCAGTGTCTTTGGAAAATAATTGATGGCATCTAAGTATAATATTAGATGTACAAAATACATATTATATTGAAATATGTTGTCAAAAGGTTCATAAGTTAGTAATTTGTACTACTAACACGTTGGTTTATTTATTTATTTGATGATCATAAATATAAGTATGAGTAATGCATCTTATTTACAAGTTATTAAATATGATGATGTGAGTTTAGTTATTTAATATACTACTGTTTTGTGCTTAACTAAGTGTTTTTACAAGATTACACACAAAAATAACTCTTGGAAATTATTTTTGGTGTCATCATATATAAAAAGAAATGTGTTAGACAGTAATAACAACAATTATTAAAGTTTTTTTTATTTTACAAAGCCTCATCAACACAACTATTAGGGGTGTTCGTGGTCCGGTTTTGACTAATTTTCAAACCAAACCGACATTTCCAGTTTCAACATATATCAAACCAAACCAGACCAAGAGTGTTGTCTAACCGGACCAAACCAAACCATGTAAGCCG
>JAOXNX010000026.1:24161962-24178101 GCA_028566075.1 Solidago caesia | reverse complement strand
TTACCCTTTAATTTCAAAAGCTTTCTTTTTATAATTAACCAATATACCTAAAATACCCTTAATGAAATAATTTACAATATCTATCATTCAACTTCTAAAATAAATACGCTATCTCCTTTTATATTAATTACATTTACATCAATAACCACACCACCGCCGCAGACACCGCCATCACCATTCATTTCCGCCGCCACCCGTTACCGCCACCACTACACCGCCGCCACTACGATCATTGTCACTGCATCGCGCGGGCACCAGTCTAGTAACACCAAGTCAAAATCAACAATCTAAACAAGACATGAATTGATAAAATTAAGAAAATACAACAGTTTGCGTATATTATATAAAGTAAAATACTAAGGTTTTGTTAGTACAATACAATCTTTAAAACGATGTCAATAATATGTAATTGTGTATATAAAATGTTGTATGTTATTATTAACAAATTCAAAAGTTAATCTATATTTTTAATTTTTTATGCATGTAATGATATGTAATTTTCGTTATCAGGATGTTAATATATATATTTTTGCATGTATTGATATATTATTAACTTTTTTGTTTGTTTTCTTTTAAGAAAAATGAGATTGCATATAATGATTTAGTGAGTCACTTGATGATGATGTCAACATAAACACCCCCATCTCCACGCCTTTGGGCATGTTTGGGCATGAGTTTTTTAATGGGTTTTTAGGAGCTTAAAATTTGATCCTTTAAAAATAAGTCCTTTTTAAAAATATTAATTCTGTTTGGATGTGGGATTGTGAAAAAAAAAACCCCAGCCCCCAAAATTAAAGCTCTTAAAAACCCCAAAAGGTTTTTAAAAGAGTTAAAAAAAAAGCCTCAACGCCCTAATCCCCACTCCAACTCCAGCCCTAACCACAGTCCCAACTCCAATTTTTTTTTTTTTTTTCCCAAACATACACCCAACCCAAGCCCCAACCCCACCCAATGACCCAACCCAAACTCCTATAAATAAACCTCATCACCTATTTCACTAATGGCTTCAGCAGCTGCAATCATTAAAATTGCAGCCCATTCTTCTTCTTCCTCCTCCTTCGCTCTATTCACTTCATCTTCCATCTTTTTTAGATCCACTTGCTTTTCAATCACAAATACAAAAAGATATAAACACAATTTTTTGTATTGTGGTTTTTCAAGAAACAAAAGAATGGCTCATGTTATTTCTAAGGCCACTCTTGGCCTCACTCTTCCTGCCCAAATTGATCACCCAAAGGTCCTTACTTTATCTTGTTTTTCATCATTTTCTTAGATTATTTTCACATGGGGTGTGTAAATACTAGATGGTTGATTAGTTTCTTGTGCTCCCCATAAACCAAGTTGTGAAATCATCTTATCTTTATTTTATTATGTTGTGATTTAGTTATGTAAAGATTAATTTTTTACTGCTTAGGTATATGAAAAATGGTGCTATATTTGTTTTGTTGTGAATGGTAAATAAAGTTATTACCTTGAATTACACAGTTCCAAAAAGAATCAACTTTTGATTTGAAGATTGAAAGCTAGTTACATTCTGATTATCATTTTTTTGTTGTCAAGTTAGTTATAAGTTTTATAAACATGAATTAAGTAGTTTTTTGTTGTAAATTTTTAAGATAACCAAGTGACTATGTGCCTGAAATTTAAAAACCCGATTGGTTTCTTTCCATGCTCCTTAATTAGAACTTACCTCGTGTCTAATGGAATATATATTCTTGATGGAATGGAAACTATAAAATTGTATTTTTCTAATACATAAGAACGAATTGTTTTATCCTACGTAAAAATGCTCATAGTTGTCACCGTTTTATGATTTGTTATCTGATATTAAGGTTCCATTTCATTAACGAGGAAAATGATGCTAAATTCCAATCTGTGTCATGTTCCAAGTATACTCAGATTACTTGTCGTGGAATCACCTTAAAGAAATGAGTTTGTGGATTGTTATCAAGACTAAAGCTTCTTTTTTTTCTTCTTGAAACATGAAAGATCTCTTTCTCTGCAAAAGAAACCGATTTGGTAGAATGGAAAGGAGATATACTAGCAGTTGGTGTCACAGAAAAAGACATGGAAAAAGATGAGAACTCAAAATTCCAAAACCCAATCTTAAAGAAGCTAGATTCACAATTAGGTGGATTATTGTCCGAAGTATCTATTGAAGAAGATTTCACTGGAAAGACTGGACAGTCAACTGTTATTAGGCTCGCAGGTGTTGGGTCCAAACGGGTCAGCTTGATTGGGCTTGGAAAGGGCTCCACAGGTTCATCAACTGTAGCTTACCACAGTCTTGGTGAATCTGTTGCATCGGCAGCAAAGGCTTCACAAGCTAACAATGTTGCCATTGCACTTGCTTCTTTAGAAGGCTTAACTCATGAATCAAAGCTCGCCATTGCTTCAGCGCTAGCAAAAGGTTAGTTTTACCATCTTTTTTAGTTAAAGGTTGCAATATGGGTGCACTGTGCATGGCGTGGGTTGGGCTGGGCTGGGCAGGGCAATGGATAAAGTGGGTCTTATTGACCCATCAACGTTTTTGTATCCATTTTTGTAACTAATAGATGTACGTAGGGTCATAATTTATTTTCTGTCCCTTACATAATCAGAAAATTAGAAGAAAAAACAATTCATCTTAACATAAGAAAATTGATTTATTACAACTTTAAGTCACAGTCATCAGATAATCAGTTCCAAATCAAATATCCAAACACCACGTGTTTTTGATTACAAAAGTTATACCATTAAAGTTATAAATAATTTAACTTTTGTGTTTAAAGTGATTGGGAGGTTGTAAGCATTTGAACCACTTTGGGGAAACCTCAACCGTTTGAACCTTTTTCATTTATAGCCAAGTTTTTCCAGTATTACTTGTTTGACCCTTAGGAGATGTAGTGTATCCCGAAGTCCCAAACTAACCCATTTTTAGATAAATATGTCTTTCACCTCTGTTACTGATGTTCTAGCAGCAGGGATGGTAACCTGTAACAAGAAGATTTGTAAATTTAAATGTTTGCGTGTTCTTTTAATGTAATAGGTACGCTGCTGGGTACATACGAAGATAACAGATTCAAATCTGAGTCTAAGAAGTCAACTTTGAAGTCTGTGGAACTTCTTGGTCTTGGAACTGGACCCGAGCTGGAAAAGAAACTGAAGTACACTGAAGACGTTTGCTCAGGAGTAATTTTGGCAAAAGAGCTTGTAAATGCACCTGCTAATGTGCTCACTCCTGGTTAGTCATCCTTTTATCCTCACTTATCATTTCTTTTATTTTTTAATAACAATAATATGTGCTTAGTTATTCCGAATAATATTGAATGTGTTTTTGTTTATGCCTCAGAGGTACTAGCAGCGGAGGCTGAAAAGATTGCTGCTACATATAGTGATGTTTTGACAGCAAAGATTTTGGATACAGAGCAATGCAAAGAGTTAAAAATGGGTTCTTACCTTGGTGTCGCTGCTGCTTCTACAAACCCCCCTAAATTTATCCATTTATGTTATAAACCTCTTAGTGGATCTGTCAAAACCAAGCTGGCTTTGGTGGGAAAAGGATTGACTTTTGATAGGTAACAATCTTTTTTTTGTGTGTGTACAAATGGTGGTATATTGAAAGCATCACCATTTACTCATGAATGGGTGTATTTGAGCTGTGCTATCTCAATGTCCCAAATATAATTTTTGTCTAACAAAGGAATGGGTTAAATGGTTCAAACGGGTTGAAAGTCGCCTAATCGCTATTCTCAATGCACGCAACCTCTTAAATTGTCTTTATTCAAAGATTGAGATAGTAATTGTACTAATAATACCACATCACTTATTTAAAAAAGTAACAATGGACCAATTAGTGTTTGCAGGTCAACCTAATACAGCATGACCCGTTTTGACATGTACCAAAAATGACCCATTTCAACCCAAATCTATATTGACCCATTCCCAACTTTCTCAAAGCGCTCACATTGCCACTTTTAATATATATATTTAAATGTGAGTGAAAGCATGCTTGTTTTAAATAAAATGGAAGAATATCTGTTGGTCTGCAACTCTCAGGAACTTGCTATTTGATTCTTGTTGGTTATTAGCAGAATGGAATTAACAAGTCACGACTCTTGATAGGTAATTAATTATTCTTTTTATTTTTTGTTTTCAGCGGGGGCTACAACATTAAGACAGGACCTGGTTGTTCAATAGAGATGATGAAAGTTGACATGGGAGGCTCATCGGCGGTTTTAGGTGCTGCAAAAGCCCTCGGTCAAATTAAACCAGCCGGAGTAGAGGTGAGATGATATGCTTCCCATTCAAGCTATATTTTTACACTCACAAATTCAAAGTATGTTTGTTTTAATACTCTTTAGTTCCACAATTGATACGCTGTTTGTGATTTTGCCATTTACAGGTTCATTTTATAGTGGCAGCTTGTGAGAACATGATAAGTGGAACGGGTATGAGACCTGGAGACATATTAACTGCCTCAAATGGAAAGACAATTGAGGTACATTTGCATATTTTTTATATCATTAGTATTTCAGTTCTGATAAAACAAATGATTTTGTACCAAGTAAAAGACATAAGTAGACGTGTACTTGCAAGGCATTTTCCACAATACAATGATTAACATCCCTTAGGGATTACTTTTTTTTTTATATATATAATATTTGATTGATAAAAAAAGAATTACATAGCCTACATGAATCTTGGTAGACAAGCAACCTAATGGTATAAGGAAACTAGATCGAAACAAATGACGATAATACCCAAATCCTACATGCATGCAGGGCAACCTTTAATAAATTGATACAAGTATTAACCAAAGATAAATGCTAACAAAACCTAAACATTATTGAATATTGAAATCAATTGAATAACATTATTGAATATTTTCATGGAGAACCTGAATATATTGATTACGTGATTTGTTGTTTTAGGTCAACAACACTGATGCTGAAGGCAGACTTACACTTGCTGATGCTTTGGTATATGCATGTAATCAAGGTGTAGACAAGGTAACTTTTCTTGTTCAGCAACAATTCGAGCTGTTTTTCTCATTGAATGTAACTTGATTCCTTCTCTTACATTAATGTCATTGCTTTTCTCTTTGGGTATACTTTTACACCTATGTATGACCTAGATCATCATCTAGCCACATCATGTGTTGCTTCTCATGTTAAACTATTGGTCTCATCCATAATTGATGTTTTGTTCAGATTGTTGATTTGGCAACTTTAACTGGAGCCTGCATAGTTGCTCTTGGTCCCTCAGTTGCAGGTATATGACATATTTGATATAAACTCGTGGGTGTCTTTTCTCAAACTATCTTGACAAAAAAAGAAACTACTGATAAAGTGATAAATGATAATATTGTTTATCAAACCATAGTTAATGCATTCATTCTCTACAATACTTTTTAAGAAAGGTAGTTTTTTGGACATTGTGGTCAATGATTGAAAATGGAATCAAACTTTGTTTCATTCAGGATTCTGAACATACCCAAAATAAAATGGGATTCCTAACATACCCAAAAGGACTTAATTTTGACACATTAGTAACAGGGAGGCGTGCCACAGTTTCATGTTTGTTTTTATCAGAAAATGGAAATTTCGTATATTCGTTAACATTTTGTTTCAAAAATAAAAAACAGGCATCTTCACACCCAGTGATGAATTGTCAAAGGAGGTAGTTGCTGCCTCGGAAGTCGCCGGAGAAAAACTTTGGAGGATGCCAATGGAGGAGAGTTATTGGGAACAAATGAAATCTGGAGTAGCGGATATGGTTAACACTGGTGGCCGTCAAGGTGGTTCTATTACTGCAGCTCTTTTCTTGAAGCAGGTATCTTGTTCACTTATTCCATGAAGACTATATATTACAGAAATTCCCATTTTCAGTTCTCATCAAAGTTTTAATTCTTTTAAGCTAGCTATTTTCGTTTTGTTATAAACTTATGATCACTAAGAGCTAGTATTCTATTGAATGTTGCATACGGTTCCATTATATGAAATCCATATAGTTCTATTCTGATCATAAAAAAAAGAAAAAGTTATCTACATTGATCATGGTCTTGAAAGATTCCCATGTTGTCAAACTTTTGTATACCTAATAAACTCCCTTAGATTCTTTGTAAATTATCGAAAGTGTTTTACATTGCAGTTTGTTGATGAGAAAGTACAATGGTTGCATATTGACATGGCTGGCCCTGTTTGGAATGACAAGAAAAAGGCAGCAACTGGATTTGCTATCTCGACATTGGTGGAATGGGTTGTGTCCAACTCTTCATCTTAAAGCTTTGATATTTTAGTATGCCATTGTGGTGTGCCTCAGGTACAAGGAAAGGAATATTGAAATGTGAACTATGAGTTTTATGAATAAAAGGATATCTTGATTGAATATAGAATTCTTTGCGATTTGATCCCTCAATTGTGAAAAACTTCGCAATTTGGAAGTAGATTGTAATGCATTTTCCGTTTTTCTTGATGTCTGTGGATTGTGGGATTTTAAGAAAATTCTTCGAGGAACGCAAGACATCATACAAAGACTGTCGATAGGTCTGGCCTTGTACTCCTACTTAAAGTAAGATGTTCTGGTTTTATAATTTTGGCTATTGGTTTTGCTGTGAGGGTGATCCTTGCTACCTAAGCCATGCCCTATGTAAGTGGTTTGGTTCTGGATCGGGTAGGTCAAAAGAAGGGTCTTGAGCGGTTCAATTCTAAATATAAAGGAAAAAATCAACATTTTAGCACAAAAAAAAAGGTAAATTGGAGGGAACCCTTTGACCCCGGTACTGTATTAGTACCAACATGCACAGACCACATAACACATGCTCCAGTTAGACACCTCTACCTAATCCCCCATACTTGAGCAAATACTTAATATTTCTCAATCATGTTTACAAGCGAGATAGAACCTGCGCCATATCACATGGTGGGGCCTAGGCGTTATCATGGTTATTACATTTACATGGCTATTAAAGGAAAAATATGTTGAGAGTATTTTTTATTTGAAAAGCTTCATTATTATGTGACAAAGAATTCCATTGGTTTTAAAATTTTACAACTTCATTAGAACTGTTTATTTTTATTGGGGATAACATAGCTGCTGCTAGCAGCAGCCATTTTACCTGCTTCCCCCTCACAATCTTTAAAAAAAAAATTACATTCAATCATGTGATTGAATCATTGTGAGAGTAGCTAGCACTCTAGCAGCAGGTTTGTTTTTCCCTTATTTTTATTTTATTTTTTTTTGGCACCCAAGGAACATTTTTTACACCGAATCACTGATACAACCCAAAGATTGTAACTTGATAATCAATATTACTGGTTGCAAAAGAAAACATTCATTACCAATTTACCATGTACAAATTTCACTACATGAAGATCATGTTAATACGATATTTTCTTTTCTGAATTGTCGATTTTTTTTCTTCATTACAACCATTTTCAACTTGAAAAATCTTGCATATGCCTCTAACAACAAAATGAGTAACGCGAAAACCAACTTCTTTGAACTTCTTCATAAACTCATATTGGTTCGATATCCTTGAGGAGTCCAACCACTTGTTGCATACTTGGCCGCTTAGATGGAAGATCAGCAGTGCACAGATACCCGATTTTCAAGCCTTCTATCATTTGACATTCATCACCCGTGGCTTGAATCTTGGGATCTATGGCTTGTGAGCCAGCGTTCATCCTTACGAGCCCTCTAACCCAACTAACCAAATCTTGTGCTTTCAAAGTATCATTCTCTGGATAGTCATCACCAACAAGCTTTTTACCTGTAATCAACTCAAGAAGAATCACCCCAAATCCATAAACATCAGATTTTGGAGTTATCACGTCATCTGGTGGCGCATATCCAGGGGACCCGTGAGCCATGTCATCACCAACAGTGTTTCCAAAGATTTTTGCAAGCCCAAAGTCTGATAACCTTGGTTCAAGATTGTAATCAAGATAAACACTACTCGCCTTAATGTCTCTATGAATAATTGGTGGTGAGCACCCATGGTGGAGAAATGCCAATGCACGGGCTGTGCCAAGCCCGATCTTGTGTCTGAACCGCCACGTGATCAAAAGGGCATCAGACCCCATGTTTTGAATACCGTTTTCAACATTTTCTTCCCATGTATCGGTACTCCAATCTTCATTAACTTGAACTCCAAGAGGCAGATCATACAACAAATTATGCAAGTTTCCATTTTCCATATAATCATAAATTGCGATTCTTTGTTCACCCGCAATGCAGTATCCCATCAAAGGAACAAGATTTGGGTGTTTTATACGCCCAAGATACTCGAGCTCACTTGCAGCCTCTTGGTCAGTCATGGTGGACCCATGAACCAAGACCTTAATCGCAACATGAACATCACCCGCCAAAAAACCACGATATACCGGCCCAAATCGCCCTTCAGCCAAAAGGGTATCCCTATCGAAGTTTGATGTAGCAGATAAAAGATCCGAAAAGGTAAAATTTAACAACGGCTTCTCAAAGATCACTACAGGGACTAAAGATGCGACCTTTACATCTGCTACCCAAGTGGTTGAATCTGTTTTGAACGAAAATGGGCCAGAAATGACTTTTTCTTCGTTGCAAGACTCTTTAACATCCCACATTCGGGTTTTCTTTCGACACCCAAATGCAAACAGTAGCAAACCAACAAGCAAGCAGATTAACGAGATGGCCAAACCCAAAGCAAGCTTGAGTCCTCTATGTTTATGCACTTTTCTCTTGAAAAGTGTCGGGTTTGCAGCGAATGGGCAACTATTTGTTGACCCAATGAACGCGGATTGAAGGGTTTCAAGTGGAACTTCAGAACCACAAAGGGTCAAATTGTTGTAAGAAAAATTGAATCTTTCCATCCATGGTAGCTTTTTCAACAGAGACAATGGTATGTATCCAGTTAAGTTATTGTTTGAAAGATCAAGGTTCTGTAGTGATTTGAAGTTCAAAAGTGGGATGTTACCAGCAAGATGATTACTCGAAAGATCAAGTGTCTTCAGACGAGTTAAAGTCGAAATCTTGTCATCGATTCGACCGATTATATTGGTTTTCGACAAGTTAAGGTACTCTAAACTATGAAGTTCATCAATGTGGATGAAACTTTGTTTTGTGAACCTATTTTTAGCAAGATTAAGATGCCTAATCTTATGGGCTTGGCTTAAATTACTAAAAAGCATTCCACTAATCTCATTATTAGATAAATCAAGATGAATCAAATGAGACCAATCAAAAGATGGATCAAAATTTACCTGAGAAATATGACCATCAAAATGATTACTACTCAAAGCAATCACTTCCAATGGCCCGTGAAATATTTCAACAACAGAGCCCTTAAAAAGATTATTGGAAATGTTCAGATAAGTTAAAGAAACCATCCTTGACAAATCAGACCCTCTTCCATTGATCAAATTTCCAGCAAGATTCAAGCTTTTTAGCTTAGGAAATGCATGGACAAACCCCTTTGGAAGACTGCCATGAAAACTGTTCATAGAAAAGTCAACAGAAGTCAAAGAGTGGCACTTTATGAATCCCGATGGAATCATTGAATCAAACAGATTTCTGTTAAGATTAAGCACTTGTAAACTTGCAAGAGAGCTTAATGAATCAGGGAGAGCCCCTGAAAAGTTGTTGAAAGAAATATCAAGTTTTTCAAGTGACGCAAAGTTACCAATGTTGGTTGAAAGATTGACTGAAAATTTGTTGTTTGAAAGATTAAGTGATTTAAGTGAACTTAAGCTCCAAAAATCAGATGAAAAATCACTGATATGATTACTATTTAAGTCTAAAAATTGAAGCTTTTTAAGTTTGGCAATAGTGTTGTCAGGTATAGGACCAATAAGGCCCAAATTAGGAGCAACAAGACCAATGACATTTTCTTGTTTAGCATCACAAAACACAACTTGCCATGAACAAACAGATGAAGAAAGATTGTAACTTTTTGAAGAATTTAAGCCCATCTTTTCAAAAAAGCTGGAAATTAAGAACTCATCTGAATTGGGTATGGGCTGATTTTGTTGTTGACCAAGGTTTGACTTCAGGAAAAGTGTTAGAATCAAAATGCAACCAAATAAAGCAAAGTCCATTTTTGATATTGACTAAGAAAGATATGCAAACCCCTGAAGAAAAAGCAAGTCTTTTTATCAATCTTTGTAACACTTGTTCATCTCATTATAATGCTTGTATTTCAATAAAATGCCCATTTGCATGAAGCAAACATAACAGAAAACAAGAAAATGTGAAGAATATTTGTCTTTGTGTTTAAGACTTGAGATGGTATGAGAAAAGGGTCCAAATTTTGGATGAAAAACAAGACAATGGTGTGTGTGTGGGTTTAAAATGTTGGGAATGGTGACCCTGGAAGTATTAAGTGAAGTGAGCGGGGAGATTGTGGAGGGAGTTCATAAATGTGACAAGGGTTGGTGAAAGTTATCAGAAAAGCTGATGAGGTATTCAATGATGCCATGCTATGTGTGTATTGTGTGTGTATTTTGAGTGTGTTTTGTTGTGTGTAGTGGTAAACATCATTTTCATTTTTTACTCAAGTTGGGTATTTTTTTTTATTTTTTATTCATTTTTTTTTCATATGATCAAATATGGAAGTTATTATAGATATATTTTTAGCTTTCTAGAAAGTTAGACATAAATTTATTATGACTTTAGGAGCGAAACCCCTAAGTAACAAGGATTCGGAGGGCAACGCCCCCGATAACGAGGTCTAAGGGGCGGAACCCCTGGCTGGGGTCAAGCTGCAAAAGAAAGAATCCCTGGCATTTTGGTTAATCTCCTTCTTCTGGTTTGTTTTTCTCAAACACACATACACATATTTTCAGAATTCTCTGAATTGTATCTAACTTAATAATTTAGGTGAATCACCAAATTGATTCGATCTAAAAGTGATTACACGTCTTTCAGAGTATCAGTTTATTGTTCATAATCTGTTATATCCCCTACATCTAGCGTGCGACAGGAAATACAAATGATACAATGATGAAATGACTACATTATACATCTCGCACGCTGTGTATTGTCGGAGCCGCATCGCACGGATATCCATCTAGTATTTATTTATAATGGATCGATGGAGGTGGATACAAGAGATGATGATGATACCATGACCACTTCCATGCTAAAAAAAGGGAACTAGCAATTTAATTGTTAATACATATCTATAATATTATATAAAGCAAAGGGGAAGGTGAATATGGGTTGTCCCACATCTAAGTTTAGATATGGAACTCCTCATATGAGAATTTTTTTTATAAATTTATTTTGAAAAAAATATTAAAAATTCACATGTGAGAGGTTCCACATCTAAGCTTAAATGTGGGACAACCCCATATTCACTTTTGCCTAAAGCAAATGACCTCTTTCCCCTTCTCAAATTATGATCTGATAATCCTAAAATACTCATCATTCTTATTTACTATTCTAAACATCTCCACTTAATACACTTATAATACCTTTATTGAATTAATTTACAATATCTATCCATTAACTCCTAAAATATCTACACTATCCTGTTTACATCAATCACCTAAACTATTAATCGTCGTCGTCGCCGCCACCACCACCACACCGTCGCCGCTACCACCATCGTCACCATATGGCACGGACATCCGTCTAGTATTTATAAAGTTTTATTCATATGTGTTTTTATAATATATCATTTCTCAATTACCATAATTAACAATATTATAGTATCCATGGTTGAAATTATTAAATGATGTAAATATGTAATCATGTGGAAACACTAATACCAATTTTAAGCCACGCCAGGCATATACTTAAATGATCTATTTTTCTGCAGTAACTTAAATATTTTTGCTAAACAAAGCCCTAAGGGCTGTATATAAGGTGCATTAAATAGTTGTACACTTACCATAAAATTCAGGGGGTGGACTTTTGTTATGGAAAGTATAAATTTTTTATGCACGTTAAATGCAGCCCTAAAGGCTGCATTTAGCATTTTCCTTAAAGTAAAACAAATAAGATAAGATCTTGACCATTGGATTATGATAAAATTGATGCATGGAGATTCATAGAGCACAAGTATATATACTGATGAACGAAGATTTTCATGATGCACAATGATTTTCAGTTAAGATCGAGAAAAAGATTATTTTATTTGTTTTACTTTAATACTTGTTTTATTTTAACCAGAACCTGTTCAAATATGCATTAAAGGTCTAGTCGATCAGTATATTTATTACAATTAAAATGTATAAATATGATGGCTAATAAAACCTTTAAGTATATAGAGAAATAGTATGGTACACCACAATATCTGTACAAATCAATTAATGTTATTGCGTTTATATATACAAAACAGCTATTTACATCATATCATATAAGTACACATTTTGAAAAAAAATAAAAATAAAGAACACTAAAAATAACCTTATGGTTCTTTTAATATGTCTATTTAATTAGGTTCCAGTATTTAGTACGTACATATATACCAAGCTACATCAAATCATTAAACTCGAAATTCTCTTGAATACCTAACTTAAACAAACTACCGCAGTAGCTTTCTCCCTCGTCCTCTGTGCTACTATTATTAATGAACGTCGATGATGAAATTAATGGTGTCGGGCTTGACATGGGTGAGGATAAGACCGGATCGTATTTATGAAGAACGATATTTTTAGTATATGATGGCTCAAAGTTTGCCTTTTGATCATGTGCTTGCGCAGATTGATTGCTATAATTTGGAATGGTTAAACAATTGTCAGTTAAGCATGTACTTATCAAATAATCTTCACTGCCATCGCCATTCACGTTAGCCAAGTTCCCTGGAAAGTATTGATTATCATCTGCTTGCGTGAGGAATTGATGAGCGCTTTGAAGATTTAAAGGAGAAGTGAGATCTGGATTTTGTTGATCAGGGTTTGGCATTATGGAGTTTATGTGCTTATTGAGAAACAATTGTCGATTTTCATTATGCGATGTTGATGCTAAAAGAGCAGCAAGGGTTAGAATTTGAGGATTTACTAGAGTTTGGAGATTTAGAAGGTTTGAGAGATTAAACCGGGCTGAATTTAGAATGGACGAAACTTTCCGAAAGTCGACACGAGGAGTATGAGTTACTGGATCAATTCCATTCTGAATTAGCCTTTTCCGGATGTGGGTATTCCAGTAGTTCTTGATTTCATTGTCAGTTCTTCCTGGTAAATGAGTAGCGATAGTGGACCACCTGCATATAATCAATTTCAAATAGGAAGAAGTTAGACTTTGAGGAGTTGAGACAAATATATTGGTGCATGGAATAATGTACAAGTAATTTATTTATCTAGCTAGTGGTATTTCTGTTTAAAAACTTATAATCAAATGTAATTCTCGGAAGTATTAATTGAAGTGAAACAAACTTACTTATTCCCAAGAACGCTATGTAGTTGGATGATAGTCTCTTCTTCTTCGAATGAAAATCTTCCTCTCTTAATATCAGGCCTCAAGTAGTTTGTCCATCGAAGACGACAACTTTTTCCACATCTTAGTAGTCCTATTGCATGCAATCAAAGAACACAGCTTAGTTACGCATTAAAAGAGTATATGCTACTGAAAATGGTTATACATGCGTAGACGTACACTTACCAGCATTTTTGGGAAGATTTCGCCATTTGCCAGGGCCATGTGTTTGAACGTATTGAATGAGTTTGAGATCTTCTTCTTCTGTCCAGGGCCCTTTCTTGAGCCCATTTTCAGATGGTAACTTTCTCATTTCTTGATATGCTTTTACAAATTAATTGTTTCTTCTAAGTATAAAGACAAGTGAGAGACTAATTAATATGTTCAGGGATATGATAGATAACAAATTAAGTAAGGTCTACTTTTTGCAACAAAAAGTGGAAGTGGTAGGTCCGAAAGGAAATGACTATACCTGGGCATATATATATAGAAAAAGTTATGTTGCAGTTGTTGTAAAGTCAATAAAAGATGACTATTCACACGTATATATATGTAAATTTATAGATCGTATAAGTCTATCGTTTGGGTCATTAGGTAAAGTTAAATGTGTTTTGGATAAATCTGACACTACTTGTTGATTAATCAATGGAT
Source organism: Solidago caesia (assembly GCA_028566075.1). Lineage (NCBI taxonomy): Eukaryota > Viridiplantae > Streptophyta > Magnoliopsida > Asterales > Asteraceae > Solidago > Solidago caesia. The sequence continues at coordinate 24,164,070 of JAOXNX010000026.1, read as the reverse complement.
TTGACTTTTTCTTGTTTGACCTTGAGGAGTTACAAATAATGGTGAGTGACCAGAAATGTTTATGTAATTTCTTCAACTTCCTTTTAGTTTTGACACAGGCACTTCGTGATATCTTGTTTCTTTGTATGCTTTTCCACTTAAAAGTCGAAATCTCCGAAGCTTCTTTTGATTATTGTGTGCCTTTTCACTTGTAACCATGATGCAAATCTAACGTATATATATTGCTGTAATACTCAAATAATGATATTAATTACGATCTGAAAGTTTCGGTGTTTTATTGTACAGTGCTATTGAAACATTACAAGTGATGGTGAAAAGTTATTTTAGGAACCCTTAAAAGATTAGGAACTTTTAGGAACCTTTTAAAACTTTTTAAACCAATCTCAACCATTGATTATTCTTTACACGGTGATTGTTTTTTGAGTTATTTATGTGTAATTTTGGATTTTATAATTATGTGGAGACATGAATCTTCATCAGTTATACAATTATGTGGAGACATGGATTCTATGAGCAGACGTGCATGAATAGTGCTATGAACATATATATGCAAGTCGAGCATATGTATGCAAGTATTTTGTAAATAAATGTTTCATGAGATAGTTGGTGATCAAATGTACATAGATAATCACATGAACATGTGTAAGCAATTATATAGGAAATGATAACAGATTATACTAAAATACCCTTTTAATTTTAATTTTAAAAAAGTTCCTAACCTTTTAAGGGTTCCTAATATATCCTTTCCCTATATATATATATATGGTAGGGTTGGGTAGCCTTCCGGTACATCCAGCCTTAAAATAAACAGTGAGAACACTTAAAATCTTTATTTTGATGCATTATAAATCCATAAAATTAAATATTGTATAACTAATTATCATTATTTAAGTGTTTAACAACACATTGATGCGTCAAAAATGAGAAAATCACATTTTTTGTTTTATGCATCCATCTTGATGAATATGCACCAAGATGGATACATAAAACAAAAAGTGTGATTTTATCGATTTTGACACATCAATGTGTTCTTAAACACTTAAATAAGGATAATTAGTTATATACTATTTTACTTTTATGGAGTTATAATGTATTAAAATGAAGTTTTTGAGTGTTCTCACACTGTTCTTATTTTAAGGTTGAACGTATTTGATTGAAACTCGAGTAGGATTAACGCGAGAACTAAAAAACGATGAGAACCGTGAGAACCACTGTTCCCCTTTTTTTTCCCCTTTTTCCGATCAGCTCCGCCACCGCCACCACTGTCCTTCTTCCCTGCCACTACCACCACCACCACGCCGCCGAAAACTGTGATTCGAAACGGGCTCCGACTTTAAGGGTATTAATAAAGGGTAACTGGTGGGGGTGATAGGTCATAGGAGGTGATCGGTGATGGGGTGATCTACCTAGCAGGCTTCGCCATGGCTCCGCTCTGGATGGTGGACTGACGGGCTCCGCCCTTGGTGGTGATCGGAAGAAACAGAAGATACTTTTTTTATTATTTGCATATGACTTTCTATTTGCATATGTGAAGAAACAGAAGGTTCGTACAGTTCGTACGCGTTTTTTGGTTCATATATATATGTGTATTAAATATTATGAATATAATATACTGCGGTGGTGAAAATATTTGTGTATCTATGGAAATTTATTTATAGGGGGTCCGTATTGATAGATTTTTTTTTTCCAGTAATTGCGAGAACTCTTAAATTACGTATTGGATTACATGTTTTTAAAGTTCATTCACATGTAAAATGTTATAAAAGTTCATGTTGTAAAAGAATTTTTTTCAAAACCTTTAAAATAGCCTTTTGTTCATCTGTAAATGAATTTCTTTCACATTTTCGTTCACATGTGAACAAATGGCTAAATATTAGGTTTTGAAAAAAATTTATTCTACAACATGAACTTTTATAACGTTTCACATGTGAATGAACTTTAAAAAAATGTGATTCAATACATAATTTAGGAGTTATTACGGTTTATGGAAAATAAAAAGATTTTGAAAATAAGGAAAGACTTTATTTATAAAAAGGGAAAATGTTATATACTGTTAACATTACGGTGCTGCACTCACATTAATTTTCACACATGATAAAAAGCCCCCC
>JAOXNX010000026.1:24123195-24134707 GCA_028566075.1 Solidago caesia | reverse complement strand
CTATCAACCCCCCCACTCCCCTCGACCAAGTAGATCTGAACATGTTTTTTTATTTTATGAAAAATGAAAATACATCTTCTAGTTTTGAACGTATTTTCAAAATTTTCATTTGTTTTTTAGAGATGGAAAACTCCTTCCATTTTCTAGAAAATTGGAAATGAAAAATTAGAAAACATTTTTCTCAACTAAACGCGCCTAAAATTTTCTATGAAAATTGAAAGGCTATGCATGAGAAAGGAAGGAGATATCAACAGCAACCAATAAAATGTATGTGTTCGACTCATGACTCCTTAAACCGAGTTTTTGAACAAATCGAGCAATTTGGTATTTGTACACGAAATATTAGTTAGGCCATGGAATTCTGAAGTTGAATAAGTATCAAATAAAAGCAGCAATCCCGTTGAATGTATGTATGTGAATAATGTATGCATACGAATGAGTATATGCGTGCGTACGAATGAGTATCGCCCAAACTCGAATCCAACACCCAAGTGTATTTCACAAGAATCAGATACGAGCCAACAACATTATTCTTAAAAAATTAGCCTAACTTGTATCGTACATGTATATAACTGACAATAAATCAAATAAATATTTAAAAAAATAAAGGGGTTACGGTATCATGCGTAGTCGGGCATTACCCTTTTAAGGAATGTGATTGGTTGGGATATTTCAGGAGCAACCTCTTCAAATGAGATATAATTGCGCTCCTCGTTGTAGACATGGCAGATCGTCAGAATTGTCTTCATTAAACGCCAATTCCATGATGCCTCGTTCATATACTATTTGACATTTCATTATAAACAAAGATGGTGTTAGTGTTATAAGGGATCACACGTTGCCAAAAATTATATTAAGTTCATCTGGCTTTTCTTATCATCTTCAGGTATGTCTGTTTCTTTGTCTTTACAGGGAGGGCGGGTGGCGGCATTTTGAATATATGACAGATAGTCAAAACATTTTTACTTCTATTATGTGATAGCTAAAAATAGTGAGTATGTCTAGATATATAGACACGGAAAATGACAAGAATCTTACTCTTCCCCAATTTTCTTGAAGAGATTTATGAGCCGCCCTCAGATTGTAGCTTGGTATCTTTGAGGAGACGTGGTGGGGGATATGAACGTTGATATCATGACAAAGGATCTCTATCCTGCACCATCCAAAAACCATGTTAGCCTGTATTTGTGAAGCTATTTTGGGAAGATAGAAAGCAGAAGTCGCGATATCGACATGTACTTATATCTAAGGTTAAGTTATGCTTTTATCTACAAAGTCAAATATGTAGGTTCAAGATAATTACTAATAACGAAACAGTCAGATGGGTCAAAAGTTGCCTAAAGTATTGCATAACACCTTCTAAATCATATTATTCAAAAATTTGGAATATTGTTTAAATAAGATATATTTGTAACTATAATTAACACACCAATTATTTATTTTAAATTTAGTAGTTGGTAAAAAAGTGTTTCATGACAACCAACATAACTTGCAGCAATATATTACCCATTCCTCAACCTGCCCATATTGCACCCTCTAGGAGGAAGTTTCGAGTACAAGAAAAGATACCAGCGGGGATAATCACAATGCACAGTGCCACTAAGTTGGGCCTGAGCCGCATTCCACTCTTCTGAAGATTTAAAAGGTATGTGAGGCGCAGTGTGGTGAACCATTGTGAAGGTGCTCATCTGCAAATACACAAAACCATCACATGCTAAAATTGTATTTGTAGTTTCCCAAGCAAAATCAAAATTTTTTTTTGTTTAAGAAAAGTAACGTGCCAAAGAAAGAAAAAATTGGCTAGTATAAATTTTAACAAGATTAAAGCTAACTTGTTTACAACCATAACTCTACAAGGATGTAGCTTAAAAATATGATCCTGAGAGTGAAACCAGAAATATTCGATTTTCTGGGTACTTGAGAAACAAAAAAGGAATGCGAGAAAGTAGTACATACCCAAAAATGATAGCCCAGCCACGGCATTAACCAGAACTTAATCCATCCAACTATCCCCACCTTGTAGACAATTAACGGCCATCCAATTGCCATGAATGCGAAAACACAAGCAAGGCTGATCTTTACTCTTCCAATTTCATTTGGTCTGAATTTGTTTAAATTAAAATGCCATATTAACCTGAAAAGATGATGGTTTAGCAATAAGCTCTGTTGATATAAAAAGAGCGAAGTTGGCAAGACGTGAAGGTATGGTGGGCTGGGTTGGGTAAAAGGTCAAACGAGTTTGGGTTGAAAGTAGAGACGACTCATATTTAAGTATTGACCCATTAACACCTTTTGTGTCTTTATAAAAAATATATATATCAAGAATAAATGTGTTTTTTACGATTACAAAAACAATATTTATTACAATACTAATCCAAATATTTGTATAACATGATTTAGGAGGTTGTAGCATTGAAGATAGACTTTGATAGACTCTCAACCCATTTCACCCATTCAATTCATTTTCATGTTCCATCTTTAGCTAAAAATTAAAATAATTTGATTTGACCCATTTGAAATAAACCGCAATCCAAATCAGACCCATTCATAAGTAAATGGGTTGGCATTTCTAGACATTGGGATGAACAATAGGGGGATTACTTTAATCACCAGTCACAGTTGTGCACGTATAGGTTTATGATAGTCGTGTACGTCACCAAGCAAAAGGAAATTTATGTATATAGACAATTACCAGTGTGATATAGACATGATGGGGCGAATAGGACCATATCCGAATACAATTGCCTTCTTGAAAATTGGGGACTCCTCGAAATGTTTTTTCATTACGGGGTGCCAAGCAGTATCTTCATTCAACCTAGAGTTTCAAAGAATGTAGAACAGAGAAGCTTGATAAGTTGTAGCATGTTAAAAAAGATGCAATCGTTTTACTGGAGATATATTAAAAACTTTAGCAATTTGAAGTAACACAATTTAATGCATCTCTAGTATGTGTACGTGTATACTCACATGTGTCCAACATTTACATGTTTCATACATAAAATTTGCAGCATTCTCCTTATGGTGAAAATTTTAAGCTAAGACGTTACCTATATACCGATTGAGTATGTTGCTTTTGGCACTCTAGATTCACTTTTTCAGTTATTAGAGGAGGGCTTATAGGATATTTGACTGATAATTGAATGCTTTAGCTTGATGGTGTGTCCAATCAAACTTATGAAATGTCATGAAATAGCTGGAGCATTTAACTTCACTATGAGCAGCTATATATGTTACAATAATCACATATCGACTACTATCAATGTTTATGCTTTCAGAAGTTACATGAACTCACACAAATTTATAGAAGACAGTATTGTAAAAGTCTTCAGCAAGCCAGAGTATCTCTAATAAGGGATCAATACCCTTTGTCCCATAAAAAAGATACTTAGGGCTTTGAGGATACCCTTGCAATTTGAAATCTTCTGGACTAAATGTTAACATACACTTAGTTATTCGCTCAAATGAATAAAGATGCATATGTTCACTAGAAGCTAAAAGCTAAAATAAGGTCATTGTAGATGATGTAAGCTATTTGAACCATACCCAAAACTTGAGAAACACAACAAGCTTGACAGATGATGTTATACATACATGTTTGTTTTTGCATGATGCCGGTCATGCTTGAAGCGCCATGGCTCATAGGGGTATATCAATGGCATGAAGGCCAGAGTTCCAACAATATCTTCCAGTAGTTTGTTCTTTGAGAAAGATTTGTGTGCACAATCATGACCTATTACAAAGAACTTTTGATGGAAAATGACAGAAAAAATTTAACTTAAGATTAATAGGAAGATAAGAGAAAATGGATACACACACAAACACACAATATAAAAGAGTTAACTAATATAGGATCATGAACTGGTAGTAAAGAAACGATATTAAAGTATAAAACTAGTGATTCCTTCAACAAAGGCAGTATGAGTATTGGTGTGTTATTAAAGAAAATATAACATGGAAAAAAGAAAAGGAATATCCGAAAGGCAATTATAGTTTACCCCTGTTATTGCAGTTCCTGTCCATGCCCAGGCAAAAGGAAGAAGATACCAAGGGGATTTGGCGATCATGAAAAGCCCCAATGCATATGATGTTACAGATACCAAAACTGACTTCCATGCTTTCACATCATCAATCTCAAACACCTTTAAAAACAATTATAGGAAGTGTTAGGGGTACTTGGCTATGTATTGTTTGGATGTGCTTATGTAGTTTGAAGTTGTAATAATCAGATAATCACATGTTTAAGTGTTTGACAAATTCTAATTATTGAAGGAATGAGTATACAAAAATGACCAAAAATGACATTTTTAGCACAAAGTACAGATCTTTTATGAATCAGAGTTTTCAAATTAAAAAATAATTAGGCACAAATGTAGTACCGTTTTGGGAAGAGAATCAATAACGTTCTTCAATGTGATATTATCTGGGAGAGGTTCTCCGATTTGCCTGAAACCATAACTTTCACATAGTTCTTGCCTCCTTTCTGCACTGTCTCCTGGGAATGGTGCAGTAACAGGACTGGCCACTGCTTTAACGATTTTAGTCCTTCTCAAGGGGATTGCACATCTTTGGTATTTGGCTTTGCATTGTGGTAAAACTTCCCAATTCAATAAAGATGTGCCTGTCTAATCAAGTAAGTATCATAAGACATCACACATTCATCAGATGTAGTACAAATAATTGAACATGTTAACGATATGAAGCCAAGGTATTATACTCAACTAGAACATATAGCATATGGATGCATGAAGTACATAAAATAGGGGGAGTAGACTATGAAAACTTAAAATACTACTCGTACAAAAAAGTGCACTTAAGCAAGAGCATAATCCCAGATTAACATGTCCCTGTACGTGTGTGCAGTGGTACAAAACAGGACTCTACCGGTACTGAATACTTGAGAATATGCATACCGAAAACCGGACTGTGCTGTGCCAGATCGGTCCAAAACAGTACCGTGGACCGGGTTTAGACTTTGGGATCCATGAAAATATCCCTACTTATTTCAACAAATGACGCCATTTAGTTGAATTATTTAAAAAAATAGAACCGCAAACATACAGAAAGCCAAATATTTGCTGAATTGATTAGTAGTAAATGCCATACCGCTAGTGGTTCAGTTTTACAGTTTGTTCCCCAGTTTTACTGGGAGTGATTTCAAGTGCATATATACAACTGGTAAAGATTTTTGCATGCTAAAACACACATTCACATGTTTAGCTACCAGGTACATTTTTAACTTATTTTAAATGAAAAACACACTTATATTTAAGTCATGAAAATGCTACTGTACTTATTTTGAAATTTGAACACAACATTCAAGTCATAAGCACTTAACAATACGCACTCTCAAATACCAACTAAGCACTCTACTAGAGGGAATATATTCATTCAATAACATCAAATACGGATGAACAAACTCGAATTGTTGATTATATAGCAGCCGCGGCAGCATGTAATATGCTTCTTGAAAATTTATTTGTACTAAAGATAATATGCACTAAAACACTGAAACCACGTATCTCCAAAATAAATAAAAGTTTAGTAAGGCATGTATATACAGTAGGGTAACGATTCATACCTGTTGGATACAATGACACGAATCTATGCCCCACATTAACTCTCTTCTGTTGGAGGCCCTGCATTCATAATTAACACACACAAAATATTGTATATATCACACTATTGTTAATTCAAACAACATATATATACACATATAGAAGTTAGCAGTGATTATTGATTATTTACCTTGAAAAAGTAACTAGAATCTGTGAGTCTGCAAGCCATTTGGAAGCAGAGCCAAATAGATTCAAGAAATGCCCTTTATTTTGTGGGGATTCAATGAGAGCCAGTAGTTCTGTTCAGTGAGGGTTTTATATGGATTACGTTAAACCCCCTCTTTTCACACCCCCTTTTCTCCATATATAATGTTACATTTTAAAGATTTTTGTTTGAATTCTTCTTTTATTTTCAACTTTAACCATAATTATTTTTAAATATGTTATATAATACTTTGATATAAAATATATGAATTGATTTAATTTTAAATATATTTTCATTGATATAATTTCAATCAAGTATTATATAAGCTAAAATAAAATAACTCAAAAAATCAAATTATGACATTTAAATTGGGACAAAGGTAATATAAAAAAATATTATGATAATAAATAACTAGATAAAAATAAAAACTCGGTTTACATAAAATTAGGTATATCACCCGGACGTTGCCCGAGAGACATTACATTTATTGTATGCGGTAACATATAAATTTTGACATTGACCTTTCTGACACTCTCTGTATTAAGATCCGCACACATACTTATACTTATGAGGTTGATAGAACTTCTCACCAAAAACCACAGCTAAATAATTATATAAATTGACAAAGACCGGAAAGACCAAAATAATCCCAATAGACTACAACCAAAGCCAAGAGGTGGCACCAAAATGAAAAGTAACGGCACGAAACTCTCACAAATGTAGAAAGCGGGACTTGAACCCAGGTGAAATCTCTCAAAGTCAAAGATCTTACCAATGGGTCACCAACCCGATTGGCTTACGAACATAACTTGTAACGATAATTAAGAAAACGAAATTGAAAAAACAAAGAAGCATAACATAAGATATAGCAATAATAAGAAAATATATGACAATGATATGTTGTTAATACAATAATATGTTACAAACATAACATGTAGCGATAGTAAAGATAACATATAACATTAATAAGAATAACAACAAAGTATAAAACAAATAACGAAACCAGTTTACAACAGGAGTAAATTGTTAACAATTAAAATTTTCTATTTTATTAAAACTTATAACAAAATTTTTTTCATCGATCACGCCAAATTTAAAAGCTAAACAATAATTATATTAGTATAAATAACGAAATTCCGATGTATGTAATTTTTGCCGGACAATCTTGGTCGGTGTACTTGTGAAAAAAATATATAATAATAACAATATTAATATCAGTAGCCAAAAAAAATCAAAAAGTTGAAAACATTGTATGGTTTGACTAACACGTTTATATAGTGCCATATATATAAGGAGGAAAAAAAAGTGCCACGCAATGTTGAAGCATGTGTACTCGCTCGAACAATTGTAAAAGAGAGTGATATTCGTACCATCATTATTAATGTAGAACAATGTTTAAGTTATATAGGTGACTGTACAAGCCAGTAATGTACAGTTGTGATACATTCATCAAAAGAAATAATACGAAAATCAATTCCCATTTCAAAATAAAAAAAATCAACACGAACTTCAGTGAACCTGATTTATATCTATACTATTATATAAAGCAAATGTTTCATCCCCTTTCAACTTTCAGACTTTAAAATATCCAATATGTTCTTACTAAATTAGCTTACATTAATCATGAGTTTATTGAATACCCAAAATACCATAATGAATTAATTTACAAAATCTATCCCTTAACTCCTAAAATAACTACATTACCGCCTTATACATCAATAACATACACTATTCGCCGCTGCCGCCGCCACCACCACTAGTCGCCACCATCACCAACCATCGCCGCCGCCACCATCGCCGCCGCATCGCGTAGGCATACATTTAGTATATATGTACCATGTCACGACTAAGTCACACAATTCTCCTGGCAAAATGCTACGGTTAAAACCACTGGCATGTTATCCAATATCAAGTGCCATAGTAAGATAAACAAATGGGAATAACGGACCACATTTATAAAATGCCGTATTTGATTGGATGGTAACAAATATCTAAAGTGCGTAGTGAAGGATCTTTATATAACTGGGTTATAGGAATTTAGACCACCTGTTCGCGTTGGTAATAACTAAAATGTGTAGTATGTTTGAATCTAACTAGGGCTTGCCAACCATCAATCATCAAGGATGGCGCATCACTTATTTCTTATTCTTGTTGCCGTTTATTGGGGCTTCCAATCAAAGAATCGGTAAAAAAAAATAATAAGCCATGGACTTTCCTTTATACATGTTTTGAATTACCCATCATATTGTGATGGGACCGAGTCTAATCTATTCGGGATCTCAAGGAGCGTGGAAACACTTAAGAACTCTCGCATGGAAATGGTTTTGTCAATGAACCCGTGGATAAGTAAGCCTTTCTTGCAGAGCGCTTATTCCATGAAATAGGAGCACATATGAGTCATGAACTATTTTTAGGTAAGCTAAACAACATGAAGCCCAACTACGATTGGTCATGAACATCATAAGGTGTTGATCTTCGCGAATCCCAACATACCCCTCGTTAGGATGGGTAGCATACCCGCTAGTGGCCATTGGTCATAGTTGAAATTAGCAAAAAGCTTGCTTCCATTGATTATTTCAACCTAGAATTCAAAGAACTGCTAGTTTGTCGAGGACACGTATGAAGAGAAAGCTGGCAACCGAGTTAGCATAAGTGGTGCGTAAGACCAAGGAATTATCCACCTTCCGGGCGGAGGCCCCCTCTTTCTAGTTTTAACTAACTTAAAGTCCATTCTTTGTTGTTGACCATATAAAGAACAACTTTTAGATTTATTATTTTTTTTTCAAATCTAAAAATCAAGTATATAAATTAGGATTATTCTAATGACAGCCCTTAGGGCTGTCAATAATCTGCATAAAAAACTTGTACCTTCCATATTAAAAGCCCACCCCCTGAATTTTATGCTAAAAGTACAAATATTTTATGCACGTTAATGACAGCCCTTACCTAAGGGCTGTCATTAGCAAAACCCTATAAATTATCCAAAATAAAAAACCATTCAGATGTTAACACGTGTAAAGAGTTTCTATAATTGATAAAAGTAAAAAGTTGTTTTCTATTTTGGATAATTCTTATGTTTGATTTCTAGATTTAAAAATTAATGCAAAGTTCATTAATATTTTATGCAAATAACCATTTGTATAAAATAACAAAGAGGAATTAAGATCATATATATTAGGAGACTTGGTTCCTCTGCCACATAATCATTCCATGGATTCCCATAATACAGTAATTTACAAGAAAGATGTTATATAGGAATACGAATGGGTTGTTGGGCCCTTGACATAGTGGACTAATTGCCAATAATGAGTTTACTAAGATTTTGGAACACCATAATTTCCAAAATATACAAAAAGCAAAATAACATATAACAAAATTCCTTAATTAAATACTAGCAATTCAACAACTCATACGACACTATGGGGGGGTTTTGGGTGCAATTGCTCGAAACACTTAAAATGGAGTTTCCCATGTACGTACGTGTATTTGCATATGTATGTATGTATGTATGTGTGTGTCTTAAATTGAATTGAATTGCTCTACTAGTTGTCTTTGGGTGAATTGAATTGAATTGAATTGATCAGTCAGGCATTACCCTTCTAAGGAATGCGATTGGCTGTGATTTATGTGGAGCAAACTCTTCAAATGATACGTAATTATGCTCCTCGCTGTACATGTGGCAGGTTGTCATAATAGTCTTCATCAAACGCCAGTTCCATGATGCCTCATTCATATACTGCAGTTTACATACATGATCGAAAGAAAATGTATAGTAAGTTTAGCTTTAATTAGTACGTGAGTCTTAATTTACTAGATATATCGAGTATGTACGTTTTCAACAATTAATTAATTTGGCAAATTAATAATCTAACACCATCAGCGATTAATACATAACATTACAATTTTCTTAAGAAGATCGAATGAATGAATGAAGAAAAGGATACTGTCAATATTTTGGCTGCCTTGTTTCTATATCTAATAAAACTTCTAACATCTTACAAAAACAATACAAATGACATATGTAGTATTTGGTATCATTTTGAATTTAGTGAGTGGAATTAGGAAAACAATCTCATAATTTTTATCCGATGAAAACAAATCATGGAGTAAAAATCTTAATTTTTATTGTAGTATATAGACATGAATGATCGAAAGGGCGTTAATATATGAATAATCTTACTTTTCCCCAATTCTTTTGAAGAGATATATGAGCCGCTCGTAGATTGTAGCATGGAATCCTTTGGGAGATATGATGGGGTATATGAACATTGCTATCATGGTTAAGGATTTCTACCCTGCATGCGCACCACACAAATATATGTTTAGTTTTTAGCTTAAAATTATTAATCCGATCGATTAATTAATTATATATGTAGTTAACTTATAAAGTGCAATAAACCATATATTAGATAATTTTACAAACTTTTGGTTTGGTTTAATATGAACAATTCAGAAAACATTTTAAATTGTAACCAATTTCCCCCATATATATAGAGAGATGGTTGTCTTCTCCAAATTAATAAATTTCATTCAATATTTTTAATTAATAATAAAAAAGTTTCTTTAGAAATGAAAGATACCATACCATCGAGGATAATCACAATGCACTGTGCCATTAAGTTGGGCCTGTGCAACATTCCATTCCTCCGAACGTTTGAAAGGTATATGTGGCGCAGTGTGATGAATCATTGTGATAGTGCTAATCTGTTAATACACATCAAAACCAACACACGTACCCTTGATGATGAAATTGCATGTGTTAATTAGTTAACTAAAAAATACTAAATTAATTTTTATAAAAATACATATGAAATGAGTTATTTTTATGATACGCCAAATTAAATATAGAGTTAATTACTGAAATGGTACCTGTGGTTGCCACAAATTACTGGTTTAGTACCCACAAGATCATATTGACACGGATGGTACCCATGGTTGCCAAAACCCCACTCGGACCATACCTGCCTTAAACGGACGTGAAACTGGACGTTAAGTCCCCCCATGTGCCCTGCACGTGAGGGGTAAAAATGACCTTTTCAACCACAGGTACCATTTCAGTAATTAAATCTAAACAGGAGATCTGATATACTGTTATGTAGATACAAGATGATTTAACAATTAACTCAAGCTTTTAGATTTATCAAACTATATTTATACAAGATGATTTAACAATTAACTCAAGCTTTTAGATTTATCAAACTATATTCGACCAACATCAAACTATATATATCTAACATCAAACTATATATATCTACAAGTAAAGTGTACAGCCTCCCCAACTATCCTACCAACGTCAAATAGAGATCCAAGCTCAGCTTCTCAATGATCTGAATCATGATCTTACATGAATATACGTGGTCAAAACGGCCACCGACGGCGGTTTGTAGTCAGTTTTCAATCGGATCTGTAAACCCACCGGAAACAAAACACGGCGGCGGCGGCATATGGTTACCCAGATCGTTTTTCCGGTGTGATAACCAGATCCGGCGGCGGAGGATGTTGGTTAGGTTTCCGGCGGGGGCGGATGTCGGCTAGGTTTCCGGCAGATGAGGGACGGCGATGGTGGCCGATTTCAGATGAGGGACGACATAGATTTCGATTTCGATTTCAGAAGAAGAAACGATCTGGTTAAATCGGTTTTCCGGCGGTTTCCGATGGGGGACGCGGTTTTCAGATGTGGGGTAACATTGCTAGGAAGGGGAGCTGAAGACGACGACGTTTTGGTGGTTTTTCTATCTTTAGAAGAAGTTAG
>JAOXNX010000026.1:24079564-24105318 GCA_028566075.1 Solidago caesia | reverse complement strand
TGATGTCACATAAACAAAATTAGTATCTATTAAATGATTATTGTGGTGACACCTAAGCAATTTTCAAAAAAAGATGACATCATAACAATTTTACTTTATTAATATAAGAGATTAGATATTGGTTATGTCATTAATCCATTTACAATTTAACATTAAAAGTCCAAATAATTATGAAGTGGGCTTTAAAATCATGGGCGTAGCCCTATTTGTATTAAAAATAAATCAATTAGATTTAAAGAATCTGCCTTCACCTGCTCACAAAAGATTTCAAGCTCAAACCGAAGCAAGTTGGTCAATATGAAGTTAGATCATAATATCAACTATTAAGTTATGTGGTCAATGACATGGTTGGCTATTCATTTGCTTTCAAGACCTTAATATATGTTAGACGTTTAAGGTGTATTATTACGTTTGAGGTGAAACATGGTTTGGGTTTTGTTGTAATTACAAGCACGTACAATTAATATTCAGTTTAAAGTATGTCATGTGTTTTTTTTTTTTGTAGTTTGATGACTGTGTAGATAGGGGATGCATCATGATGCATCATGTTTTTGTAGTTTAAGGTATATTCATTCATATAAACAACCCTCAAATATATATAATATTTTAGAATAAAATTTTTGTTCCAAACAAATATACTCAAAATGACCCCACTTGAGTCAGTGCGTAAATTCCGAAATATATATATACTAAGGGGGAGGGAGTGGTTTCACCTATCCCTCCCTTCACCAATTTTCCACATCATCAATACCCAATAAAAATTTTCCAACTCACAATTCACCAATTCATCCTAATTTTCACCAATTTGGTGGCATTGGTTTCACCTAATCACCTAATTGTCATATCATCTTTTCTTTTCCATTTATTTTTAATACATTAAACAATAAGACCTACCATTTCACTTAATAATAATAATAATAAAATAATAATAATAAATATAAAAGTCACCAGATGGTTATTAAAAAAAAAAAAGAAGTAAAAAATAGTGGTTGGTGAGTCTCTAGCATGAAGATAAAAATTCAACACAACATGTCACTACTATTATTCTGTAACTTTTTTATTATTTATTTTATTACTAAAAAAAAAGAAGTAAAAAATAGTGGTAGGTGAGTCTTCTTTAAAAACCCCCCCTCAACTCAAAAAAGTCTTTTACAAAAACAAATAAAAACCACATCTTTTTTTGGTTTCTGGGTTTCAAGTTGGATCAATGGCTACTAATTACGAGTTCAACAAGATTCAGATTCAAAGAGACGATACTGTAATTCTCTTCTTCTTCTTCTCCGGCCAAGGCATCACAGCCGAGCCACCACCCTTGCACCACCACCATGAGTCTTGCTATTGTTGCGGCTGCTGTTAGTAAAAAAAAATTTTTTTTTTTTAATGCATATAGCCGTTGGGGGTGGGCCCCTTTTCCTTTCATCTCCTCCTCTCTCCTCGGCGAACAAAACCGACTCCCTCCTTCACCGTCGATCGCCGACCGGGACGCGGCGGTGTTACCGTCTCACCGCTCCCTTCACCGCTGCCTTCACCGACCCACTCCCTCCCCCCTAAGAATTTATGTAGAATAAAGTTTTTGTCGTAACTCGTTATCTTATTTAAAAGTGCGAAAAACTTGATGTGGAAACAAATATACTTAAATGAGCCACTTTCGTTTAGTTGTTGAATACGTCTTCTCTTAATTATTTAAATATACATCCACTTGATTGCTTAAACAAATGCTAATATCTCTTTAATATACACATTAGGCCTAATACACATCCATTTTTTTCTTTTTTTTTTTATTCAAAAGGTATATACATCCACTCGATTGGTCAAACAAATGCATTGGGCTCCAAACACTAAAGAATGGGAAATAATATATGAGGATGAAAAGTATGAGGTTGTCATGTACCTAGCTTAGGTATAGAACCTTCTTACATTTTAGTTTTTTAATCCATAAAATTCATGGGGCCCAGGTCATTTATTTATTTTATAACAAATATTAAAAAATTGGTATGTGAGGGGGTTCTATACCTAGCTTGGGTACATGACAACCACACATTCACTTTTCCCTTATATCTAATTAAAAGATATTATGAATATCATTATACACATAGTATAAATCCAAGAACCCTAATATCTTCCATTGTATTTTTTTTTTTTTATATATAAGAGAACATATATGAGAAAAAAACTACAAAAAAAAAACAAAACAAAATACTCTTCTGCAAAAGGGTTCTTTTGTTTTGTGAAATTGATTTTGTGATACCCAGAAAATTCAGATCCAATAATTGCTTATGTAAGTGATATCACGACTCGTTGAGATATCTGATAATTGATTCAAACAAATCGACCGATACATTTCACCTCAATAAAAGTTGGTCATATCTACGTATCTAGTGCTACTTCTAATCCCGTCACTCATAAAAATACATCTTACGTGATGAAGCAACCAGCACATAATATTTAAGTATCATCTATCATAACTTTAAAACAGTTTGTTAGTTTCACCCTTTTGACATGAGGCAAAGAGCTTCTTTAGTAAACTTTAACATTGTACATTTTATATAAAGGTTACCAACTGATTTCAAGTCAAATAGCCCTTTATTTGCTTGATGTTCAAAGATCACAGCCATGATTGAAATTACAATGTATATATCTATTGTTACCTGATTTTCTCAAATACATCCTTTAAAAGGGACGATTTGTCGCCCCAATTTCTCTGGGTCGCCCCAATTAAAGGGTGTATTTGGGAAAATAAGGGTAGCAATAATACCTCCCGTTACATTTGTGATTTATTTGAAATTTAAGTTTTGATCCTCCAATTTAAAAAAACTTATACAAATTGTCTTTTATGTTTAATTATGTTTCACAAAGAGTCTTTCAGCTAATAATGAATATTATTTAACGAACGTTTTGTTAATAAGATTACCGTGCATTGTACCCGAGAAAAACATGATATTTTCATTTATTCTATTTTATTTCCATTTTTTTCTTCATTATTATTATTATTATTTTTAACGGCAAATGTTAGTTGTCAGTGGTTAATCTCAAATTAGTAATTAAACGCTTTAAACCCAAGTTTCTTTTATCTTTTTATTTCATCTATTATAGTTTTTGATTCTTTCTTTTTATTATATCCACCTGTTCTGAAAATCTATTATATACATCCGTTACTATTTTTCAATATAAATATATAAGTTTTCTGTTTAGATAAAGTAATACAGTAATTGAATAGATGATAAAAGCAATTTGTAAAGATTAAAAAAGGTCAAAATAGTGTGTATATATGAGAACAAGTGTGTTATTTGTTTATATATAGAAAGTAGATCTACAAGTACAACCACCACCAAAGAAAAAATGACAAATAAAAACAAAAACAACATTTATAAGTTTGTAATTTAGCAAAGAACCAAAAGTGGTGCAGTGAGATTTTATTTGACTTTAGCTTTGGTAATTTCGTTCCTGTGCTTGTCATTTTACTGTCTTTTACCTCTTTGGAATCATCATGTTGAACAAAGTGATTTCTTGTTTCATTTTCATTTTCACACACTAACCAACACTCTTAATATTATTAATCCCATTTATCACGTACACTGCAAATTATTTTTTCTACTAATTGTTTTATTTTTATAAAGTCTTTTTAATTGGCAACAATCATTCTGGAAACTTAAGGTATGATTAATAAAACACCCACGTTATATTATGTAAGAAGCCATAGGTAGTACTCACTCATCTCAAGTTTAATGCAAATCTTTAATAAGCAATAGGTTCGGGTTCAGGTTCGCGGGTTCGGGTTGACGGGTCGAAAATCTTTGATCTTAACCCAATCCACTAAAAGTTTCAGGTTAGAAATTTCAATCTTGATCCCCAACCTGTTAATCCGAACCCAACCCACCAACCTGAAAAAAATAGGGTTGACGGGTCAAATGGGTTGGTGGGTTGGCGGGTTGGCGGATTGATTTCAGGTCATATGGGTTGTGGGTTGATGGGTTAGCGGGTTAATTCAGGTCAAATGGCTTGGTGAGTCGACTTGTTATAAAAAATTATATAAACTTAAAATATTATTGGGTTGACGGGTCGACCTAACCCAAAGGGTCAACCCGAACCCAACCGGAAAAAATCAGGTTAGTGGGTTGGCGGGTCAAGATTTCACAACCTTAACCCGATTTTTTTGAGTCGATTTTAGATCGGGTTTCAGATTGGGTCAAGTATTGACAACCCTATTTGTGGTGCAAGACATTGGACATGAATTATTTTTTATGCTAAAAGATGTTTTTTTTATTATATATAATATAAATGATGAAATTTTTTTATGACTACAATGGATATGCTCTAATATGCATCTTGCATGGGTACTATAGTAGTCCTACCACATAGACTTATATAGGCTTCTTTGATTATTTGCTCATATATGCTTACATTGCTTGTATACTTATATGTTTTGTTTTTGTTTGTTTTTGTTTTTGTTTTTTGTTTTTTTTTTTTATAACGACAATTTATATTAAAAAATAAAGGCGACTAGTGAAGCACTAGACGCCCAAAAAGTTACAAAACAAGTATACTTATATGTTTTACATCTTTTATATGCTTTTCATCCTTGAAAATCTACATACCTGTATATTCTCACTCATACTAAAGCACACGCACACAATTTATTCTCATGTGTTATGGTCGAAGGTCTTTCTGAATCAATATCTTTTTTCTACCGATAGGGGTAAAACTCTTTGTATCTTATAGAATTGAGTATTGTTGTTGTTGTTATTATTATAAGAATATTTTAAGGATGGTGATAAATCTACAATACCTTTTATCCGTTTACAATAAGTACATATATATCAATGCATAATGTATAACTGTCTAAAATAGTGATTGTTGTAGATGGATAAAAAGTATTGTAAATTTATTACTACGCATATTTTAAAGGTTTAAACTACAAGTACACAAACCTTTTTTGGGAAAAAAAAAGAGTAAGACCCATTTCAAAATGAACTTGGGTTGACCACCACGTTTGAGTATGACTCATATATATTGCCATTTGAACTTTATAGAATAAGATTACCATCTTGGCTGTTTTGTAAAGGGGCTACTATTTCCACTATATAAGACAAACCATACACTTTTAATGTATAATTAGTACTGTATATTGTATAACTGTTTAAAGCATAAAAAGAGGTGGAAATAGACATTTGGGGGTGGAAATAGATGGACACTTTGTAAATGGAAAATGAAAACAAAATACAACTTTTTGAATCATAGAATACAAGCCATGATATGTCGAATGTTTTGACAACATAATGAGGTAGGCATGAGCATGAGAGTGTAAAGAACCCAAAATACAATCATATTGTATGTTTTTGCCGAGTGCTTTTATTTTCACTTTTTAATTTTATAATGAGAAATTTAAATAATTAAAAAAAATAAAATGATAAACTAGGTAGAGTAAAGTTTTAAATGGGATGGAGTTAATGCAGCCCCACCAGACACGCCTCATTACTCATTGCTTTCTCCAACCCCTTTTTACATGCATTCAAGATTCAAATTAAAAACTCATTTACTTTTTTTTATATTTTTATTGTTTTTTATTTTATCATAAAATTTTACTAGTATTTATTTACACTCAAATTCTTACCCACCTTATGTTATTTAATTATTTTCCTTGTGTTTTAATAATTACTGAGTATTAAATTTCAACTTCAAATTTCTTTAAATATATAAGGAACATGATGTCGACCATAAAATATTCACTGCATACTATAAGACCATGAATGTAATACCAACAAAACAAGTGTTTTGATAATCTTTTTTTTTTTTTTGTCTAAACACATATTCCAGTAATGGTACATAAATAGTACAGATTTTTAAAGTTTAGTAACTTAAAAAATCAAGTTTACTAGTTGAACCAATAATCGGTTACTATATTACTTGTATTATGACAAATTTTGAGAGTTTATTACATATATTGATATTTTACGAAGTAACATTTATTAAAAACTAAATCTGTATAAGAAATTAATTAACTAGTAATATACTAATATATATCAAAGGCATCAGGCATGAGAAATTGTCAGTGAGACTTTCTTTTTATACTTGTCGCATGTAACGATAGATTAAGAGATAATTTAAATATAACATTTGGACTTAAGTTATTTAAATATTTAAAAATGGTTAGATTCAAACACAAGGTTGCAGCTCTTTTGTCATTCTCAAATTGTTTAGTCTACTTTTTTACTTTAGCTTCTTGTAAGAAATGATTAATACTTGCTTGTACATTTGTTTAATATGAGTACATTTACTTACTAATCTTCCTACTTGATCATTAAATTACTTGTAATTTTTTTTTCTCACTATGATTATACAATTAAGGTTTTTTTCCTCACCCTTTTATTAGAAGAAAAAGACTTACATTATTAATCACCTATAGCAATAGAAAAAGAGAAGTTGACATTTACAAATGAAGAAGGTTTTATTCTGATCAGATTATCCAGAAATAACAATTTTTATTTTATTTATTTTCATAAAATACTACCTAACCTTAAATTTATATATAATTTTACCTATCAATGTTGACCTAAAAATAGACTTTAATTTACAAATTGAAAATGATTCAAATATAACCATAAAAATGAATACTGCTAGCATAATACTCTGTCTGTCGTAAAATATACATGTTAAATTGTTAATTATAAAATTGATATGTTAGACAAATTACTATCAACCATTAAAATATTTTTTAAAAAAAATATTTTGATTTGTTAAAGCTTATAAATAAATAGTTATTTTTAAGATAAACAAAATAATAATATAAACATCTATTACCAAACACTATATAAAGTTTTTGAAAACTACACCTGTAAAAATAAATGAATATAAAAATAAAATTGTTTGGAGGCTAGTTATGTATAAAAGGAAAAGAAATAAAAATACATAAAGAAAAAGAAAAAGAAAAGAAAAAGCAGTGTCTGTCTCCTCAGTCTCTCCGGCATTCATCATCACCAATAATCTCCACCACCACCACTCCATAATAACACACACACACAGAAACACACACTCTCTCTCTGTCTTTCCCACTCTCACTAGAGTACTAGACAACCCATCTTCTATACCCATCTTCAGGTGATCTTTAAAGCTTCTTCCACCTGCAACAACAAAACTTGCAAAACATACTTCGAGACCTCATTTACCATCACCCCCAAACAAACAAAAAAAAGTTACTTGCTTATTTCAAATTTAACACAAACCCATTTTGTATCTCCAAAAGCCCACCAAAACCCAGTTTTCCATTTCCCCAAATTCATCTTCAAAATGTTTCCAATCTTGATTCAGGACTTTCATCAAACACCTTATTTACATATCTAAATCCCACCATTAAAACGTTCATAAAGCAAACAAAAATGTGGACTAACACGACGTCGTTTCACGTACTCGTCGCCCTTCTACTCTCACTTTCACTAAAAGCAACTTTCCTTGCAGTAAATTCAGCAAACATAGCCTTAAACGACGACGTTTTAGGCTTAATGGTATTTAAAGCAGATATACAAGACCCATTTTCCAAACTTTCATCATGGATAGAAGAAGATGACAGTCCTTGCAAATGGGTCGGAATTACTTGTGATAAATATTCGGGTCGGGTCACGGAGCTCCATTTACCCGGGTTATCACTTTCGGGTCATATAAGCAAAGGCTTATTAAGGTTGCAATATTTGACAACACTTTCTCTTTCTAAAAACAATTTTACTGGATTTATTGATAATCCAACAGTAATTCAACTAATAAAAAATAATTTACAAATAATTGATTTAAGTGAAAACGGGTTTACCGGATCGATACCCGAAGACTTGTTTACACAATGTGGGTCAATTAGATCCATTTCATTAAGTCAAAATATGTTAACTGGTCATATCCCTGATTCAATTTCATCATGTTTGACTTTGACTAATGTTGACTTTAAGTCAAACCAATTATCAGGTGAGTTGCCTAAAAGTATTTGGTCTTTGACTTGTTTAAGGTCAATTGATTTATCTGATAATTTCTTTGTTGGTGAAATCCCTAGTGAGAAAATAGAAACTTTGTTTGATTTAAGAGTTTTTAATTTAAGTTTAAATAATTTTAGTGGTGAATTGCCTTATAAGATTGGTGAATGCTTGTTGTTGAAAGTTGTTGATGTTAGTGATAATTATTTAGTAGGGAAGATACCTTTGAGTTTACAGAAACTTAGTTTATGTAATGTGGTTAGTTTAAGAGGTAATTATTTTGATGGAGAGATACCCGAGTGGATCGGAAATATGAAGAGTTTGGAGACGTTGGATGTGTCCGTAAATAACTTTTCGGGCTTGGTTCCTAGCTCGTTGGGCGAGATTGGGTCGTTGTTAAGTCTGAACCTTTCGTTGAATCGGTTTAGTGGGAATTTGCCTGGAACTTTAGGGAGTTGTGGTAACCTTTCGGTTTTTGATGTTAGTTGGAATTTGTTTAGTGGAGGGTTACCTGTGTGGTTGTTTGGGTTGAGGTTGAAACATGTTTTACTTTCGGGTAATCAGTTCAGTGGGGATGTTGAGTTTGGTGGGGATGATGTTGTGGCGTTTGACAGTCTTGAAACGTTGGATTTGTCTTTGAATTCGTTTTCTGGGAGCATACCGTTGTCAATAGGGAATTTTAGTAGGTTGGTGGTTTTGAATATGTCCCGGAATAGCTTGGTTGGTTCTGTTCCTGCGAGTCTGGGTGCTTTAAAAGGTGTAAATGTTTTTGATTTAAGCCATAATTGGCTTAATGGAAGTATTCCAAATGAGATAGGTGGAGCGGGTTTGTTGGAAGAATTAAGGCTTGAGAGTAATTTCTTTACTGGCTCGATTCCAACCCAGATCCAAAACTGCTCGGTTCTAAACACTTTGTAAGTCTTGATAATTGTTCGATATATTTTTTTGATCTGAATTATGTCTATGATGTTTGGATGCATTATGGTCCTTTGGAACTAATTCTCTGCTTATTCGTTTTCCATCTGCAGGAGCTTATCTCAGAACAACATTACTGGTATGATTCCAGTAGGTATTGCGAACTTAACTGATCTCGAATATGTTGATTTATCATTCAATCGCCTCTCAGGGAGCTTACCAAAAGAACTAACAAACCTCTCGAATCTCATTACATTTAATGTCTCCCATAACGACCTTGAAGGCGAACTTCCTCTTGGAGGTTTCTTCAACACCATACCACTTTCATCAGTTTTTGATAACCCGTCTTTATGCGGGTCAATAGTTAACCAATCATGCCCCGGAGCACACCCGAAGCCAATAGTCTTGAACCCAAATCCATCTCATTCGGACCATGGGGCATCATCTTTGAACATGAGTCACAAAAGAATCATACTTAGCATCTCAGCTATCATAGCCATCTGTGCAGCCGTGTTCATAGCTTTGGGTGTGATTGTCGTCACAATTCTTAACCTCCATGTAAGGAACTCTATGTCCCGGTCTGCTGCAGTAGCCCTCACGTTTTCTGGTGGAGATGATTTTAGTCATACTCGCTCACCGAGCTCCGACTATGGAAAACTAGTGATGTTTACGGGTGATGCGGAGTTTGCTTCTGGGACCCACGCTTTACTTAATAAAGAGTGTGAGCTTGGGCGTGGTGGGTTTGGGGTGGTTTACTGGACTGCACTCAGAAATGGGCGGTCTGTTGCCATCAAGAAGCTACATGTGCCGAGTTTGATCAAATCTCAAGAAGATTTTGACCGGGAGGTTAAGAAACTTGGGATGATTAGGCATTCAAATCTTGTGTTACTTGAAGGGTATTACTGGACTCCCTCATTGCAATTATTAATCAATGAATATGTTTCGAGTGGAAGCTTGTATAAGCATCTTCACGAGGGAACTTCCGAAAGTACTCTTTCGTGGAGAGAGAGGTTTGAAATCATACTCGGTACAGCAAGGGGTTTGTCTCATTTGCACCAGATGAAGGTGATTCACTACAACATGAAGTCGACAAATGTTTTGATTGATTGTTCGGGTGAAGCTAAAGTTGGAGACTTTGGTTTAGCTGCCCTATTGCCTTCCTTAGACCGCCATGTATTAAGTAGCAAGATTCAGAGTGCTCTCGGATACATGGCTCCTGAATTCGCGTGTCAAGCTGTCAAAATAACTGAAAAATGTGACGTTTACGGGTTTGGGATCTTGGTACTTGAGATCATTACAGGGAAGAAACCAGTAGAGTATATGGAGGATGATGTGGTCATTTTGTGTGATATGGTTAGAGGGGCATTGGACAACGCTCGTGCAGACGAATGCATTGATAGAAAGTTGAATGGTGATTTTCCAGTTGAGGAAGCTATTTCGGTTATCAAACTTGGTTTGGTGTGTGCATCTCAAGTGCCATCAAATCGGCCCGACATGGAAGAAGTGATCAAGATACTTGAGTTGATTCAATGTCCTTCCGAAGGCCAAGAAGAGATAGAATGAAAAAAAAAGGGTAAAATGCTGTTGGCAAAGATGAACGGGTTTGCGTTTGACGATATATGCAACGAGCACAACGACTCAAGGCACCATCGGATCGAAAATGCAAAAAATGGGATCTTTGGTGAGAGCATTTTGCTGTTAGATTTTGTTTGATTTAGGGTTAGGATCCATACTTGTGTTTGTTTAAAATTGTCTTTGGTTTTTTAATTTTTTATGAGAATTATGTATTTATGTTTACTGATAATCTTTGTTGAGCTGAATATTTACAAGGGTTTCTATTTACCCTTTTGTGAATATTTGTTTTAGTTTACAAGAAATTACAAATTTACAGGGCAAATTAGCGTTTGCTATTCCGTGTTTGTTTGTTGATTGCGTTTTATCGGCTTTTATTATGACCCAAACAAAAGGTTCCAGAAAGCATCTGTATGTAGCAATTTTTACATGTTATTACTTATAAATAAATAAGTTGATTCGTGTTAGGTTTTATCTTCATTGAAGCATGACGAGCTGAGCTCGAGACTGAATACTGAAAGCTCTTTGAGCTATCGAGCCGAGCTTGGCTTGATTGCAGCCCTAATCTTCAACAGGTCATTTGTGTTCTAAAATACAATCCACTAAACTTGATGCATTTACAAGGACCTCAAAACTTATAAGGCCAGATTGCAGGTTCAAATTCGTTTATATGTTATAAACTTTTGTTAGAATATAATGTTTGAAAATATTGTTGGGGTTGCATTCATATGTTGATGCATTACTTATTGCATACAAAGAAAGATTGTACATTTGTACCTCATGATATTATGTATCTACATCCACCTTACTTTGAATTGGCCTACAACTAAATCAAACTCATTATTTGATTGCGACTTTAGCATAACATGTTCAACTTTTCTCATGTGCAAGATGAAATTTGAATTTTTGTGAATCCACTATATTTAATATCTATGTTTGTTTTTAAGTTATTACTAGATTTTATACCCCGTGTATATACACGGGTGTCAGGTAAACATAAACCATTAAATTTTAAAGACATTATAAAAATTGATATTCGTTATGAACTTCATATATATTAGATGAGTTTTATTATTTTACATGTTAAATGACTATATGTTAAAGTATTATATATTTAAAGTATTACAAACATTGTTATATCATTATTTTATTTAATTTATCTAATAAGAATTTACAATTTTAATATTTTATGAAAGAAAAAAAAGAGTTATGAATAACATGTTGGAAAATTGTATTATGAAATGCTAAAAGGTGTAAATTAATGATGAAAAACAAAAAAGTGTAATATACAAAATAATTAAATATTTAGCCCTTATTTTATTGAAGAAATTTAATTAATTGTTTAAATTTTAATTATAAATATGTATAAATATGACATAAACAAAGTTTAATTGGGAGTAGTCATGCCCAAAAACCGGTTTCGGGCCGAATCGACCAGAACCGGAAACCGAACCGGTTTTGGCCAACGGGCGCAAAAACCGGTTTTGACCAAAGGTTTGACCGGTTTTTCCCCGGGTTTGACCGCCGAAAACCGAACCCGAACCGGTCCCAAACCGGTCCTAGAGTTCCGAAACCCAAACCGGTTTGAAACCGGCGGTTTGGATCAAAACCAGTTTTGACTGGGTTCGGTTTCGGTTTTTTTTCCCACATCTAGCCCATACATATAAGTATATAACATTAGTTTTGTATTTTATGGCTACAAAATATTTTGGCTTTAGCCTATATAAGAAGGGCCGGTAGATAACTGGCTCTCGCTTTACTGTAAGGATGGCCGTCAGCCCATCAAAGAGATCAGGATGGACAAATTAAAAAGACCTTGCTTTTGTTTATTCAAGTGATTTCTAATTCTATTCTATTATTTATATTTATATATTTATATATATTCGATTTAATTATACGACTCGTTTTGTATTGTACTGCTATTTTATGATACCACATGTTTAACTGTTCGAATATATATTGGTTTTAATTAAATCAAAATATCTATCAATAAACAATACACGAGTAGCTGAATCCTTTGATAATTTAATTAATACGCAAGTAATATTTTATAAACATAATTTTAAAAAGCATTTTTTTTATTGATATTTCTTTGATCAAGAAGGTATAAAAGCTTACCTCATCATCTCAAAACACATAAAATAAATTTATAGCTTTAAATTAAATGATTCTGCAACTCAAAATATGATATTTATTGCAAAGAAGTAGACAATTTAATTAAACATTTTTCTCAATTAAGGGTAATATACTTTCTTTAATTAATTGCTTGCTGGAGAATTTAGAAGACCAGAAACGAAAAATTCTTTAATGGAGTCTTATTCCTTGCAAGTCAGATCGTAGAATATGCACAAGCTTTAGGCTTTCCCTGGATCAAGAATCGAACTTAAAATATGAATATGGAGTGAATGAATTGGAAAACTTTTGTTTTCTTGTAAATACATAGTTCTTATTTTCATGTATAATCCCTCTTGTAATATTGTTTGTTATTGAATGAAATTCGCCTTAAAAAAAGGATAATTAATTCATTTTTATAAGAAAAGTATTTTTATTTTTCGTTTAAATTAATTAAGTCCACGTGTTTGTATACGTAGACTTTCATTAACACGTGACAATCCACGTGTATCAGATGATAATGTGTCAACTGAATACGTACTATTGAATTTAGTTAAAATAATAAATAAAGGATTTGAGTCGAAATGTATGTAAATTGTCACATCATCTTTTTGATATACGTGGATTGCCACGTAGTTAATGAAAGTTCCGCAACCTTAATTTGGATAATAAAAATTAAAAATACCCCTTTTTAACAAATATTAAATTAATTATATATTTTTAGGTGACAAAAAAATATTTTACCCTTAAAAAAAAAAGTTAGTTAATTGTTTCTTATTGGCAATAAACCCTTTCAAGGATAATATTAAACAACAAGAAGCATTTTCAAATATTAAACAATATTTGAATGAACCATTTTCAAGGTCATACATGATAAGACAAGAGTAGTTATGGTGCATATAATATTGATTCTTGTTTAGTCTTATTAGGTAATACTTTAGAGTTTTCTGGTTTTTGGTATATATATGTTTAATTATAAAATAAGTATTATGCAAGTGCCGGATTGGGTATTGACGTTTTTCTTCCCTCCTAATAAATCTATGTATCTATCTATCTACCTACCAATATAATAAAACAGGATTAAAGCACCATTTGATCGACACGTGACGCTTTATTTAAGCGACACGTATCCTTTTAATTTTATATTCAATAATAATAATCCTATTTTTTAGATTCCTTAATTAATTAAAATTTTTAATTAATTAATATATAGATTTAAATACCTAATATAATTAAAACTTTTATATTAAAAACTATATTATATTTATTATAATCATATTTATCTATTTCTATCACCAAACATATATTTGGTGGTAATTTATAATTTACAATATATTCTTATTTATAATTATAA
Organism: Solidago caesia; assembly: GCA_028566075.1. Lineage (NCBI taxonomy): Eukaryota > Viridiplantae > Streptophyta > Magnoliopsida > Asterales > Asteraceae > Solidago > Solidago caesia. The sequence continues at coordinate 24,091,413 of JAOXNX010000026.1, read as the reverse complement.
TAATTAATATATATAAATAAAACTTATTTATTCTAATACATAAGATATGTTAATATAATAAATAAATAATAATAATATATTTATGTTTCTAACTTATAAATTAATATTACTTATTATTTAATTTTTATCCATTAACTAATCTACTTAAACAGCTTGAAATACATTCAGCTCCTTTGCATTGCAAGAACACAATTCTAATATGGGCTAAATACAACAATATATAACATTCTTGAAGAATATATTAAACGAGAAAATTAATGACATAAACCATTCAAAATAATTTATAACATCTTCGTTTATTACCTTCACAAGGACTAAACATCTTAATTGCAAAAACATGGTTCTGATTTAAATAAAACAAATATTAAAGTAAAATAAATAAAACAATCATTTTCTTTTAATCGAGAATCGTTATGTATCATGAAAATCTTTGTATATCAGTGTATATACTTGTTTTCTATGAATCTTTGTGCATCAATTTTATCATGATCCAACGGTTGCAAAACATACATCGAACATAAATCCACTTTGCATATAAATAACCTCGATTAATTTAAAACCAATAATTACTCCAAAACCAATATTTTCGATTACAAATTTAAAACCATAATTACTCCAAAACCAATATCTCTCCAAGTCCAACAGGAATAAAGTTATTCTCATTTTAATTCTCCATCAACTATAAGAAATCCAATCAATGCATTCAATTCAATCATAAGGATTTGAAAACTAAGCATATACCAAAAAATACTCAAAAAATTTGCACCCCAAAAAGCTTGAAACCTTTCTTTCTTTCAAGTAATCCATTTTCATTCTCGCCCATGATACCCTCCTCCACCTTGACCGAAACTCCTTTGCTACCCTCGACACCCGAAAACTGCATCGACTCAATTGGGTTAAGTGTAACACCACCTTTAACCTCTTCATCCTTAACAGTTAAAGTAACAAGTTTGTCAATATTGTGCACTTGGTTCCTGTGACTAACCTCAATAACATATATAACCGCAGCATTGTTCATGTTGGCATCTGGTTGTTGGCACATCAAGAAAGTGATCACGTCTCGTGGATGCAGATCGTGTGCACTCACAAACTTGTTCCATCCCCGAGTGAAAACGAAACTCTGACTACTTTTCCAGTAACAATACCTGAATTTCCAGATCCTCATTGATCTATCGTAAAATGTTAACTCAACTAGTTCCGCATTTTGGCCCTTGTCACCTGTTGGAACTGGTGGGAAATACTCCAAAGCGGCTTTTTTTGGGATCACAAGCCGGTTTAGTCTCCCAACATCACTCGGGGTGAGCTCTTTTTGGAATAGTCTTCTACCAAAAATCCCTCCTCCAGCGTCCAAAGAATGTGGTGGTTTTATGTCTTGTTCAGCTCTCCCTTGGAAGTTTATGTAATTTGCTAGTTTTGAAGGGTATGAACCGTCTCTAATCATGTTCAAAACAGCTTCTTTGGTGAACCACCTCTGGAAGGATAACTCATGGATGTTTAGGTTAGTCCATGGGAAATTATGATCAAAATTACCCCCATTCCCATTCCGGAGTTTAAGGGCCGCGGAATCATATGCCATTCCAGCCTCCTCTTCTGTTTTGAAAGTCCCGAGCCAAATCCGCTCATTATTGAAGTATATTTGGCATCCCCAGTTCCTGTTCTGTTGCAGGATAACTCCTTTATGTCCAGGCTGGACCTCATGTTTAACCCTTTGACATTTCAAGTTCTGGGTCCCACGGCGACGCTTATTTCGGTTGTTTGAATCCCAAATTTCCCCGGTAATGAAGGTAGCATTTGAACCAGAACTCATTCTCTAACTACAGCTGGAAAAAAAAACATCAAAAAGAATAAATGTTAATTGGATTACAAGAACATGAAAAAAGAGGCGAAACTTATGAATTAATTCAAATTTTATAACTAAAACAAAGTGTAAAAGCATGACCATCTACATAAAACAAGACCAAACATAGCTTAAATAATAATTCCAAGTGGATTGTGAATTCTACATAGGCCGGAGCTACAAGAAGACTGACAAAAAGGTGTGTCATAAATGATGCATACGAGTATTTAGAAATATTTGGTGTAGTTTAGAATAGAAGTATAAATGATGCAAGATTTAGCCGTTAAAAAAAAAAAACACAAAGGTGTGTCATAAAGTTTGAGATCTTCAAATTCATCTAGGAGGGAAAGAGTATGTAGAGGCTTGAATACATAAAGTTATGACAAAATGACGTCAAATAGCAAGCTATATCCTTTGCCTTTTATCGTATACATCTCATGTAAAGAAAGAGAGGTAAAAACTTCGGAAAAGGTACAAAAGGAGAAGACATTTAAAAAGTATAGCCATTGATATTAATTGTATACATCTCAAGTTGTGCATCTCTTCAAGAGACGTGCCCCTCCCGGAAGTTGGATGGATCTTAGCCAAAGTAAGGTGTCAATGTTGTGCCCTAACTGGCCTTTGAGCCTAATTTCACATGCTTATTTTCCCAACCTTAGTATCAACAACTTATGATTATTTAGCTAAGCCAAGGTGGCCTATAGTATCCTGATGTTCTCATGAGAGACATGAGGTTCGAAATCTCCCGGGGTAAACATCTTGGGGTGGTAAGAAAAGGGTCACGGGGATGCCCCGGTTAAGCCATGTACATGAGTCAAATACACGCCCTTCCCGAGTAACCTGAATGGGGGAAACGTCATATATTTATCAGTTTTAGCGAAGCCTATTGTTGGGACTGAATTTATACTTTGGATTTAATGTCAACAATTAGAAATAGGATAGTGCTCACTGATCATATCAGTGACTCTATTGTTGTCTTTTCATAGCTTATGTTGCACATAAACACTTCAAGTAAGTTGAAAAGGAACTTGAAGATACACCATGGTCGCTGAAGTGGACTCAACAAGCATGATAAACCTGGCTTTCATAAAGACATGTAGACTGGCCTATTCAACAACACTCTTCAAAGCAAGATATTTTGTAAGTCAAATATTTAAAAGGTGAAAAAAGTTGAATAGTACTTTGAGCTGCAAAAAGGATGTGTGCAAAAGAGAGTACTATGTGAAGTCAAAAAGAACAACAAAAAGAGAATGAATAGTTGGGTAACTACATTGTTTCCTAAAGGTTTAAGGTTCTATGTACTTGTTCATACAAAAGAACACTCGTCAAAGGTTGGGTCTTCGAGGTCAACACTGTTTCCACCTATATAAGGAAGTCTTGGAAGCATAGTAAAAGCATCTCAACACAAGTATTTAGACGTGGTAAAATCCCTACAAATCATTAAAATCCTTAAAATCCTTAATTTTACCTCCAACCATACAAACATCCTTACTTATCCTTACATTTTTCACATATTTCATATACAAACAAACAAAAAAAGTATAAGGATGCCTAAGGATCACATCCTTGGCTAAGGATTTCTACCCACAAATACCAAACTATGGATATACTTCAATGGTTAAGAAAACATATCCTTGGCTAACGATTTCTAAGGACATCCTTAGTTTCAACCATTGGAGATGGTCTTGCTACGTTATTAATTGCGAGCATTTACTACCCAGTATGTCAACAATTGTTTGTGTTATTGTTTTAACTAGAAATGCCACACTAGAGTATTCTTTGGAGGATAATTTGTATCGGCTAAGTAGGCATTTACACGGAAATTTCATACTTCAAAAAAAAGTAAGGCCATAAAGAATTGAAGCTGGCGAGAATCAAACCCGAGCTCCTTTAGAGAATCCTAAACATTCACCAATCAGCCACATTGCAAAAAGGTGTCCACAAGTTGCAAGACTGACCATGTATATAGCAATTGGATCGTCTAGGAAATCACTATGGGTGCGCTTAGTTGTAGAAAAGTAGTAGTGTTATCTAAAAAAAAATTCAAGGGAAATATGGAAAACAGAAAACGTGTTCAAATGTGAGTTTTCCAAAATAATTTTAATTGAAAACAATAAACCTTGTTTTTCAACTTATAGCTACATATTGGAAAACTCATTTTTATAGTTTTATAAATATTTTCCACTTTAGAAATGAAATCGAGAATACCCTCCTGATTTCAGTTTATAAGAAAAAGAATAGGTTTTTAGAGTAAGACAGAAGCAAGGGAAGGAAGTTGCGAGAGCTTAGATCCTGATAAAGATATCGAAGCTGCGGACATGAAATGATCCATAGTTTCGAAGAAGACAGGAAAGGATGAGATGGCAAGCTCCTTGTGTTTTTCAAACTTGCAACTAAACGCGTTTTCAAAATTTTCAAGGGTTTTTTAGGGATAGAAAACCCTTCTCATTTTCTTGAAAAATGAAAACGGAAAATTAGAAAATGTTTTCAGTAACTAAACGCACCCTATATGTTTCTAATATCTTGAAAATCCACATATCACGGTGAAATTAGTGATTGAAGCTTAAATTCTGAAATAGAACTTACATCATGCCTATGAGGAAAAAAAGTGAAGTGACAACAAATTCTTTTCATTTATATATATATATATATATATATCTGTGTGTGTGTATGTATTTTTGACTTTTGACTAATATGGCATGGCAACAAACTAATACTACAAAGTAATGTATATGTTATCAGATTAGTTAGTGCTGGCACAATGCAGTGCAAGAGAAGTGTGAAGTGTTTCTTTTTTATGTGTGGAGTATATGTCTTGTGTGAGTTGTGTTGGGTTAATTATATAGGGTGGAAAAATTGAAGGGGCGAATGTTTACATTTTACAAGGCCGGATACGAAATGGAAGGCTGGGATTAGATAAAAAGATGAACAAAGTACTGAAATCTTCTCGCCTTAAATTCATGACCATTGTCTTAAAACTGGGACGGCCTGCATTATATATTATATAATCTAATGAAAAATAAATTGTGAATATTGAGATAATTTGTTTATGTAAACTGTTAAGTCCTATTTTGTCTATGTATCAGCACATATTTGTAAATGCACCCCGTATCCATGTATCATGTAGATGTTACAAATATATCTTTCAAATACTAGTATAAAAGTTCAGGCAGTATGCATATACAGATTAAAGATTTATATATTGATACTTTGGTATCCACACTCTATAGTTTATTGGTCCTTGATTCTTGCTATTATTTTGCAACTAGGCCTAATGTTTCTTATTGTATAAATAGAGATGAAACCCGAATTGCCTTGTATGACTGTTAATTATATTTTTGGATAAAAGAACTAGTTATCCATTTCCAAATACTTGAACAGAAACGATGCTGGGGGAAAACGCCACCATTCAAACTTCCTCATGTAAATATCAGCATATAAATGTATAATAGAAAACCAAACACACTCCTAATGGTCGACTATAGCCATTTACATCCCATTCCCCATTTAGCAAGATTCATTTCGATTAATCCTCACAACATGAAATAACACCTATAACCTAAAAAAACTCAAGAAAATATGAATAGAAGAATATGTATTTACGGGGAAAAAAAAATCAGTGCAACGACATTAAGGACGATAGAGACTGTTGATTATATTACATGACTTCGAATAAAGACCCAACTAGTCAGATGGAGAAGATAATTTGATTAGAATCAAGTAAAAGTACTTCAAGAGGAGAGAGTGCATGGCACCAAGCCCTAATAGGAATACTTACTGTACTTCTGCTAGCAGCAAATTCCAAATAATATTTCTCAACATATATCCTTAAATGAAAACTATTTTCTTGGGGTCTTATCAAATTTAAGGACAGTCAATTTAGCATAGAACCTGAGAATAAGAAAAGTATATAGACCAAAAGTAGGGGATGGCGGGAATTTTGACTCATTAACTTCAGTGCGGGTCAATCTGCGCTATGTATTATCTCAGACTGGTCGTATCAAAAAGCCTAGCTAAAAGGAGAAGGGAATGGGATGAAAGCTGCCCAAAGTGAATTTATAATACCACCTCTTGTATCATTATACCTGCAAAGAAATGGTTATAAACTATCATTGTAATCATATAGTTTTTGCAGTCAAGTTTTTTTGTGAAAGACAAATTCCACACAATCAGTTACATATCTGTCCCCCCAGCCTTTTGGTTGATGGGCCAACTCGAATTTGTATAACGCTTCATATACAAACAAAGTATATGTGGATTAACCGGCTCATTTCGACCAACACTAAAAATATTACAAATTCAAACCCTTACTCAATTTGACATGTACCCAACCTGGGTGACCCACCCACTTTGACACCTCTACCCAGAAGGGTTATCTTCATCTATAACATTTCACTTGCCCATCTACAGATGACACAAGCATTGGCAAAGCCTTAAGAAATTCAGAAGAGTTAGAAATTGGACATAAAATTCTAACCTAGAGTCCCTCACTCCTTTGAGTGTTTTGGGTCTCGTTTGTTTTGGCTGTTCACCGTTTTATGTTTTCAGGTCCGACTTATTGTTGCGTTCACTTAATATGAGAAAATATGAAGATGGGAATGCATTCACTCTTTAGCATTTGTAATGAAATTTAACATAGCAATTACATTTAAGTTGGAATTTACGTATTAAGGTTGATTCTGGAGTTAATTAGTTTGTTGGTTTGACCTCAAAATTCAAATGGAATCCTTTTCATATTGGAATTTCCCATTTATATTCCTACTGAATGTTTCATGCTAACTGCTTAGTGGTAAACTGCAGTCATGCCCTCTCTTGGGTAGTTATATGCACACATCACTACAGTGTTCACAGATTGGCAAAAACAAGGCCAACTCAAAGCAATTTGGCCAAGTTGGCCTTCCATTATTCGGCCTGCCAGTTTAGCAAACTATCAAACTGAGGTCAACGGTCTGCGGTTCAGTTTGCCATTTGAAGTGTCAAACCAGCCATATCGCCTGAACTTTATCTGGTATGTTTATATTACATGCTTATATAGCTTCATGCATTTTTTTTGTAGTATAATTGGTTCAGATACGTGTCATTTATCTGTAGTAAAATTGTTCCAGATAAGTGTCATTTATGGCAGGACACATGTTCGAAACCCCCATATTCTTCAATGTTAACTGTTTAAATATTTATGTTTTTCATTTAATCATAACTGCCAAACAGGTCTAAATCAGTTTAGTTTGCTGAACTAAGAACAAGGCCCACTTGTCAAAAACAGGCCCTGGGCAGACGGCAAAAATTATGATGAATGAAACTTGGAAATTTGCAAGATTCATATGGATTTTGAAGTTTGGAGTTTTGTCAGTTTCATCTCCAAAGTCAAACTGGATCGTTCTCTTTTGAGTTAGTTAATATGGCAATCCCTTAATCCAATTTATATTATGCGGGATGTTTCATACCAAGCCATAATATGTAAAATTGTAAATATAGAGCAATCATTGCTTTCCTACGAATTTACCTTAAAATACATCTCCCGACACGCTTAGTATATGTTCCCTTTTACAACGTAACTCCTAAAATTGGCATACTTACTGTTTGCATGATATCATAAAGTCATTATCCATGGAGCCTCTTGAGTGGCTTTTTGAATTGTCTTTCTGTCATAGCACACTAAATCCATTTCAAAAATAACAGTATCTAAAGAGGTAAATTCTTTCTAAAATGTCAACTATTAAGCTCATAAAAATCGTAAAAGCATTACGTTTAGTGGCAAATTGAACCGCACCACTTTAGAAATTGTGAAAACTATAGCTTAATAAATAACTCAACTTTTTATTAAAACAAGCACTCTTGAATTAATATACTTAATGATGCAAACATTCTAACTTAACAATATCTAGCATCTCTAGAAATTGCCTAGCAACAATTATGCTATACTTTTAATTGCTTCAAACTTGAGGGAAACTAAGCGGTGTACATATCTGAATTATTCATCAAAGTGATAATTAGTCAGGAATAATGCAGTTAACATTATTCCCCATGTCACCAATAATATATATACTCCAGCTGTAAGAAAGCATTAAGGGAATCAATATTGCCTATAAACTATATATGAACTCCCTTGCACTAGTTAATCATATAAATAAACAGAAAATAAATATTGGGAGTTAATTTCTAGCTAGAAAAATCATAGTACTGATAACATGCAATATAGACAAAACAATTTCCCGATCATCTCAGAATCCAATGTTTGAGCACTACATCAAATTACAACAAACATCAAGAATACTACTTGAAAAATAAGTGATCTTCAAATAACCACTTCACGAAATTCTAAAGCGGTTGCCTTAAACTGTATATTAAATTAAAATCTTTGCTTTGAGAAATATTAGGAAATCACCTTTGAGATTATTAACCCAAATATACAATGAAGATGACCAACTAAAGCATTATCATATAAAAGATGACCAACTAAAGGGCATTTATTCAGCAATAGTATAAATGAGAACGAACCAGTAATGTGTCCTTACTTGGGCAATAAATATTTCGATCTCCAGAAGAAGATATATGTGTTGCCCCCAAAACAACAAGCAGCAAGATCTCTATACCGAAGTTGTATGTATACTAATACTAATACTAACCCTAAATATATTTATAACAAAACAGATATATCTAAGAAATAAGGCGTGTTAAAAAAGCTTAAGGATTTCAAATAAACTATTTATGGTAACACATATATTTACTAACCTGACAGAAAATTTTTGCTTGATTTGGCGCCTCTTGATAATATAGAAAGCCAAATACTTTCCAATATTTGATTGCATGCATCTTTTTGGTCATGTTTCCAACAAAGAAACCATCCTCAATCTTGGCTGTGCTTCTGTGTTGCAAACTGAAAAAGAGAAGATATTACAAAAATCATATACAAAGAAACCCTTGTTTTGTGATGTATATATATATATATATACAATACAATGCTTAAAACAGATCATCTTTATAAACAAAGGCAGAAACTTTTCTTGTCTACTCTACTTGGCAAGTCAAGATCATTCAGACCCGGATAAATTTTGGATTTAAATCAGTAAAAAAAAAACTGAAATTAGGTTTTTTTTTATTAGAAGAAAACTTGTTTGGAAGAAAGATAAATAAATAATAGTTAAATTGCAGTTAAGATAAAAGAGCAGTAATGAGAATCATTGCAGTACATTTGTTCATAATTTCAAGAAAAACACACATCTTGATCATCATCAAGAAGAAGTACATGATTTCAAACTCCAAAGTTAAAATAATAATAAAAAAATACTAAATAGAGGGAAATTAAAGGAACAAAACACATTTAATAATAAATCAATCATCATAAAAAGTACAAATTTAAATAAAAGGTACTTATATAACTGCTCTACATAATACCTGTTATATATATCATCTTCTTTATCTTGAATCTGATCAGCTTACCATTGTTAATCACTTCAAGACAAATAAATGGTAAAAAATTTATTATACTACATATTTATGTTTATTATACACAAGTTAAGACTTTTTATTTAGAAAAGAAAAAGCAAGTTTGAAACTAGACAAACAGAAGTTGCAGCTTTATGTGTATCAATAGGTCTTCTTTGTCCAGGTGTCCCTCCTTTTTTCCTTCTGCAGATTCCAATACTTATCCAATAACACACACAAAAATATATGATTATATATGTAACTTTATTTTATATAAGAAAGACATAAAATACAAAACAAAAGAGATAATAAAAGCACATAAAATACAAGATATGAAAAGTTTAGGTTTACTGTAACAGGGTTACACAAAGTCAATAGGTGATGGCTGTTTAGAGGTGCTGACAGCAAGAGAAGTGAGCACATGCATATTTTAAATAACAAGTGTATAGTCTCTATACAATTGCTTGCATATGCTCACTCTCTTCTGTCAGCTTTTTCTTCCACAAATTCCTCATATATATATATATCCTGCAGTCATGATACAAAAACATATCAAAAACCAAGATCTAAAACCTCAAGATTTATCAAAAAGTTCACATTTTTATTGAAAAGAAACACAAAAAAGGAGGATCAAGAAAATACCCATTATCCATATTTAATGAATTTGAAATTTTTTTGCTCCACTTGAACCAAATAAATCAAGAAAATTGTATATGTGTATATATATTGTATAGGTTTTAGCAGAGTGAATGAGGAAGACAATGCTATGTGTGTGTGTATATATAGTGATTGGGGAGTGGAAAATAGCCGTTGTCATAATGAGATTGGTGGGAATGATGAAGTGATGATTTTGGGTGGTGGGAGTGAAATGAAAATGACAATGAGGTTCGTCCGGCGGTGGAGATGGGGTAGGGGGCCCGGAGGATGTGCTGTCGCCGGGAAGTTGGACTTATTCAAGTGTAAGCCTGACTTTACATCATTCGAGGAAGACCGCATTTGCTTTTCGTACTAACTTTTTAAACATGTTGTGTACCACTTTACCCTATATGCGTTTTTTGTACGATTTCTTTGGATTTTTTATTCTTTCAAAAGGAAAATTCGTTGCATCATTTGAATGATATCTATTTTCAAGCAAACAATCAAAGTAATTACTTACAAGTAAACAAGTCAAATGTACCCTATTCGATTGTTTTGAGTAACGAAACCTCTTTCTTAAAAACGACTGACCATTATGTCACCTTAGAGGTAATAGATAAGAGCATATATGTAACAGTCGAAGTGGTTGGGTGGCGGCGTTCTCGGCAACATCGGTTTTTCGACGTCATCCCTTATGGAGTTAACGTTGTCCAACATCAACGGAAACCGGTCGTGCAAGTTTTTTTATTGGGTATTTTGTAGATAGAATGGGGTATTATGATTGGTATTTGGTATTTTTGGTCCAGTTTTCAATCTGATTGTTACAAGTGTTGTTTGATGTTATGTGGTTGTTGATGTGACATACTTTTTCAATGTGGTGGGGTGTGATCACTACAAATGCTCTAAGAGCATTAGTAACGGTAATGCTACCATATCAAGGATTCAAGGTGGTAGTGTCACATCATCATTACACCACAACCACACAATTTCTATAACAATAACCTCAAAAAGGATATCCTACACTACCTAAATAACCAATCAAAAACAAAAGAAAACAACAAAAATAAAACACACCACAACCACTCAACCCTTCCCAAGGTGGGCACACCCGCCTTGAGGCTTTCATACTACTACCACACCAACTCTTGTAATGAACAACCCTGACGATCCCGGGGTGGAAGCCTTCCACCTTGTCCACACAATCACCATTACTAACACTTTAATGTTGATAGATTTGCATAAGCTAATGAAGATTCCAATGGCGATATACTTTGATCATTTCGACATTGTATTTTTGTTTAGGTTTTAGAGTACTCGGCACAAGACCATTCTCCAATTGGCTTCACTTATTAACTAGCAAGAGACCATCACAAAAAGGGTGTTGCTGCCTAGCCGTGCAAGAAAAAACCGGTTCCGCAGAACCGGGTCGTAAAAAACCGAAACCCAACCCGGAATGAAACCGGTTTTAGTGAAACCGGTTCGGGTTCTAGTGAAACCGGCGGGTCCAAACCGGTTTGGCCATATTACCGTTAAAACGGGTCGGGGACCGGGTTCTGAGAACCGGTTTCGAAACCGGGTCGAAAAAAACCGGTTCGAACCCGGTTTTTTTGCTGGACGAAAACTAGCCGTTGGAGATCGAATTTCTAGCCGTTTATGACCGTTCTAAACGTTTTTTTGACCCTTTTTTTTTTGCCTAAAATCACCATTTTGCCATACTACAACTTATATAAATAGGTGGGTTGAGTTTGGTTTATATAACACTTCAAAAACTACTAAAAACAACCAAAAAACGCTAAAAATGGCTACTAATTCGAGTACGGAATCCACCGGTATCGGTTCTACATCCACGCCAACGGTGGTGTCAATAATAACCTTAAAAAGAAAAGCCGATGTCTTTCAACACTTTGATGTGTGTAAAATGTCGGATGGTACCACGAAGGCTCGATGTAAA